>VDFB02193867.1:615831444-616215898 GCA_007258455.2 Sequoia sempervirens | reverse complement strand
CCTCTATCACTCTCCCCTCTACCCATAACCCTAAACCCTAAACTCTAAACCATTAAACTCCAAACCCTTAAACCCTCTACCCTCTACCTATTGTGCATTTTTTCACACACACCCCGCTTGGAGTAGGGACCCTCTTTTTGATTTCGGATGTCTCTTAGACCTTTGGTTTTTATTGGGTTTGTCCTTTTAGGGTCTTGGGACGTTGGTCTTGCTTTCCTTGGTCTTACCCTGAGAGTTGAATTGATCAAACTTGGTTTTTAATGGAAGTCCAGATTTTGCCCCGGGTCCGGGATTTTCTGGTTCATCTGGATTTTCTTGGGTCCTGGTTCATCGTCTGGTCATTGTTAGATTTTTTGAAGTTCAGGTTTTTGGCTGAATCCAGGATTTTCCGGGTCACCCGGATTTTCCCAGACTGCATCGGAGTCCTAAAAGGTGCATTATTCGAGGAATTCGTGCTCACTCGTATTGTCCGTCTGGCTCAGTTTTTTTCGAAATTCCATTTTGGGCTCGGATTTCTGGATTTCCTCGTTATGTCTTATCAGCCATTAATGCTTGAGGTACGTCTTCTATGGCATGATTGTGAGTGGATTTAAAGGCTTTTAGTGCTCTTCATGATTTCATTATTCATTTGTCGTCTGCTCTAGCACTTAGGATTGTTCATTTTGAGCTTTGGTCATTGGATTTGGTATGTTCGCGTGTGGATTGCTTGAGTGCTTGTGTTGAATATTTTCACTGCTAGGGCACCCGAATTCACAACTTCCTCAGGCTCGAGCTTCATTCGGAGTTGATCCATAGTAAGTCATTACTGACTTCTCCTTTTGTTTGTACTTTGATCGAATCTTTCGAGTTGTTGATTGGTGGTTATTTGGGTCGGCCCTTATTTATTTTCATGGCCACATATTTATCAAATTAGGGTTTGTACTCACCCTTCCATGGGTTTTACCACCCGCACTGTGCATCCCTTCGTTTATCAATTGAATCTCGGGCATACCCCTGTGGCTAGGTTTTTCTATTAGGGCCTTACCTTGTTGGCATGTAGTCTACTATATTTGTGAAGTTAGGGTTTCAGTATGTTGGCCTGGATTTGTTAATCTGAGTGGAGTTGTCACGAATTTCATGTCCTGCGTCTAGCTCGACCTTGTTCGCAGCATTTGAGATCCTGGTGTGCCCTAGTTTTATCATTTTGAGGGATAGTATCTAAGACTTTGAGCTCACCACAACTTTCATGGCAGAAGTCTAGTTATTGAATTTAGGGCATCATTGTTTCATCACGAAGATCAATCACTTGAGAGTTTTTTGGGAGTTAAATTCATGTGCAATCAAAGTTTGGCTTATTGGAGTTGAGTTCATGTTCATTGGATTCTGGTGGGGGGTTTGTTTGATCATTTGATTAACGGTCTGCGCATCAAACGATCATCGAGTTTTTGGGTTGTCCACAAAATTTCTGTGCACTCGGATTTTCTCAAAATTTTCCTTTTCTTGGAGTATGATGAGTTCCCGAAATTTTAGGCTGTCAGCGGAAATCCGACCTGTCCGAATTTTTCCAGTTTTCTGCCTGGTTCCACATGAGTTTTATTTTTGAAATTGGGATAATAAATTAAATGTTGGATGATGATTTCTTGTTGCTAAATGAATGAATCTCATGATAGTCATGCATCTCTTTTGTCTGTATTAATGATTTATTTGATGAATGATGTCTTGGCAGCAGGAGTTTGTCTGGGTCAGATTTCTCTGAATTCTACCCCGACTGGATTTTCCCAGATTACTTCAGTTTCTCAGATTTTCAAGATTGATGATTAATGATTGATCTTAATTATTTCATGTGGTTTCAAGGCTAACCTTTGATTGAAATATGGATGATAGTGGGATGTTCATGAGGTTCTTTTGTGAATGCAGGCTGAATCGAGCAAGGCAGCGGCGGGAAAGGCCAAGGGAGACACAGAGGGGTCTTCAATTACGGATACAGAAAGGTTGAGGCTGGATGTGAAAAGTTAGTTTCTTGATAGTAATATAGCTTTAGTTTGGTCTGAGGTCTCCGATACCAATGTAGGAGCATCGAGATATGAAAATTTCAAGGAAAGGATAGCTCAGAAAGATTTAGCCTTGACCAAGGGAATGGTGAAGTCCAGACTGGCTCATGTGGAAGGATTTCCTCCTGTGGGTCAATGCTATGAGTTGATATTAGAGTGTGCTCGACAATATGACTTTGACATGCAAAGGGTCATTAGCACTGAGGGGAGAGTCTTGGAAAATTTCAATCTAGTTTCCATTGCCCAGGCATTTGATATGCCAGACTTAACATGTGTTTGTGCCTTGCACATGGACATGGCTAGGACTTATTATGAGGATGAACCTGCCAAAGCTTAGCAAATGATCAATTCTCAGCTAGAAAAGCCAAAATCCCATTTCTCCAAGTTTCCTAAACAGTTACACAGGGTCAAGTTCTGACAAGATATATATGATGCAATTAAACTGTTGAGCAGAGTGGTAGGCTTGAAGAGTGCTGGGGTATTGGAGAGTTGGATGGTGCATGTCATTAACAGGATTGAACAGGGCATCAATTACCATTAGGCAGGGATTATCAGTGCAATGATTGACAGGCAGATGAGAGATGTGCTGGAAACCAAGAAATTCACCATGTTATCTTATGTGATATATGTGCTTGCCAGATTTTATCCATACAGGGGATTGAATCGAAAAGGAGCAATTGGACAAGATGTCATCTATGAAGTATACCCTAAGTTGCACCTAGGAAATCCAAATTATAGAAGGGAAAATGATACATTCACCATGCATATTACTAGGTTGCTCCAGAACGCAAAGCATGTGAGAATTTCTGATGGAGCCAAGGAGCTGATTAAAAGATACAGAGCATGTTTTATAAAATTCCCCACCTTCACTTACATCAAAATTAATGGGTGTCTGACTGCTCCGTACAGACTGCCAAGATATCCTACTAACCACATTGTGCTATTGGAGGTTACCAGGCAGATATGTGATTTTGATGTTGTTAAAAGGGAGAAGCACAAGACAGGGTTTGGTGGAGACTTTCCTTTGAAAATTGGTATAAGTGAAGTTTTCCCTTCAATCCAATCAGCTCAAACATCTGGTGAGGATTTGAGTGCCTTTGGTTTCTCTTTCCATTCTAAGAGGGCTAATTTTGACATCACTAGTGAAGCACAGAAGAAGGCTACAAAAGAATATCACCACAAGGATGATTTAGAAGACTATTGGGTGAACAAAAAGGATGAATTTGAGGTGAGGAAGAAAAAATATTCTAGGCTTCCAGTGGATGTAATTAGAATGTACAATGTCAAGTTGATTCCTGATCAATTGGAAGATGACGAGAATTTAGTCCAGGATCATGCATATGAAGAAGTCAAGGACAGATCCATTGGAGAGGTCAATTGCACAGAAAGTGAGATCACTGAGCTGGAGGAATTAATGGATCCTATTATGAAGTCCACCAAGTCATGGCTGAAACATAAGGTGTGGGAGTTGGAGAGCGAGAAGGTACCTTGCACCTTTAATTAGATGGGAAATTTGAATGCCCATTCCACCTCAAAGGAATCTGGTGAGGATGATTCCAAAGGAAAAACCAAGGTAAGCTCACCTTTCAAGATTAAAATTAGAGGCCCTAAGGAGAGTGAGCCTGAACAGAAAAGAAAACCCAAAGGAAAGAAGAGGAGTCAAACTTTGAAAGTAGGTAAGTCTGCAGAAGAGGAGGAACTTGAGAAAGTAGAGAAAGAAGATACTCCTCCAGAGCCAAAAAGGACAAGGAAAGCAAGGGCTTCAAAGAAGAAAGATCAAGAAACTTCTAAGAATGATGTAAACCCTCATGTGGTTGATGTGGAGAGCTCAGGAGAGAAACCCTGAGTTTACTCGAGAAGGTCAAGGAATCCATCTCCCAAGGAGACTGTAGAGAAGGCCGATCCTCTTCCAATGGCATCCCCTGTGGAACAACAGAAAGATACCTCTCCTTCATTGGGTATACCTAAGCGAACAACTCATGAAGAGCATGAGACCAGTGGGGAAGTGGAACCATTTAAGGAAGGTGAACTTTATGGCGCAGCTGCTGAGCTTGAGGTAGGAGATGTGGAAATGCATCCTTCTCCGTTGGTATAGTATGAGGATTCTCCTACAGGTAGCAAGGACAAAAGATCCCATGAGAAAGAAGATGTCCTTGTTAGAACTCCATCACCCCTGCAAGAAGAACCCGAAGTGGGGAATCAAGGTGATAAATCTCCTGGAAAGGAAAAGGATGAGGCATTAGATCAGCATGAAGAAGTCAGTAAAGATGAAGTCCGGGTGGATCCTACTATTTTGGATTGGCTAGATAAAGGAATCAGAAGGAAACAGGTCATTATTGAGGACACTCCTCTCAATTGGGATGAAATGTTGGCCTAGATTGGAAAGGGAAAAAAGAAGAAGGCAGCCAAGGTGGTTTCCAAGATAGAAAGAGATGAAGCTAGTAACAGGTTTATTCATATTACTACCCCTGCTGCTGATAAAAGTAAAGATGAGGTCACCAGGAAAGATTATGACATACAGACTATCAATCTTGGGCCCACTTCTATGGAGCAAGATATTGAAGAGTATGAGGGGTCCAATGCAGTAATAATTGGAAGATTGAGGAAGGAAACACAGTCCAAGCATGAGCTAAAGAAGGAGAATGAAAGGTTAAGGAAATGTCTAGAAGATCCAATGAAGCCTTTGCAGTCTTTTCACCCATATTCTTCTGCTACTGTTGGTTTCTTGCTGAAGGAGACCATCACTAAAATAGAAAACATGAAAGATTCTACCATGGCTACAATAGATTGGTTGAAGGAGGTACAAGCTAAGGGAGATGATGCAATAAAGGAAATCCTTTCAACTGGAAAGGATGCAATAAGGGCTAAGGATTTATTAGGTCATGTTTTATCTCAGGGTAAGGAGGATATTGATCTCTTATTGCATAAAGCCAGGACAATCATGGAGTATGGTAAGGATCAGTTGGTGATTGATGGAATCCTTTCTTCATCTAGGGTTAATGGGCCTTGGGAGTGGTTTGAAGCCCTAAAAATCTAGCAGAAGTTCATCAGAAAAATCTACAAACAAAAGAAGCAAATTGATGATAATTTGACTAATGCTTATGATGGATGCATAACATTTTTTGAGATAATGACTGGCAGGAGGAAGATCGCCCCTAAGTACCTGAATTTTGAACAATTGAAGAAATGGTGGCATGATGTCTATACCCCAGACATTGAGGATTCTATGACAGGGCACCAACTGGATGATGCAATGACTTATTTGGATGTGATGGATAAATTCCTTGCATATAAGGTTGATTGGGATAAAACAGTTAAGCAGTCAAAGGAAGATATTGACTCAATTGAATGTCGGCTCAAAATCTTGCCCTTGCCACCTATAGCTGAGTTGGATAGGGTTTTTTTGAAGGTTCATGAATCGCTGGATGAAAACAAGGATAAGGGAGGCGGTAGTTAATGCCAACTTTGAGATTTGTGCTTCCTTATTATTATAGGGCGTGTGTTGATCCGAGTTGCATTGGGGAATGTGTTGTGGCTGACCTTGATGATGTACCGGCATTTAATGTGTGCCTTATTTTGATTTTTTTGAGGCTGACTTGTTTTGGCTATTTTATTTTGTAAATGTTTGGTTGGGCCGACATGTTTGAGGATTCTTTATAAATGGCATTCCTACCTCATTTGTAAAGGGTTAGTTAAATAGATAATAGAGACAAGCTAGATTAAGAAAGAGCTAGAGCATTCTGTAGTAGAGACAATAGTTAGTTCTTTTGAGCAAGTGCTATAACACATAACAGTGGAATTGTTGCTACATTTTGGTGATCTAATACAATTGAAGGCATTGAGGTTTCTCTGGTGAATTCTTTTGTGTTAGTATATCTTGCATGGTTCTTGTTGTTCTTTCTTTCGAAATTGCTTGAAGATATAAGATTTGATGTTAGATTTAGAATTAGATTAGTTTGGTGAATAGTGTTCATGAGTTTTATGTTTGGAATGTCTGTAGCAATCTTTGGTCAATACTCCTAGTAACTAACTGATTGTAGTAGACTGGTGAAGTAAACCTGGACCATACATCTATTTGTGCTTAGTTCGATTATGGATGAATATCTATAATTTCAAAATCTATATGCCTTAAAAGATTGCACCTTTCTTGTGATATTGCATTGAGGGTTAAGCAGGAATTGGTTATTTGAGATTGTTCCATTCAAGATATCTATCATTTGCATTGTTCATCCCATAAATAGTTTAGATTTCATTACATCTCTTGCACCCTCATCTTTTGTTGTTTCTTTATTATTTGGTTAGATTTAGGATTTAAGATCATAATATTGCAAAACCTGATAAATTGGAGAGATACAGTTTGCTTGTAGTAAGGTCCGATTGTGATTACCAGCATTTTCACATATTATCTGAGTTGTTTATGCATTGTCATGACCTGACACCCGAGAGACCTTGGGGTGATTTTTAGTAATTTATTGTTGAAGATTATGTTTCAAGAGAGATAGAATATCATTTTCTGTCTGAGTTGTTCCTGTGTTGAAAACACCATCAACAGATTGGTGCTAGAAGGAGGGCCTGAATGAGCACACTTGATCGTTTCTTAAACGGCATCTCTCCTGAGAGATATAGGAGAAGTACCAAATCTACCCTAGGAGAAGAATATTTACAGGAATTACAGTTCCCCACTAGGTCAAGGAGGACTCAAGAAAGGGGAGAATCATCCTCACCCATCCCTTCACCAGTATCGTCTGCATCTTCACTTCTAGAAGTTGAGGCCATACCCATCCCTGAGGTAGTTCCTATTCAACAAACCTAGCCTATCATTAATCAACAACCACCACCACCACCACTTTTTCCAATGGCTTTCCTTGCCAATAATCCATCTCCCTTGTCTTTCAACGCCTACAATGTCATGCCCAAGAACCTTGAGCATTTCTATTCAAAATTTCATATTAATGATCCAAATAAGACTACAGAAGAGCATATTAGGATCTTCCAAACTTGTCTCAAATACAGAGGAATTGCTCATGAAGATGTTTCTTGTAGGTTGTTTCCTTATTCATTAGGAGAAGAGGCTTTTTATTAGTATAAGCACCTCCCATCTGGTTCAATTCTTAACTGGAGTGATCTTGAAACTACCTTTTTACAGAAGTTCAGAATACCAATTAGTGCCAATGAATTGTATCTGCAATTCACTAGAGTCAAGAGAGAGGTTAACGAACCAATCTCCAATTTCAATAATAGGTTCCACCGCGCTTACACCAGACTTCAAGACCCTTATGTCTTAGACAATGACACAGCCCTAGGAGTTTATTATGAAGCACTGGATAGCCTTACAACAACCTTTCTAAAATGGAGACCCAATCCTCCAGCTAGCCTAACTGATGCCTATATAGAAGCCGTCAAGTTTAGCACAGATTTAAGGCAACATTTGACTGGACCGGTGCCTTCTTTAGGACTAGTTGCACATCCAAATCAAGTTTAGGCGGTAAATCAGGCACTCATCAATCATACCCCAATCATGAATCCAGTGCCTCAATTACCTTTAGTGCCACATCTCGGTCCCCCCACTAGCCAAGTCTCTCCTATGATGAATTTTCCCCAGCAGCAGGTTAACCAGCCCCTGTATTAGCAGCAGCCAACTGGTTTCCCTACTTACTTGTAGAATTCTGAAGTGTTGCATCAGTCTATAGGATCTACTACAATGTCTATTCCTCCTCAGAGTAATCTAAGCCAGACCCCTTATGGAGATCCGAATAAGGATAGGATTGATGAAATGGCCAAGCAGATAAAGAAGTTAAACCTAAAGGTGACTTACCTAAGGAATCAAAACAACCAATTACAAGCTACTCAGAAGAATATACAGTCCAATCATAATAGAGAATACCCACAAGGGCAGAATTTTGATAGAGGATAGCATAATGATAGGGGATATAATCAGGATAGAGGTTACAACAATGAGACAGGATTCAATAATGATGGAGGATTCAATAATGATAGAAGACAGAATTTTGATAGAGGACAAGGTAGTGGACCAGGATTTGATAGGAGGCAATCACAGGGATAGAGCAGGACATGGAATATAGGACCCAATAATGGAGGAGTCCCCACTCCATTGGATCAACCTGTCAACCAATCTGCAAATCAGCCAGCTAGTCAAGACAAGCCTCCTAGTGGTGTATATCTGGCTTAGGTTGCCCTGTCAGGATGGTGTAGGCTCCATAAGACAAGCCAACATTCAGAGTTAGAATGTCCAGAGTTCCAAACTGTGGCCTCTATTTTCTAGTATGAGGTGGAGAATAATGCAAGTGGCCAGGAGATGATTCCCTCTGCCCCCTATGGCTCTCCTGTAATGGTACTAAATCACGCGCCTTTTCTAGGAGGTGAAGCAAATGTTCCAGAAGAGGAATCTGATTCCCAGGAGGAGAAGGCAGATCATATCTACAATGGAGATGAGGTAGCTCAGTTATTCAATGAGGATGCAATAAATGATAATGGCCCCCTAGATAAGGAGGAAGCTTATGTCGAAAAAGTGCAGATGTTCCAGAGGCAGGGTTTAAGAGATATGCCCTATAAGCACCCACAGGCTGGAGGTCCTTTCACCACCTCCATTCCTCCTAATAATTTCAATATCCCTCCAGACCCTAATGCTAGTAATAATCCATCCTTTTCACATGTTTCCAGGCAGTACCTTTCAAAGGAAGGACAAGCTCAATCTAACCCACAGAAGGAAAAGGTTGTTCAAGCAAGTAAAGATAAGGTGGAGGAATCTTTCAGGGAAGTCCCTACTAATCTAAGTGAGGAGCAAATGGCTTTGTATGTCACTAAGGATTTTAAGAAATTAAAGGTAAATCTTTCAATATTTGAGTTACTGAGGTTTTGTGCAATTAGGAATGCAATTCTAGGTGCCTATGGTGGGCACCCAGTGTCTTTGGACAAACCTCCCAGTGAGAGTGTCAACAAGGCCTCTAGTTCCCAGCCTATGAAGATACAAAACCAGGCCCACAGTCAGGCTAACTTTCCCCTGGGAGACAAAGGAAAGGAGAAGGACAAGACCCAAGTTGCTTAGGTCGATACTCATCCAACTCTGTTTTAGGGCAAGACAGACACCCCACCATTCCTGATCTCTGTGCACATATTCGGTAAGAATCTACATAACTGTTTACTGGATTTTGGTGCTTCTACTAATGTGATGTCATTTGGAGTATGTAGAGCTTTAGGGATTACACTTGCTGACTCCCAGAAGAAGGTAACTCAGTTGGATAGAACTGAAGTAAATGTAGTGGGAGAATTAAACATGATTCACATGCAGGTAGCTTCTGACCCAAAAATTCAATAGGTTATCAATATTCAAGTAGCTGATATCCCTGATGCATATGGCCTGATTCTGGAAAGAGATTTTATGAAGGCCCTAAATGGATATGTATCTACTGATCACTCTCACATGTGGCTTCCCTGGAAAGGGATGCCAAATCAGATTAGAATTGAGAGAAAACCAAGAATGAAATATATGATTACAGAGTATCGAAATACTTCAAATGAAGTTTTGATATCAGAAGTAGGCATGGGAAATTATATGCTGACAACTCCTTATGAGGAGTCAGAATCAGAGGAGGTGTTGATGCTACATTCAATGTCTATTGATACAAAGTCCAGCAATGCTACTATTCTGACAGGATCAATTAAGGAAGAGGATGAATTCGAGGATAATCAGATTAGTCTACTGGATAGTTTCCAGGAATTCATTAAGTAGTGTATTGAAAACTAGGTTCACCTTGGTAGGGGGACAAAATTCGAGGAGCTCCTCTTACCTAACTGGTGTAGAGTTCATAATGCTTCCCATTCAGAGCTGGAATGTTGTTTATGCCAAGCAGCAGTAGAACAAGTACATAAATGCATAAATCCAACCCTGGCAGTCAAGACAGACATGCAAAGCCCTCCAGAAGATCATAAAGGAGAGAAAGTGATGTCATCTGAGGAATCCTCTACTAGTAATAATTTGAAGGATATAATAAAGAGAAATGCAACCGCTGAATGTTGGACCCTCATATTTGATGGATCTAAATCCAAGCATGGAGTTGGAGTAGGATTTGAATTGATTAGCCCAAAATGAAAAACTTTCTTTGCAACTCATAGACTTCAATTCCACTGTACTAATAACATAGTAGAATATGAGGCATTGATTCATGGACTTCTTATAGCACTCAAGAAAAAGGTTAAGGTTCTGCAAGTTTTCGGTGATTCTGAGTTGGTAGTTAAGCAAGTAAGGAAACAATATTCATGCCATGATAGGAGAATGACTAATTATAGGCATAGAGTATGGGACCTTATTGAGGGATTTGATGCCTTCAATATTCAACTGATACCATGACAGAAGAATCAAACTACAGATTCTCTGGCCCAGGCAGCAAGCACCCTGCAGCCCCTATCTTTGTCAGGTTTGAAAAAGTTTACTGTAGAATTGACTCCTATGCCATTAGTTCCAAACAATGTTACTAACTTTCATGTATTTGAAGATGACAAGCATATCCTAGATTTCATCACCAACACAAATATTTTTGCTTCCCAAATCATTGATGAAACAGAACTCCAAGAAGCAGAACTAAATTTGGAGGGAGTAATAAATTTGAAGTCCAATACTATTCCAAGGGGAATGGTACAGTTGGAGCGAATTTTTGATCTAGACAAGATCAGAGATTAGGAGCAAAAGTCTAAGAAGAAATCTATCATCGGACAGTGTGATACTTACAATATGGGAACTAAAGATAATGCCAAATATATTTTTATCAGCAAGGTATGCACTCTAGAGGAAAGACAAGGGATAATTGAATCATTGCATAACTTTATAGATGTAATAGCCTAGAGTTATGAGGACCTGAAAACTTATGATACATCAATCATAACCCATACTATACCTCTGAAGCTAGGTGCTAAGCCTTTCAGGCAGAGACAGAGACCAATTAACGCATTACTAAAACTAGTTATACATAAAGAAGTTCAGAAATTACTGTCAGCTAGAATTATATTTCCTGTTCGGCATTCAACATGGGTGGTGAACCTAGTCCCAGTAAGAAAAAAGAATGGGGAAATCAGACTTTGCATGGACTTCAAAAATCTAAATAGATCATCAGAAAAGGACAATTATCTAGTCCCTTCATTAGATGAAGTGCTTCAAGTGGTTAATGGTTCTCAGATGATGTCATTTTTGGATGGCTATTCAGGGTACAACCAAGTAATGGTTCAGTATGAGGACATGCACAAGATTGATTTCACAACTAAATGGGGTACCTTTGCTTACAGGAGGATGCCTTTTGGTCTCATTAATGCAAGGGCTACATTTCAAAGGGCCATGGATATTGCCTTCAAAGATATCATAGGCAAGTGCATTATTATTTATATGGACGACCTAACTGTCTTTTCCAAAAATAGAGGGGACCACATTTCTGACTTGCGCAAAGTGTTCCAAAGGTGCAGGGAATTCGGCATATCCCTGAATCCTAAAAAGTGCATTTTTGGAGTGACAGAAGAGAAATTGCTGGGACATGTCATATCTGAAAAGGGAATTGCTATTGATCCAGAAAGAGTGGAGGCCATACTGGAGATTCACCCACCTGCTAGAAAAAAAGAGATGAAGTCTTTCTTTGGCAAGATCAACTTCATTAGGAAATTCATTACTAGATTTGCTAAAATTGTTAAACCGCCAAATGCAATGTTGAAACAAGACACTAAAGTTGAATGGACTACGGAAGCAAAGGAGGCATTTGCAGAAATCAAAAGAGCCATTACTGATGCTCCAGTATTGGTAAGTCCCGATTACAGTAAGCCCTTTTACATCTATTCATTTGCTTCAGATCATTCATGTGCAGGAATGTTGACTCGGAAGTCTAGTGAGGGAAATGAGCATCCTATTACTTTTATGAGTGCACCATTAAAAGATGCTGAGTTGAAATATCCAAGTGTAGAAAAGAAAGCATATGCCTTGGTCAGAGTAGTGAAGAAATTCAAACATTATATCCTCAGGAACAAGGTTTATGCAATTGTCCCAAATCCTGCAGTTAAGTTATTGTTGACACAGAATGAGTTAGGTGAGCGTAGAGCTAAGTGGGTGAAAATGCTACAAGAATATGACATTGAGACTCAACCAATGAAGTTGGTAAGAGGACAAGGGCTTACTCAGACTATGGTTGAAATGGGGCCTGAACTGACTGTCCAGAATTATAATCTTGAGGAGGTTTCCCCAGGTGGCTGGTACGATGACATAGTTTATTACTTATTGAACCAGCGATCTCTGGGTCATCTTAATGTTGTTCAGATGAGAGCCTTGTGACTGAAGAGTGATGGTTTTATGCTAAAGGGAGATTTTTTGTACAAGAAAAATCATGAAGGCATTTATTTGAGGTGTCTCAGGAAGTAGGAAGCTGAGAGGGTGATGAACGAATTTCATGAAAAGTATGGTACTAGCCACGGTTCTGCTATTGCTATAGCAAATCAGATCTCGAGGGCTGGATATTATTGGCCCACATTGTTCAAAGACGTTCACCATCATGTTAGGACCTGTCACACTTTCCAGACTGCAGCAATGAGGGAAAGGTATGTAGCACTCTGACTCCAACTGGTCACTGAGGTAAGGCATTTTGCTCAATGTGGTATGGACTTCATAGTCCCTATCAACCCACCATCCTCTGTGGGACACAGGTATATTCTAACTATTACTAATTATTTCACAAGGTGGACTAAGGCTTTTTCTTGTAGGTAATGTACATATGAAGTAGTGATTTATTTTCTGGAATCCACTATTATAAACCAATTTGGGTGTCCTATTTTCGTTGTATGTGATAATGGTCCTACTTTCGCATCTTTAAAATTTTCAAACTGGGCTTTTGATCATGGCATTATTATAAAGTTTGCATCTAATTACTACCCCTAGGGTAGTGGCCTGGCAGAATCCTCCAATAAAAACTTATTGACTATTATCCATAAGTTGTTGGAGAGGAACCCAAAAGACTAGCACACCCAGCTTCAGTTTTCCCTCTAGGCAGATCATACAAGGCTTAAGTCATCCATCGGAACATCTCCCTATCACTTAGTATATGGTTTGGAGCCAGTATTCCCTATTCAACTCAAGATCCCAACCTTGCAATTTATTAATGAGTTTTATGATGAGGGGGCTAGAAGGGAGGCTAGGTTGACAGACCTACTACACCTTGAGGAGAAATGAGACGATGCCCTTGAGAATTTTGCCAAGCATCAAGGGGTAGTTAAGAGGTGGTTTGACAAAAGGGCTAAAGTCAAAGCCTTTTGGATTTTTGACCTTGTGTTATACTAGGATAAACCTCATGATCAAAAAGGGGACCATGGGAGGTTTGATAAACTGTGGCTCGGTCCATATCAGATTGCTGAAATACTTGGAGATAATGTCTTCCGTCTGAGAACTCTCACGGGGGAAGATATTCCACTGCCTTTCAATGGGCAGTATTTGAAACATTATTTCCAATCCTGAGTTGTTTTCAGCTCTTTGCTTTTGTATATAATTAGTTTAAGCTACTTTCTATTGTTTTTCTTTGGTTAGAGTAGGTTTCCTTTCAGCTTTTGTTGTTTTGCTTTGCTTTGGTTTGTGTTGCTCTTGCTCTTGATTCTTACTCCTTCTGGGATCTCTTGTTGCATTTGTATGACAGTGGTGACAAAGTAGGTGTGGTGCTCTTAGTATTTCCCTTACAAACTTTAATCATCTTTTTAGAATATTATGATATGAATTATCTACCCAATGTCACATATCCTTGTGTCTAAAGCAAAGAGTCTTTTGGTCAGATTGAACAGGAATACATTAGGGTCTCACATTTTTGAATATTAAAGATACCTGATGTTGTAGAAGGTCCTTATGAGGTTTGGATAGGTGAAAAATCTTTTTTCTACTCTAGTGCCACTGTGGTTCTCATCCCTGAGTGTGAACTTCACTGTTCACAAGTTGAAGTGAAAGCAGTGAAAAGATGAGCCATGTCAAAAAAGAAAGAGGAAATATTGAAAGTTAAAAGACTAAATTCAACTCATCAGGGGAATCTAGATATCTCTATCGGAGCTATGGATGCCTGACTGGCAGTAGAGCTATGTTCAAGAGAATCACAGCGATAACCTCGCCGAGGCTATGGATGCCTGATTGGTAGTGAGGCTCTATCCAGGTCACTTTTAGAGTGTGAATCTTTATGTAGCCTATTTAGACCAAGTTTGGTTTCTTTTGTTGCTAAAGGGGGGTAATGAATGCATGTGCACACACTTCGACCCTGGTGTAGGAAAGTTTGGGTGACTTGTGGGTTCTTTGGTTTAACCGTAGGTGGTGATAGGATGGATGAGTTGAAACCATAAGTTCTGGATTCTTGATTCTAGTTTTTCATCGAAATGCTTTGGAGCATTTCCCCAGCAGCGTCGCCATTTGTTATGCAATTTTGCACACACGCCCCACTTGGAGTAGGGACCCTCTTTTTTATTTTGGATGTCTCTTAGACCTTTGGTTTTTATTGAGTTTGTCCTTTCAAGGTCTTGGGACATTGGTATTTCTTGCCTTGGTCTTACCCTGAGGGTTGAATTGATCAAACTTGGTTTTTAGTGGAAGTCCGGGTTTTGCCCTAGGTCCGGGATTTTCCAGTTCACCCGGATTTTCTCGGGTCCTGGTTCATCATTTGGTCACTGTTGGATTTTCTGAAGTTTGGGTTTTTGGCTGAATCCGAGATTTTTTGGGTCACCCGAATTTTCCTGGACTGCGTTGGAGTCCCCAAAGGTGCATTATCCGTGGAATTTGTGCTCACCCAGATTGTCCGTCTGGCTCAGTTTTTTCTGAAATTCTATTTTGGGCTCGAGTTTTTGGATTTCCTCGTTATGTCTTATCAGTCATTAATGCTTGAGGTACGTCTTCTATGGCACAATTGTGAGCAGATTTAAAGGCTTTTAGTGCTCTTCATGATTTCATTATTCATTTGTCATCTGCTCTAGCACTTAGGATTGTTCATATTGAGCTTTGGTCGTTGGATTTGGTCTGTTCACGTGTGGATTGCTTGAGCACTTGTGTTGAATATTTTTGCTACTAGGGCACCTTGATTCATGACTTCCTCGGGCTTGAGCTTCATTCGGAGTTGATCCATGGTAAGTCATTACTGACTTCTCCTTTTGTTTGTGCTTTGATCGAATCTTTCAAGTTGTTGATTGGTAGTTATTTGGGTCAGTCCTTGTTTATTTTCATCACCACATATTTATCGAATTAGGGTTTGAACTCACCCTTCCATGGGTTTTACCATCCTCACTGTGCATCCCTTTGTTTATCAATCGAATGTTAGGTATACCCCTGTGGCTAGGTGTTTCTGTTAGGGCCTTACCTTGTTGGCGTGTAGTCTACTATATTTGTGAAGTTATGGTTTCGGTATGTTGGCCCAGATTTGTTAAGTTGAGTGGAGTTGTCATGACTTTCATGTCCTGTGTCTAGCTTGACCTTGTTCGTATCATTTGAGATCCTGGTGTGCCCTAGTTTTATCATTTTGAGGGATAGTATCTGAAACTTTGAGCTTACCCTAGCTTTCATGGCAGAAGTCTGGTTATTGAATTTAGGGCATCATTGTTTCATCACGAAGATCAATCACTTGAGAGTTTTTTGGGAGTTAAATTCATGTGCAATCGAAGTTTGGCTTATTGGAGTTGAGTTCATGTTTGTTGGATTCCGGTGGGGGTTTTTTTTTATCATTCGATTAACAGTCTGCACGTCAAATGATCATCGGGTTTCCGGCGTGTTCACGGAATTTCTGTGCACCCAGATTTTCCCAGATTTTTCCTTTTCCCAGAGTATGATGAGTTTCCAAAATTTTAGGCTGTCCGTGGAAATCTGACTTGTCTGAATTTTTCTTGTTTTCTGCCTAGTACCACATGATTTTGATTTTTGAAATAGGGATAATGAATTAAAGGTTGGATGATGATTTCTTGTTGCTAAATGAATGAATCTCATGATATTCATGCATCTCTCTTGTTCGTATTAATGATTTATTTGATGAATGATGTCTTGGCAGCAGGAGTCCGTCTGGGTCGAATTTCTCTGAATTTTGCCCCGACTGGATTTTCCCAGATTACTTCATTTTATCATATTTTCAAGATTGATGATTAATTATTGATCTTAATTATTTCATGTGGTTTCAAGGCTAACCTTTGATTGAAATATGGATGATAGTGGGATGTTCATGAGGTTCTTTTGTGAATGCAGGCTGAATCGAGCAAGGCAATGGCGGGAAAGGCCGAGGGAGACACAGAGGGTCTTCGATTACGAATACGGAAAGGTTGAGGCTGGATGTGAAAAGATAGTTCCCTGATAGTAAGATAGCTTCAGTTTGGTCTGAGGTCTCCGATACCAATGTAGGAGCATGGAGATATGAAGAGTTCAAGGAAAGGACAGCTCAAAAAGATTTATCAGCCCTGACCAAGGGAATGGTGAAGTCCGGACTGGCTCATGTGGTAGGATTTCCTCCTGTGGTTCAATGCTATGAGTTGATATTGGAGTGTGCTCGACAATATGACTTTGACATGCAGAGGGTCGTTAGCACTGAGGGGAGAGTCTTGGAAAATTTCAATCCAGTTTCCATTGCCTAGGCATTTGATATGCCAGACTTAGCATGTGTGTGTGCCTTGGACATGGACATGGCCAGGACTTATTATGAGGATGAACCTGCCAAAGCTCAACAGATGATCAATTCTTGGCTAGAAAAGCCAAAATCCCATTTCTCCAAGTTGCCTAAACAGTTACACATGGTCAAGTTCTAACAAGATATATATGATGCAATTACACTGTTGAGCAGAGTCACAGGCTTGAAGAGTGTTGGGGTATTGGAGAGTTGGATGGTGCATGTCATTAATAGGATTGAACAGGGCATCAATTACCATTGGGTAGGGATTATCAGTGCAATGATTGAAAGGCAGATGAGAGATGTGCTAGAAACAAAGAAATTCACTATGTCATCTTATGTGATATATGTGCTCGCCAGATTTTATCCATACAAGGGATTGAATCCAAAATGAACATTTGGACAAGATGTCATCTATGAAGTATACCATGAGTTGCACCTAGGAAATCTAAATTATAGAAGGGAAAATGATACATTCACTATGCATATTACTAGGTTGCTCCAAAACACAAAGCATGTGAGAATTTCTGATGAAGCCAAGGAGTTGATTAAAAGATACAGAGCATGGTTTATACAATTCCCCACCTTCTCTTACATCAAAATTGATGGGTGTCTGACTGCATCATACAAACTACCAAGATATCCTACTGACCACATTTTGCTATAGGAGGTTACCAGGCAGATATGTGATTTCAATGCTATTGTTAAAAGGGAGAAGCACAAGACAGGGTTTGGTGGAGACTTTCCTTTGATAATTGGTATAAGTGAAGTTTTCCCTTCAATCCAATCAGCTCAAACATCTGGTGAGGAGTTGAGTGCCTTTGGTTTCTCTTTCCATTCTAAGAGGGTGAATTTTGACATCACTGGTGAAGCACAGAAGAAGGCTAAAAAAGAATATCACCACAAGGATGATTTAGAAGACTATTGGGCAAACAACAAGGATGAATTTGAGGTGAGGAAAAAAAGATATTCTAGGCTTCCAGTGGATGTAATCAGAATGTAAAATGTCAAGTTGATTCCTGATCAATTGGAAGATGACGAGAATTTTGTCCAGGATCATGCATATAAAGCAGTCAAGGATAGATCCATTGGAGAGGTAAATTGCGCAAAAAGTGAGATCACTGAGCTGGAGGAATTAATGGCTCCTATTATGAAGTCCACCAAGTCATGGCTGAAACATAAGGTGTGGGAGTTGGAGAGTGAGAAGGTACCTTTTACCTTTAATCTGATGGGAAATTTGAATGCTCATTCCACCTAAGAGGAATCCGGTGAGGATGATTCCAAAGGAAAAACCAAGGTAAGCTCACCTTTCAAGATTAAAATCAAAGGCCCTAAGGAGAGTGAGCCTGAATATAAAAGAAAACCCAAAGGAAAGAAGAGGAGTTGAACTTTGAAAGTAGGTAAGTCTGCAGAAGAGGAGGAACTTGAGAAAGCAGAGAAAGAAGATACTCCTCCAGAGCCAAAAAGGACAAGGACAACCAGGGCTTCAAAGAAGAAAGATCAAGAAACTTCTAAGAATGAGGAAAACCCTCATGTGTTTGATGTGGAGAGCTCAGGAGAGAAACCCCGCATTTACTTGAGAAGGTCAAGGACTCCATCTCCCAAGGAGACTATAGAGAAGGTCGATCCTCTTCCAATGGCATCCCTTGTGGAACAACAGAAAGATACCTCTCCTTCATTGGGTATACCTGAGTGAACAACTCATGAAGAGCATGAGACTTGTGGGGAAGCAAAATCATTTAAGGAAGGGGAACTTTATGGCACAACTATTGAGCTTGAGGTAGGAGATGTGGAAATGCATCCTTCTCCATTGGTATAGTATGAGGATTCTCCTACAGTTAGCAAGGACAAAAGATCCCCTGAGAAAGAAGATGTCCTTGTTAGAACTCCATCACCCCTGCAAGAAGAAGAACCCGAAGTGGGCAATCAAGGTGATCAATCTCCTAGAAAGGAAAAGGATGAGGCATTAGATCAGCATGAAGAAGTCAGTAAAGATGAAGTCCGGATGGATCTTGCTGTTCTGGATTGGCTAGATAAAGGAATCAGAAGGAAATAGGTCATTATTGAGGACACTCCTCTTAACTGGGATGAAATGTTGGCCAAGATTGGAAAGGGAAAGAAGAAGAAGGCAGCCAAGGTGGTTTCCAAGATAGAAAGAGATGGAGCTAGTAACAGGGGTATTCATATTGCTACCCCTGCTGCTGATAAAAGTAAAGATGAGGTCACCAGGAAAGATTATGACATACGGACTATCAATCTTGGGCCCGCTTCTATGGAGAAAGATATTGAAGAGTATGAGGGGTCCAGTATAGTAATAATTGGAAGATTGAGGAAGGAAACACAGTCCAAGCATGAGCTAAAGAAGGAGAATGAAAGGTTAAGGAAATGTCTAGAAGATCTAATGAAGCCTTTGCAGTCTTTTCACCCATCTTCTTCTGCTACTACTGGTTTCTTGCCGAAGGAGACCATCTCTAAAATAGAAAAGATGAAAGCTTCTACCATGGCTACAATAGATTGGTTGAAGGAGGTACAAGCTAAGGGAGATGATGTAATAAAGGAAATCCTTTCAACTAGAAAGGATGCAATAAGGGCTAAGGATTTATTAGGTCATGTTTTATCTCAGGGTAAGGAGGATACTGATCTCTTATTGCAGAAAGCTAGGACAATCATGGAGTACGGTTAGGATCAGTTGGTGATTGATGGAATCCTTTCTTCATCTAGGGTTAATGGGCCTTGGGAGTGGTTTGAAGCCCTGGAAATCCTGCAAAAGGTCATCAGGAAAATCTACAAACAAAAGAAGCAAATTGATGATAATTTGACTAATGCTTATGATGGATGCATAACATTTTTTTAGATAATGACTAGTAGGAGGAAGATCACCCCTAAGTACCTGAATTTTGAACAATTGAAGAAATGGTGGCATGATGTCTATACCCCAGACATTGAGGATTCTGTGACAGGGCACCAACTAGATGATGCAGCGACTTATTTGGCTGTGATGGATAAATACTTTGCATATAAGGGTGATTGGGATAAAAGAGTTAAGCAGTCAAAGGAAGATATTGAATCAATTGAATGTCGGCTCAAAATCCTTCCCTTGCCACCTGTTGCTGAGTTGGATAGGGTGTTTTCGAAGGTTCATGAATCGCTAGATCAGAACAAGGATAAGGGAGGCGGTAGTTAATGCCAACTTTGAGATTTGTTTTTCCCTATTATTATAGGGCATGTGTTGATCCGAGTTGCATTGGGGAATGTGTTGTGGCTGACCTTGATGATGTATAGGCATTTAATGTGTGCCTTATTTTGATTTTCCTGAGGCCGACTTGTTTTGGCTATTTTATTTTGTAAATGTTTGGCTGGGCCGACATGTTTGAGGATTCTCTATAAATGGCATTCCTGCCTCATTTGTAAGGGGTTAGTTAGACAGATAATAGAGACAAGCTAGATTAAGAAAGAGCTAGAGCATTCTATAGTAGAGATAGTAGTTAGTTCTTTTGAGAAAGTGTTGTAACACAAAACAGTGGAATTGTTGCTACATTTTGGTGATCTAATACAATTGAAGGCATTGTGGTTTCTCTGGTGAATTCTTTTGTGTTAGTTTATCTTGCATGGTTCTTGTTGTTCTTTCTTTTGAAATTGCTTGAAGATATAAGATTTGATGTTAGATTTAGAATTAGATTAGTTTGGTGAATAGTGTTCATGAGTTTTATGTTTGGAATGTCTGTAGCAATCTCTAGTCAATACTCCCAGTAACTAACTGATTGTAGTAGACTAGTGAAGTCAACCTGGACCATACATCTATTTGTGCTTAGTTCGATTGTGGATGAATATCTATGATTTCAAGATCTATATGCCTTAGAAGATTGCACCTTTCTTGTGATATTGCATTGAGGGTTAAGCAGGAATTGGTTATTTGAGATTGGTCCATTCCAGATATCTATCATTTGCATTGTTCATCCCGGAAATAGTTTAAATTTCATTACATCTCTTGCACCCTCATCTTATGTTGTTTCTTTATTATTTGGTTAGATTTAGGATTTAAGATCATAATATTGCAAAACCTGATAAATTGGAGAGATACAGTTTGCTTGTAGTAAGGTCCGATTGTGATTACCAACATTTTCACATATTATCTGAGTTGTTTATGCATTGTCATGACCTGACACCCGAGAGACCTTGGGGTGATTTTCAGTAATTTATTGTTGAAGATTATCTTTCAACAGAGATACAATATCATTTTTTGTCTGAGTTATTCCTGTGTAGAAAACATCATCAACACTACCCTCTCTCTCTCAATTCTCTCCCTCCAACCCCCTCTTCCTCTCTTAGGTATATCTCTCTATCTCTCACTCACTCCCTCTATGTGTCTCCCCTTTACCCTTAAACCATAAACCCTAAAACCTTAACCCTTAAAATATAAACGCTTAAACCATCTACCCTCTACATTTAACCCTCTACCCCTTATCTCTCTTCCACTCCCTCTTTCCCTCTCTCTCTCAAGTCTCACCCTCCTACCCCCTCCCCCTCTCTCACATCTCTCTCTCTCTCGCACTCACTCTTATCTCCCTCCCCTCTAGCCTTAACTCTCTAGCCTTAACCCTCTACCTTCTACCCTCTACCCTTAACCCTCTACTCTCTATCTCTCTCCCACTCCCTCCCTCTCTCTCTCACTAAATCCCTCTATCTCACTCCCCTCTACCCATTACCCTTAACCCTTAACCCTTAAACCCTCTACCCTCTACCCTATCTCTCTCTCTCAAGTATCTCCCTCCTACCCCTCTCCCTCTCTCAGGTCTCACTCTCACTCACTCTCTTTATCTCTCTCCCCTCTACCGCGCCAACCTTAAACTCTAAACCCTTAAAACCCTCTACCCTTTATCTCTCTCGGTGCTCCCTCCCACTCTCTCTCTCTCTCTCTCTCTCTCTCTCTCTCTCTCTCTCTCTCTCTCTCTCTCTCTCTCTCTCTCTCCTAAGTCTCTCCCTCTGCCCTTAAACCCTCTACCCTCTGTCTCTCTCAAGTCTCTCCCTCCTACCCCTCTCCTCTCGGTCTCTCTCTCCTCTCTCTCTATTTCTCTCCCCTCTACCCTTCAGCACAAACCTTAAGCCCTTAACCCTTAAAACCTCTCACCCTCTATCTCTCTCCCAATTACTCTCTCTCTCTCTCTCTCTCTCTCTCTCTCTCTCTCTCTCTCTCTCTCTCTCTCTCTCTCTCTCTCTCTCTCTCTCTCTCTCTCTCTCTCTCTTGAGTCTCTCAGCTCTACCCTTAACCCTTAAATGTAAATCCTCTACCTCTATCTCTCCCACTACCTCCCTCTCTCTGAGACTCCCTCCCTCTCCATGGTCTCCCTCTCTCACTCACACCCTCTATCTCTCTCCCCTCTACCTTTAACCCTAAACCCCTAAGCATTAACCCTTAAACCCTCTACCCTCTATGCTTAACCCCCTACCCTCTATCTCTCTCCCACTCCCTCCCTCCCTCCCTCTCTCTGAAATTTCACCCTTCTACCCCCTCTCCCTCTCTCAAGTCTCTCTCTCTCTCTCACTCTTATATCCCTTCCCTCTACCCTTAACCCTCTACCCTCTATCTCTCTCGACCCACTCCCTCCCTCTCTCTCTCATTGAATCCCTCTATCTCTCTCCCCTCTACCTATTGGTTGTTTTTACTATAACAAGGTTGGTCTTCTAATTTACCTATGGAATTTCCAATTCCAATCAAGGGTAGCTCGATGGACCTAGACCAACTAACGAGGATTTTAAAGACCTCCTACACTTTGGGCTCTGCAAGACCTAGGAGGGTGATCCCTTAATACGTTTACAACCTCTACACCATTATCGTAAACATCATTAACAACAATAGATAATCTCATTCAATAGCTCAACATAATAGCATAATACTGAATAGAATTGGTTGTTCATCAGTAATATCAACTACTTGGAGCATGAGATAACTACAACACATTCCACAATGTAAAATAGTCATTGATTTGCAATTTGTAGTAAGCACTAGGTAAAGACAAACAAAATATTGAACCATACAAATTAGTACAACTTACATCACTTCCATATATCCATTGAGGGATTCAAATTCATAAACATCTAAAGGTTTATGACAGATTTAACACATAACATATAAGATCCTTGAGAACATTGCTTTACAATTTCATCAACATGTATTCTAACCCAATACTACTTATCAAATCCTTATACATAACATATCCACCTAAAATCCCCATTTAAGATGTTTTGAATGCTTTGTGATACCAAAAGCAGAAGAATAGTTGCTTTATTTTGATCAAACCATGGCAGTGGGTGTCATGGCCACCATTAAAGCTTACTCACACACTACACGAATGACTCTAATCGAATTTGATGCAGATTCAAATATTTGCCGTTGATCCTTCACCTTGGTGAGATCATCGGATGGCTGCCTTCAAAGCAAACTAACATAGTCTCCATCATGGCAATAAGGGGCCCACCATACTACTCATTGCCAAGGAGATCCACTTGGCGCCCGCCCGTGATATCGTAATCAACAAAGACCTCACAAATTTTGATCACACGATGGGAGGCAACTGTGGATCTCAACCATCGGCAATCTTGTTTGTTCAACACAGTCACCAGCCTTGTTATTAACCATCAAGCACCATTCTACCGAGATTATAACATCTTTGTTGATTTAAAACATGTGCATCTTATAACTGCTTTAGTAACTCGTGACATTATGTATTAAAGATGCATCAAAGTATTTATCATTCCTTTAGCTTCACCAGATGAGACACATGGTGCTCACCCATGATATCACGATCAACAAAGACAGTGTGGTGGGGTCATCGCGAGATGGCAGGGAACGGCTGAGATCACATGACGATTTATCTACGGCCATGCAAACTTGTCCCTCTACAAAATAAAACATTTATTAGGGGAGAGGTCCCAATAGTCGTGTGGGGTCCAATTGTCACACACTCAATCGTGATGATAATACCCAGTCTTACCACATATTTATACTATATATTGTAAATAAATAATCCAAATGTAAATAAAGAAAAAACCAAATGTTGATAAAAAATGGACCCATACTTGAACACATCAGAACCTCTAAATGTTATATGAAAAAAACATAAATACATTCATGAAGAAGTCAAATAAGTATTTTTTTGTTTCAAATAAAATATCATAACTCTCCACTAGAAGTATATCATTTAAAAAATAAAATGCTCATTTAATAAAATAAGACACTCATTTAAACAAGTATTGTTATCATAGTGAAAAAATATTGTTCTTATGTGTACAACAATTGGGGTAGCAATGTACAAGCATTGGATAATTTACATTAATAGTTTGTCCTATCAAAAATATAAAAGGTGAGCACAATAAATAACATGTATTTTCCCATTAAATGTGAAGGATTTTCAAAAAGTTTTAGTGTTCAACTATTGGTCCATTTTTGTTCAATATAAGTTGTATGTTAAATAATTATGTGTTTTTTTATAACAACAAATAGATTTTTTGTATTCAACTATTAGTCCATATGTGTTGAATATAAAAGGTAGAGATATAAAATATTTATGGTTATCAATAAGTATTTGGTCCACTTAGGTTATATATTAATTTTAATTTAAATAAAAATATCATATTCTACAAGCAACAAATGATATTTTTTTGTTCAACTATTGGGGGTTCCATGATTAAGTTTTGGTCGAACCTTTAAAAAGTAAAATTTTAGACACTTCTCAAAAGATCTACCAATGTGGTGAGTTGCATGATGAGTCGCACCTCCAAACCTTAGTTATAGATAAATAAGAGACCAGTCTACATTTCAAAAAAAAATGAAGGTTTTATGATATTCCAGTCAATTGCTACATGTTGAGAAAGTTAGCATGCACAACTACTGGGCCCTCTCCCCTAAAGGAATAAGGGGATGTCACTTGGCCGATGATAAACAATGACATAAGTTGTTTTAATGAGGGAACACGAGACCAACAAAAGACCTAGGAAAAATAAATTCAGGCAAAGGAAATAACACAATAAAACAAAAGGGGGCCTAACCTAGACAAAACAATGGGGCTTAAGTCATTTTAAAACCTTCCCAAAAAGTAATAGCCAAATAGATCCCATCCAAGGTGTAAGATGAACACTAGGTTTTTACATGAAGATGAAGGTAAAACCCCAACCTTAGGCTTTTCCCAAACACCATAGATGACCAGAGACCCAAGGCAGGATAAAATAGAACATAGAGAACAAAACTTTGAAGTTCCATCACTACCCATAACCCTAAACCCTAAACCATTAATCCTTAACCCTTAAACCCCAAACCCTCTACCCTCTCTCTCTCTCAACTCTCTCCCTCCTACCCCCTCTCCCTCTCTCAGGTCTCTCTATCTCTCTCTCTCACTCCCTCTATCTCTCTCCCCTCTACCCTAAACCCTTAACCCTTAAACTCTAAACCCTTAAACGCTCTACCCTCTACATTTAAACCTCTACCCCTTATCTCTCTCCCACTCCCTCCCTCTTTCCCACTCTCTCTCAAGTCTCACCCTCCTACCCCCTCACCCTCTCTTAGGTGTCTCTCTCTCTCTCACTCTTATCTCCCTCCCCTCTACCCTTAACCCTCTACTCTCTATCTCTCTCCCACTCCCTCCCTCTCTCTCTCACTAAATCCCTCTATCTCTCCCCTCTGCCATAACCCTAAGCCATAACCCATGAAACCCTCTACCCTTATCTCTCTCCACTCCCTCCCTCTTTCCTCTGCAGTCTCACCCTCCTACCCCTTGTCCCTCTCTCAGGTCTCTCTTATCTCCCTCCCTCTACGCAACCCTCTACCCTCTACCCGCCAACCCTCTACTCTCTATCTCTCTCACTCCTTCCTCTCTCTCAGCTGAATCCCTCCCATCTCTCTCCCTCTACCCATAACCCTAAGCCCTTAACCCTTAAACCCAAACCCTTAAACCCTCTACCCTCTACCCTCACCTCTCTCTCTCAAGTCTCTCCCTCCTACCCCCTCTCCCTCTCTCAAGTCTCTCTCTCTCACTCACTCTCTCTATCTCTCTCCCCTCTACCCTTAACCCTAAACCTTAAACCCTTAACACTTAAACTCTAAACCCTTAAACCCTCTACCCTCTACCCTCTCTCTCTCTCTCTCTCTCTCAAGTCTCTCCATCCTACCACCTCTCCCTCTCTTAGGTCTCTCTCTATCTCTCACTCATTCCCTCTATGTGTCTCCCCTCTATCCTTAAACCCTAAACCCTAAACCCTAAACCCTTAAACCCTAAACACTTAAACCCTCTACCCTCTACCCTTAACCCTTTCTCCCTCTATCTATCTCCCACTCCCTCCCTCTCTCTCTCTCTGAAGTCTCTTCATCCTAGCACCACTCCCTCTCTTAGGTCTCTCTCTCTCTCCCCTTCCTCCCCTCTTCCCCTCTCCCTTCCCCCTCCCAAATCTCTCTCTCTCTCTCACACACACACACACATGCACACACACACACTCCTAAGTTCCTCCACTCTACCATTATCCCTCTACCCTTAACCCTTAAATCCTCTACCCTCTATCTCTCTCCCACTCCCTCCCTCTCTCTCTCTCAAGACTCTCCCCCCTACCACCTCTCCCTCTCTCAAGTCTCTCTCTCTCTCTCACTCCCTCTATCTCCCTCCCCTCTACCTATTGATGGTGTTTTTTGCACAAGAACTCAGACAAAATATAATATCCTGTCTCTCTTGAATGGTAAATCTCTATCAGCAAGCCTCAAGAGATAACCCCAAGGTATCTAATGTCAGGTCTTGACAATGCATAAACAACTCAATGATAAATGTGAAAATGATGGTAATCACAAAGAGACCTTACTACAAGAAAATATTGAATCCTTAATTTATTAGATCTGGCAATGTAATGATACTTCAATCCTAAACCTAACTAAACTGATGAAAGAAATAACAAAAGATAAGGTTTTAAGAGAGATCCTTAAGATTAAAACTATTCCTAAGATTAGCAATGCAAATGATGAAATACTTGAAATGGACCAATCCCTCATAAACTAACTCTTGCTTGACCCAGATGAATCTACAATCTTGCAGAAATAGTGCAATATTCTATGGTATTAAAGATTTTTCAGATCATGAACATTCATCCAAGACAACCCTATGGAAATTGGAATGAATAAACCTTTACAATTGAACTTAGCATAATAAATATATGGTTCAGGCTAACTTTGTAAAGCAACTAACAATTAGCTAGCTACAAAAATTATGGACTAGGGATCGCTACAAACACTTCAAGCATCAATAAATGGCCATAAAACAAGTCATCCAAGATGGATTCAAAATAAGATAAATTAAGCATTAAATGCATGAACTCCATCCAAGTCGGCCTGGGATATTCAATATAGTTCAGACCAATGCATGCAAAATAATAGGGAAGAACAAATTTCGATGTAACCTTACATTAACTACTTTCCCCTTTGACTTTATTTCGATCCACCTTATCATGCACCATCAAAAGTACCCTGTCCAAGTTGGCTATAGGTGGCAAAGGTAAAACCCTAATTCTCTTCTCAATGGATTTAATATTTTCTCTTGATTGCTCCATCGACCTATCCCACTCAACCCTACTGGTTTGATATCTATCAATAACTACAATATATGTGGCCACATCTTCCAACTAATGTTCAATAACTGGATCCTCACTGACTAGAGAATATACATCTCGCCACCATTTTCTCAAGTACTCTAGGCTCAAATTTTTTGGTGCAAACTTCCTTCTCCCTATCATCATCTCAAAGAAAGAAATGCATCTATCACAGATATCAGTCAGGGTATCCTCAATTTTCCTCCTCTGCTTATATATCTTCTTCAAAACCTTTTTCCTTATTTGCAAAGCTTCAAAAAATTCCCAAGGTTCTGAAGCTCTAGAGGAAGGGAGAATTCCATCACTCACCAACTTACCCTCATTGTATTCCATGATGGTCTTGGTTTTCTGCAACAGGAGATCTACATCCTCTTTATCTTGAGCCAATACATCTTTCAACCAATCTTTTTCCCTCATTGCATCTACTCTAATTGAAAGGATGTCTTTAATAGCATTATCTCCCCTAGCTTGCACCCCTTGTAACCATTTTTTTGTGGTGAAAGTAGTGGCTTTCGTTCTTTCCAGCTCAATTATGGTTTCTTGTGGTAGGAAACTCGCAGCAAAAGATGAGGCGCCAATAGATTGCAAGGGCTTCATCAAGTCCCACAAGTACTTCTTTAATTTTTCATTGTACTTCTTCAGCTCTTGCTTAGTCTACACTTCTTTCCTCAACCTACCCAAGATTACTGCACTAGAACCTTCATATTCTTCAATATCTTGCTCCATGGAAGTGGGCCCTAAGTTGATAGTTTGCACATTGTAATCACTCCCAGTTACATCAACTCTATTCTTATCAAGGGCCAGAGTAGCAATGTGGACCACTCTATTGTTTGCTTCATCGCTTTCGATCTTGGAAATGACCCTAGCCTTCTTCTTTACTTTACGTTGTCCTATTTTTTCTAGTAGTTCATCCCAATTGGGAGGGGTATCATCCACAACAAAAAATTTTCTCTTTATTTCTCTATCAAGCCAACCTGGAATAGTAGACTCTAACTATATTTCACTCTGTTCCACTTCTTCCTGCTGACCCTTGGGTGTATCTCCTGCTTCTCAGGAAACTCTTCATCTATATCATGTTCTCCTTTTCCATACTCCTCTTCTTCATGCATTGCTGATAGAGTCCTAGTAGGTGTTTCCTCTCCCTGAGGAGGTCAGTCTTCTTCACTTCTAGTAGGTGAATCCTCATAAGTTACCAAGTGAGTCCGTAGAATTTTCTCAACTTCTGCAGTTGCACTATGAAGCTCACCTTCTTGAAATTCTTCTCCCTCTTTAGAGGGTGATCTACATCTGCTGGTTGTTCTGATGCACCATGTAGTTCATGGGATGGAGAATCCTCTTTATGTTGTTCTACAGTAGAGGTTGGTAGAGGAATATCCTTCTTTGGCACACTGTCCTTGGGAGAAGGAGTTCTTGATCTCCTTGTGTATACCTGTGTCTTCTCTCCAGAACTTTCTACATTTACCACTGTTGAAGGATTAGTTTCACTTTTCTCCTTGGAAGGTCCACCCTTCTTTCTTGAACCCATTGTTTTTTTCCTCCTTTTAGGTGTTGGGACACTATCCTTTTCTTCTCCTTCACCTGGTTCTTCCTCTACAGATTTTTCCATCTTTGAAATAGCAGTCCTCTTCTTTGCTTTTGGTTTCCTCTACTTCTCCTGCTCTTCTCTTTGGGAACCTTTGATCTTAATCTTAAAAGGAGAACCAGCTGACTCCTCAGAAGGGGAATGGGATTCTAGATACCCCATTAGATTATAGGTACATGGTACACCTTCACTTTCAAGTTCCCACACCTTGTGTTTGATCCACAACTTGGTGTATTTCATCACAGGGGCCATGATTTGTTCTAATTCAGTTTTTTCTTCTTCCAACCAATCTACTTCTCTAATTGGTTTGTCCTTAATTAGCTCATAATTGTGACTTTGGATTAAGTCTCCATCATCTTCCAACTGATTGGGAACCATTTTCACACTATACATTCAAACCACATCAATTGGGAGTATAGATAATTTATTCTCTCTTACCTTAAAATCATCCTTGATATTGACCCAGTAGTCCTCTATGCCATCTTTATGGTGGTATTCCCTGCTGGCCTTCTTTTGTGCTTCACCAGTGATATCAAAACTCAACCCTTTGGAATGGTAAGACAACCCAAGAGTGCTCATTTCCTCCTCAAAATCATAGGTTGAATTAATTGAAGGACATACCATGCTAGTACCTATCTTCAGAGGAAAATCTCCACCAAATCCAGTTTTATTCTTATCTTTCTTTACAATGGCGTCAAAGTCACATATTTTCCTTGTGACCTCTAGAAGTATAACATGGTCTATGGGATACCTTGGAAGCCTATATGGAGCCCTCTGAGAACCATCTATTCTTATGTACAAGAGAAGGTGGGAAATTGTATGAACCAAGCCCCATAACTTTTGATCTACTCCTTAGCATTATTTTATATTCTCACATGCTTTACACCTTGAAGCAATCTAGTGATGTGCATGCTGAATGCATCATTCACCCTCTTGTAACTTGAGCTTCCTAAGTGCAATTGAGGATAAACCTCATAAATTACATCCTGTCCAAATATTCCTCTTGTGCTCAATCCTTTATAGGGATGGAATCTTGCAAGTGCATACACTAAATAAGAAGTCATGGTGAATGTCTTGGTCTGTAGCACATTGCATAATTGCTCATGGATCTTGGAACTGATGATCCTTGCCTAGTGATAGTTGATATTTTCTTGTTCCATTCTCACAATGACATGAAACATCCAATTCTCGAACATACCTGCACTCTTTAGGCCTACCACCCAGCTAAGAAATGTGATGGCATCATAGACTTCTTGTTTAAACTTTTCCCTGTGCAACTGCTTAGGAAATTTTGAGAAATGATACTTTGGCTTTTCAAGCCAAGAATTGATAACCTATTGTGACTTAATAGTCTCCTCCTCATAGTACCTTTTAGATGCCTCCATATCAAATGCTACTACATGAGATATGTTTGGCATATCAAAATTATATGAAATAGAGATAGGGTTAAGATTAGCCAGTACCCTCCCTTGAGGGCTGACTATCCTTTGTGAATCCCTGTCATAGTGTCAGACACATTCCAATACCAACTCATAACACTGAATTGTGGGGGGAAATAATACTACATGAGATAATCCCAATTCCACTAGTCTCCTAGCCAACACTGGAAGATCTTGTGCCATCCTTGCCTTAAACTCCTTATAGTCCCACCGAACCACATTTGTATCTGAAACTTCAGACCAAACGGAGGCTATCTTACTTTCCAGAATCCTACTCTTTATGTCCAATTTAACTCTTTCTGCTTCTGAGATAGAGGATCCCTCCATATCACCCTTAGCCTTTTCGACCGCTTCCTTGTTAGATTCATCCTGCATCCATCAAATACTAACATGTAAACCCAATTGTTGATAACATATTTATCAAATTTTTTAGCTCAAAATCATAATAAACCCATCAAATCAACTATAAATCATCATAATTGAGAAGTTTGGGATTCCAAGCTAACTGGGGAAAACCAGTCTAGGAGGAACTTCGGAAAATTCCAAACTAGGCGGATTTTCCTGAAGAAGGTACAAACATCAATAATAGATCATCAAAATGAAGAAAGGATGCATATAACATTGTGTAATTTATTAGTTTAAAGCATGGAATGTTAAACATTCACCATTAAATTCATCCATTTCATCCAATTTCTAAGTTCCACAAAGCCTCCCAAAGAATTTAGAAAAATCAGGTCGGACCAAAATTCCGCGAAGTCCCAAAAATTCTGAATTTTCAACACACACCCGGAAACACTGAAGATTAAATGGAATCTAGGAAAATCCGGGGATGTGAGAATTTCGTGAAGTCCTCAGAATCCTAGAAAACCGTTATTATGTTTGATTTTTCCCTGATACAATCAAATGTCCATGAATCTCAAATCTCTTGATCTTGACTTGAATCTAATTCATGTTTCCTATCAAACCTTTTGGATCAAGACTACTTGAGGCATTCAATGATGCCCTATATTTGACTGTTGAAATCTCTACCATGGGTGAAAGCTCAGATTAAACCTGGATTGAGCTCAAACACACTCAACAAGGCTCGTAATGAATTGTGGATCATCCTTAAGAAAGATTTGACTGATATATAAAAAGTGAAACCCGTGAACTAACTCAAGCACGCCAATTTGTACTAGACTTCATGAAACCCTAACCCAAACCAAACTAAAACATTGACTTATGGGGCAAGGCATGGGAACTATTTGAGAATTCAGAACATCACTAAAATCCAACTGGTTAACTAGGGCAAAATATAAGATAGGCATTAAGAATCCTCAAACATCAAATGCAACCCTAGTTTGAAGCATTTAATCATCAAACATGAAAAATAGAGCTCCCAAATGGACATAAAATGGCCATGGACAACCAATCATTAACATTTCAAAGGAAGGGACCATAGTTACATACCATAAGTAGATCAAATTTGACCACAAGGAAAATGAGTAGTGGACTTGGATGCTCTAGCAACCAAATCAAACTGAATATAAGAAATCCAAGCGCCTCAGTAAGCAAATCAAGAAATTTGAATGCCCAAGTTGGAAAATCTCAGATGCAAGAGTGATACACAATGAAAGATGAGAAAAAAAGATGCAAAATCCCCCTTAAATTCGACCACACTCACACCACAGAGATTGTACCTAGGTGCATTAATGTTGTCGACAAGACAGGCTGAAGAAATTTGGAAACCCGACGGAAAAACATAATCTCGAAAAAATTTGGTCCATGCAAAATTTTGCGAATTCCCAAATTTCCCAAACTGCAATGTTAGTCACTTCGCTAGACTTTGACTAAAATCCAAGAAAATTCGGATGGAGTAGAAAATCCCAAAATGAAGTAAAAACGTGAACTTTGTTTAAAACTTATATTTTTCAATGTGTAGCTCAGGGAATCACTTAGGCAAGCAAGATAAGCATTTAAACTCATGCCAAGGCATGGTAAATTCTCAAAATCAAAGGGCCAAAATACCAAGAACAAAAGAAAAAGAGGGTCCCTGCTTTCAGTGGGGCGTGTGTGCAAAAACTGCACAACACTACCTTTAACCTAAACCTTAAACCCTTAACCCTTAAACTCTAAACCCTTAAACCCTCTACCCTCTACGCTTAACCCTTCCCTCTCTTAGGTCTCTCTCTCTCACTCACTCCCTCTATCTCTCTCCCCTCTACCTTTAACCCTAAACCCTAAACCATTAACCCTTAAACTCTAAACCCTTAAACCCTCTACCCACTACGCTTAACCCCCTAACCTCTATCTCTCTCCCTCCCTCTCTCTAGTCTCACCCTCCTACCCCCTCTCCCTCTCTCAAGTATCTCTCTCTCTCACTCTTATCTCCCTCTCCTCTACGCTTAACCCTCTACCCTCTATCTCTCTCCCACTCCCTCCCTCTCTCTCTCTCACTAAATCCTTCTATCTCTATCCCCTCTACCTGTTGGTTGTTTTTACTATAACTAGGTTGGTCTTCTAATTTACCTATGGAATTTCCAATTCCAATCAAGGGAAGCATGAAGGACTTGGACCAACTGACAAGGATTTTAAAGACCTCGTACCCTTTGGGCTCTACAAGATCTGGGAGGGTGATCCGTTAATGCATTTGCAACCTCTACACCATTATCATAAACAACATTAACAACAATAGATAATATCATTTAATAGCTCAACATAATAGCATAATACTTAATAGAATTGGATGTTCATCAGTAATATCAACTATTTGGAGCATGAGATAACTACAACACATTCCACAGTGTAAAATAGTCATTGATTTGCAACTTTTAGTAAGTGCTAGGTAAAGACAAACAAAATACTAAACCATACAAATTAGTATAACTTACATCAGTGCCATATATCCATTGAGGGAGTCAAATTCATAAACATCTAAGGGTTTATGACATACTTAACACATAACATATAAGATCCTTGAGAACATTACTTTACAATTTCATCAACATGGATTCTAACCCAATACTACTTATCAAATACTGATACAAAACATATCCACCTACAATCCCATTCAATCATTTTAATTAATTCCTTGAATTAAAGCCAAAATAGAAATCATACACACCACAAGAGTGAGATGACCGAGACAACCCTTGATTATCTTATTCAAAATTTAGATATCCATGTACAATGGAGAGACATGAGTTTGAATTAATCATTTCAATTCAAATGCCAGTATTGTCATAAAACATCAAATCCCCATGAATTCAAAACCTACTACAAAATGACTCAAAACCTAAATTGCATTTTCCTTAAAATCATCAAACTTTACAATTTGTTTTGCAACTCTACCTAGACTCGAGAAAAAAATATCTAACTTGCTAACCCATACTTCTAACCATCAAATCCTTCTTATAGAAAATGAAGGAGCAAACAAGCATCAGGCCAGAAAGTACCTCTCATTTCACATGCTTTTCTTCACAAATCTCTTGAGGACAGTAGCTATACCTTTTTCATTTCTCATCCTATGCCCTATTCATGCATTCTATAATTACAAAAATATCCATGGGGCCTCTTACACAAGCTACAGTAATCATAAAAAGTGTAAGAGCCCCTTTATATGATGTTTGGACTACAAAACCCTCAAAAACAGGGAAACCGGATTGTATGCAAAGAAATGAAGCTTTCTAACTCAAATCAATGCCTTAAGCCCTCAAAGCAGATTAAAATCAAACCTAACATATATCTTCATGACCTGGAATTGATTTCACATCAAAATATGGTTGCATGTGACCATACAGTGCTGTATAACAAGAAAAATGCAAAATTTTTGAAGAAAAACATAGATTTTTGAATGTCAAGAGCTTGTATTTTAAATCTTTAACCATCAACAACCATTACAATGATCACTTTATGCCTTTTAAAGGCCTTTACCTGTCAACCACTAAACAACCACCTCTACAACTGGATTTTTAATCTTTTATGATCACATGAAGCATAAAACACACTAATTTCAAGGTTGTTAACATCACTATTGAAATGTTTTAATTTTTTGACCTTTCAAACATTAAAAAGTACATCACTAAATTAATTATGTAATAGAATAAAAATTAAAAACATCATGAATTAATTATGTAACCACATAATTCAAATATAATTCTATCAAGAAATTAATATCAAATAGATAATATAATCACATAACTCATACATTTCAATGTCATTGATCTTCTTCTCCATCCAACTCTTTGTCTGTATCATCCGATCCAGATTTGACATTGTAAGGATTGGTCATATCATCATCACTGTCATCGATATCAATTTAGATAATGTCATCATCCACATGTGGATATCATCTTCATGAACATTAACTCCTACATCATCATGATCTAGTTCCTCCTCTTTGACATCTTCGTTAGGGACATCATCAACTAACTAATGATACTGATCATCATCTACATCATCTTCTAGTTCTTTGGTATCTTCTTCTTCCAACACATTATACTTTACTAGCCTTCCTCTTGGATCATTTCTAACAACAAATGACCAACCCAGTTTACCTAGAACCTCTGAATAAAATACCTGCTCACATTGGCTTGGAAGAACATAGGGCTCATTTCTAGCTCGCTTGATCAACCTTGTATTAACCATGGTAAATCCATTATCATGTTAAATAATAGTTTTCTCAAGATCATTTTCATTCAATCATAGCCTGTACCATAGGACAACAAATAGAATTAATCTGAAGAACTTAAAGTCACACAAGTATATCATCCAAAATCCCATAGTATCGATTTTCTGAGACTTTTGGATGTATGTCGCTTCTAGATGAAACATTAATCACCGGAAAGACTACAGTTATACTAGAATCACAATTTTTCTTCATGTCATCCAACATTTTGATTCAAAATTTATGACCATTGCACCACATAGCCTTGTGGTGTTTCACCTGCAATATGTCAAACATGTAAAAATTATTACAATATCGTCAGTTGATAAACATATTTATTCTTGGCCGAATGTATGCAAAGAAAACAATCTCAACATATAAATCAATATAATTGAAAATAATTAAATAATATGGGTGATTAATATATTTATACGTACCTATTTATCTCTTAAACCATATGCTAAACCAGTTTACCTTTGTATAACATTGGAATCTCCATTACGATGAGATTCTTTAACCAATGAAGCCACACCTTCCCATGTTAATGTGTGACTAGATTGTTGATATCGTTCAATCCATACTATCATCCAATCAAGAATTTTTGTGATGTACAAATGTAGTGCACCCCACTCTCGACCAACTGTATCAAACAAATTTGAAATTCACAAACGACGTGTAATTAGTTAAATACCATAGTATACAACCTTAATTTATAATTGATGTATATTGAAGATTAAAAATTAAATAAGTACAATATACATAAAAACCATATGTAAAATGTATTCCAATTAATATCCATGACCATCTTATAATTACCACTCACAAATTCCTCAATCTACCTTTCCCCATCAAGTACCCCCCTTCGAATTTATTAATGGAGTTGGGATCCCAAATGCAATCTACATGGATCTTTTCTGCAAACTTAGGAAGATATTCACTAATGTACACCATGGTCTACTATACCATATATCCCTCCACCATAGAACCCTCAGGATGTGCTCTTTGTCTAACCAAAGCTTTCACAAATTTCAAGTGCTTTTCAATCATCCACATTGACCTTGTGTGTACAGGTCCACACAATTCAATCTCCTCAATTTGGTGTATGAGGTAGTGTTCTTGTGCATTGAAAATTATCGAAGGTAGACACTTTTTCATTTCACACATTAGATGAGAAATTTTTCTCTTCCAATAATTTATATATTCTTTATGGATTTCTTTAGATGACAACCATCTACAAGTGATTCAAGGGGCAAATATATTAATGAGATTTAACAAAAATATACAGTATATTACATAACAAGTAAAACAAATGGAAATTATAAGATGTATACAACGAATTGAAAAAATATCACTACTTACCTCATGTATTTTCCAAGATCATATATAATTTGTTTAACATTGTTGACAAAGTTGTCTGGGAGAGATAGAGGTAGAACATACTACAACAATTATAAAATGATCTTTTCATTATTTTTCCAAAAGTAGTAAACATAATACACTAAAAATTACATGCATTATACAAGTGTATATAATATACTGGAATAATTACCTTAATGAAGGTATGCCAATCATGTGTTTTCATCCTTGACCCAAATTCACCTTTCTATGTTATTATATTGTTTATGTTTGCAGCAAATCCTGTGGGAAATCAAATTTTTCATATGACTTCTTTTATAGAATTGTTTTACTTCTCTATTAATAACCAAGGAAGGACACTTATATTAATTTGGTCTCCATCACTATAATTTAGTTGAATGACATTTTTCATTGCATGATTGGCTTCCTGAATGTCACTACAATTTTTAACAATTTTTTCTTTGTCATGCCTTCCATCCAATATTTTCCATAACGTTTCTGTTATATTCTTTCCAATATGCATCATATCAAACAAATGCACAATTTTTAGCTGCTCATAGTAGGGAAACCTACTAAATTTTCTAGGATAATTTTTCAGTCCCTATGCAAGCCGACCATTAATGCCTTGATGACCTTCATGAAACATATAAGTTAAATAAATTAACAATGACAATCATTGTCAATTACAACATGAGTAAACACAACACAATATAAAATATAAATTCAAAACATATCATATATGATAGATAAATAATTTGATCTGATGTATAAGCTTGATGATTAATTCTATTATATTCCAACTTCCATTGGCGAGGTGTCATTCTTTGTGGTTTTGATGTAGTCTATTCTTTCCCATTGAAAATATGTTTTTCAATAGTTCGATACTTATGATTTCTATGGAGGAAGTGCCTATACTCATCAAACACCTACTTTCCTAAACTTGTTGAACAATGAGATTTCATCTTTGGACCACATATTGGACATGCAAATTTTCCCTTTGTTTGAAGACTTGCAAGATCATATATAATTGGATTAAATATGTTAATTTTTATAATTATATATAATGAATAGATTATTTTAAAAACATGCATGATATCTACTTCATAAAATTAAATATTGTTAAAGTGTACTAAAATGTTATAACATATCACAAAAATTTGTTAGCCCTGGGGCATCATGAATTGTCCATACAAGCATTGCATGGATTTGAAATTGTAGTTGTCCTATTGGTTTAGAGACGTCATATATAGTGATGTCATTCCATAACTTTAGTAACTCATCGATAAGAGGCTTGATATATACATTCATATCTTTAATTTGGTACTTACCTAGTTGAATGAACATAAACATTACATAATTATTATAACCATTTTACTACAATATATATAAATTAATGTACATGACTATTGAATGAAAAAAATGTCATTATGCAACAAATAAGACAAACGAGATGCTTCTACATTAAAGAAAATTGATGTAAACAAATACTTGGAACAATCATTGACAACATTATGTGCTCCCTCTTTATTGACATCCATGGAGGAATGTTATTGTTGATAACAAAAACAGGCCACACCGAGTAAATAGATCTCAGCTCTCCAAATGGATTGACACCGTCCGCTCCCAATGAAAGCCTGAGATTACGAGGTTCTTCTTTAAAGTGTGGTCATTTTTTCCTCCATGTACCTAAATGCAGAACCATTTGCAGTCATTCGAAGAATGTAATCTCCACTTCTATTTTGTACATGGTAATCCATAAATTGCGCTAAGATTTTTCACCTAAATAATCGTTGCATATGTGGAATAATGGGAATATAATGAAGAACATTGTGAAGCACCTTTTTTTTTAGTTGATATATTCGATATCTACTGATATGAAATTTTGGGCATTCTGTTGCAAATTCCTATTGTTTATGATATATAATATGATCATTGAGACATGCATCTATTGCTTGATACTCCATTCCGATATATTTCATAATGCTAGATAAATATTGGTATGAGTGAGGTAAAATATTTGATGGTGGTAACAAAAATTCACCAATCTACAACAAAAAATAATTTGTTAATATAAAGAATATCAATGGTACATATTTCATCATTTATTTACTAGTGATGAACTAACAACAATTAAAATAGATGGAAAAAGATGACATATATGACATACCTTAACATCTGTGAGATTGCTATGTTTGATAAACCATTCATAACTTTCAAGTTCAATAGCAACAATACAGTAGAGAGAAGAGTTGTTTGGGAGTCTTCATAAAGGGGCTTGTATGCCTTCTCAAGTATAGGTAAATCATGAACATCATCAAAGTCATCTCGATCATCATGATCAACTCTGCCACTAAATGTGTCATCGATCAATGTATTTGTAACATCATCTTCAACTGTGTTTTCTGGCGCATAATCATCTTCTTCCATAGGATCATTAACTTCATCTTCGATATTCATAGCTCCATGTTCGTTCGCTTGCAAAACCACATTCTCTAGGCTATGATAATCCATATCATCTACCCTAGGGCACCCCACCTTTATAATAATGATAGACACAAATAAACCATGATCATGATCAAGTGATTATATATATATATATATATAAAATGTTAAAACGATATAAAATTTTACAAATTCAATCAATATAAATACATATAATGAACAACTTACCAATTGACGATAATCATGCCCCCCTTCAACATGACCATGCTGCCTACAATGTTTCTTAGTTGTTGTGATTAAAATTTGTCTTGTCTTTAAGCCCTTGCAATTATTACAAGGACAATAACATTTCCTATCACCCTTTCTTTTCAATCTAGCCCACAATCGATAATGTGTCTCTTCATTTTGTTCTATACTAATATTATCTGACATGATTTTTCTTTACCAAGCTTGACTATTTAGATATTAAAAAAATATCAAACTCACACTCCAATAATATTTATTCATAGATAGGTAACAAAATCTAATAATTCTGATATTTTACACCAAAGAAATTTGGCATGCAACCACCCCTGCAAAAGAGAAGATAATCTGAAGGTAATGACCCTAAAAAACACTTTAAAATGCTAACTCCAAAACTTATTAAATTATGATTTCACTATGATTTCCAACCGTTAGACTCCAAAAATTAGAATATTGAACTTGATCACAAACTTCCTACAATGATGGAGGTATCGAACTAGTAAGAGCAAGTGACCTATTCCTAAGGAGCAACAAGTTGGAATCATCATTGCTAATGTCAATACAGATTTATCCTTTTAGTTAAACATGCAATGTGTCACTTCTTATGACGAGCTTATCCCTAGGGCCCTCAATATTAAAAGGGCCCTAATTGCACAAGGAAGCACGTGCACTAGTAGAATTTGGAAAATAAATGACTAGGTGACAAAATTTTAGTCACAACAACTAAAAATGACTAAATTCTGCTCATTTTTTGTAACTCGGCTATAAATGAGTAAATAAATTACTAGTTTGGTCATTCATTAAAAAATATTTAGTCACACAAATAAAAATAACTAAATAATTAGTTATTTATTTAGTCACAATTCATTTGAATAAATAATTTAAGGAACCAAGAATATAGCCTGCCAAAATACTCTAAAAATTTAATAAACATACCCTAAAACTTTTGTCAAAATCTTATTTTCAGGCGTAGCCCACCAGAATGGAGTTTTCATTTTAATAAACATACTCTAAAACCTTCATCAAAACATTATTTTCAATCATAGACAACTAAAATGGAGAAGTGTTTCAGTAAAGCATGACAGAGAATGGTGAGGAGATGTGTGTGAAAGGAGGCATAGGATTCCTTGTTGCTTATCTCATTCCTGCTCTGATCAACGAAATCTTACATTGTTCCCGCTACTATTTGTAATCTAGGTATTTACTTGACATATATTTGCATAATCTCAAATTCCTTTAGAGGCTTTTGAAGTATCAATGTATCCTATATAGGGTTTATAATGATTTCTTTTAATTAAATAAATAAATAAATGATGTATTTCCCTGTAATTAGATAATGTGGAGATCTCTTAAATCTATCCCAGCACACTATCCTCTTTGGCACTGTATTCAGTACTCCAGCTACTAGGGTTTTACATGTGACATCTTTATTATCTTTATGACCGTGGCTTTTAAATAGATCTCAATCTTTGCTTTAATTATTTACATGGTAACCCTTGAGTTCCATAATCCACCTTCAATCTCTTCTAAGAACATTGTCTTAAGCTAGACTGCATAATATGCTATAAAGCAAGTCTTTCATACCTGTCATTGTTCCAAACCACCACTCACTGCCTTGCTTAAAATGTTTCCTCCATAAGCACAATAACATGTTTTAAAATCATGATTTCCAATGATTGACCATTAAGGTCACCACTTTCATCAAGATACAATGAGATTTTTGTCTTCAAACTCAAGGCATTATGCAAGATAACATTATGAATTGTTTGTTGTTTACGATTTGATTTTCTTGCACATTTATTGCTTTGATAACTTCCTTTAATATTGGGTATTGCACCCTTAGTTGCAATCCCAAATAGCTCACTCACTATCACTTAAAGATTCTTTTTATGAGAATCCTTCTATAAAATAAAACTATGCCCTATAGACTGCCTACTTACTACAGGGGACCCATTTTTTCATGGTATTGTAGATCTTAAGGTCCTTCAACCTTATTGACACTACTTCACAGTCCACAAGGTATTATTCACTATTCTCCCATCTTTGATGAGTCTCAAAACACTGCTCAAACATGCAATCCACTAACTCCATTATACATTAATGGCTAAGAAAAAAATTGAACCTATGATTACCACTGTTACTTTATTTGGATAGTCATTCCTAATTACATTTGCCTTGTCTAACACTACCAAAAGCATTTGAAATACCCTTAAGGTCAACAAGGGGGTAAGGAAACTCACTGTTCAAATCTCCACTTTACTATGCAAGGTTTGAGCTTTATTATCTTGTCACTACTCAACCTCTTTTTGACTATCACATCTTAAGTGACTATCATTCTTCTTATCGTAGATTGTATTTACAAATGTCACTAAGCTACATAGTGTGCTTTTTATTGGCTACAATCTTTAGATTGCAAGATTTTTTTATTAGCTACAATGTCTCAATCTTTCTAGTATTGCAACCTCACTAATTCGCTAGAGTTATTGTTTATGTTTCTATGCAGGCCTAGGGTTTGTACCCTAATCATGCTCTTACCAATGCTTCTATTGGAATTAAAAAACAACCTTAAATCTTGGGTCAGAAAATTAGTTGTCTTGACAAAGTTGTGGTATGATCTTGGATTGTATCCTAGAGTGTGTGGGAAGCTTGTGTTTGATCATTAAGGTATGTAAACTTGATCAGGGAAATGTATCCTATATAGCATGGGTCTTGCTTTAATACTTTCCATAATGGTTATTAGCATATCAAATTATTATAGTTTTTGGTAACCCAAGATTGCATTCAAGTATGTAACAAACTTGGTTTGTAGTTTAAGCTATACACTTTTAAGTAACATTCATAAGGTTTAGAAAATATTGATCACTCTCTAGAATAGCACATTAAACATGGGTTGTGCTTGAATGCACTACATAATTGATATAACACAACCACTCTGCATATCAACCAGAGTTATAGGCTCTTTATTGCAACAAGAGGTAATCACTCTTGAATCATGCTATAATTACATCGTAACCTGTTAAACTTGAGACAACCTGAATGTACCCAATGATGATTGACACCTACATTATACAACCTAAATTAAATACATTATATGAGTGCCTCCATTTCTATCACAACATAGCCACATTAAACTTGGGTCACACATGAATGCATCATGTATTTGTTATAGCACAATTGTGCCACATGACCAATAGAGTTATGGATCACATAATTATAGTCACAAGAATTTGTTCCTTGGTTGTGATCTTATGGTGATTCCACACAACAAAATCTAGACATCAAATTCTCAAAACCCTAAACCTCCAAAATGAAATCTAATGAGATGTTGCTTTAAAATATGATTTTCAAACCTGGAACTACAAATCTGACTTCACAACTGAATTCTGCAAAAAGACAATGACTACCCTCAACCTGGAATCTTCTTGAATTTTTTTTATTTTTTCCAAGAAAATCAATTTGAATTTTGCCACAATTTGATTTGTTTCTTATTTTTCATGTTTGTCAAAATTTTGACAAAACCCAGGTTTGCCAAAATTTCAACGAAACCCAGGTTTGTCAAAATTTCAACGAACGTTGGGGATAAACTTTTAAAAAATTGAAAATTACACATCAAATTTTAAAAGCACCCGATGATACATCAAATTATACATATTTCATCAGACATTTTTCGTCAAATTTTGTAGTCAAATGAGTTAGTGATCTCATCACCCATCATAATTCACAACAAGGATGTGAATTACCTATCACTTTCCACAAATTGTCATTACGTTCCATCCATGTCGGTCCCACCATTTGTTTCATCCCTTTCCTTGTAAAAGAGACATTGGGAAATCTCTCACTGAAACCATCATGTTACACTGATGCAAACATCAACACAGTGCACGACCAACATATGTCGATTAGACATTGAATGTCAGAGAGACATTCAAGATTGTCTCAACGACAAGTTGACTCTCACTAATAAAGCTCCACCATGCCTAGACCACTATTTCCCAACATGGAATGTTGAAGAGACACTCAAGAATGTCTTTCCAAATGGGCCATGTCTCACCGATAACACAACATGTTCACACTTCACCATCAGCTCACTAGGTCATCGTTGGGACATTAAACATCCACATCACTGCCATGTCACTACTCCATAATCCACAACAAGGATGTGGATTACCCAATTTTTCCATGCCATGTGTCTGCTTCACCATCAACACCTTCTTATCATTGTCTCACCGAAACGTTACTCTCTTGTTGATGTAACTCCATTCTACCAATACCATCACTCTGTTGCTAGGGCCTAGAATATGATCCTGTCGATATACTCTTTTCTTGTTGATAGGCTCACGCTGATTTCTCTACAAGTCTAGGCTCATCCCTTATTCGACCAATCAACATGGAAAATGATGCAAGTTTTTTCTTTCCCTAGATGCTCCTGCATCATTTTTCCTTCCCTATTTGCATAGTTTGGTTTGATAACTCTCATTGAATCTTTCAATATTTAAAATTTGATATACATAAAAAAAAATAAAAAATCATGCTTGTATGTTTACAAGTTTCATATTTTTATGAAAGGTTAAAGAGATTTATCTAAAGGGTTAATAGTTAGCTTACATATTTTGGATCGTGTGCATGCTTGTTATCTTCTACTCAAAATGAGTTCTTGTAGGATTATTCATGGTAGCCATACAACCTAATACACATCTAAGTTATAATATTGTATTTCTATTTAATTTTGTTATTCAATATTTTTAAGGAATACTCTTACAAGTTTAGAGGTTCCCAAAGAAGAAGAATATCGCTTGGTGCTTGACTATTGCCTCTTTGAACACAAGTCTTGCTTCTCTATCTAGCTTAATATTGTCCCCATTGCCTTGATATTGAGCATCAAATCTAGGAGAATGAATATGTATTTTTTTATCACCAGTGTGGTATACATTATCTATGTGGTGTGGGCTTACAAGTTAGCACATATTATTTAAGGAAGGTCACTGTTATCTCTCTATTGGTTATGGTTTAATGAGGGATTGAATTTTGCATTGTTATAATCCACATTGAAAAAATGATATTTCTATATCATTAGTGGTATGCCCAATTTTATTGCACAAAAGTATTATATTAATATAGCATGGAGGAGGTAGCATGTTTACTTGTGATAGATGATGGTAAAATGACATTATAAATAAACTACAAATTTTCCCAATACATTTAATCCTTAGTCATGGATCTTTGAATATTGATGTGAGTGATCTCATATGTACTATGTTTAGGAGGATTTATGGTGAAGGATGGAGGATGATATGGCATCATTCTAGAGCACCCTAGTTTAAGTGATTATGATCTATAGTTAAAAAGTTACGATCAAAATAGTGAACAACTCTCTATCATCCATCAAAATTATCTAAGTCCTCTAAGTGAAAAAGGGATTATGAAGGTACATGTATAGTACTAAATTAGTGGTTGAAAAATTACTTTAGATGTTACAAAAATTACTTTAGTGGGTGTTTTTTTATCTAAATATATTGATAGTTAGGGGTTGTGGTTTTCATTGGAGATTATACACCTACCTCTCTAGTCTCCTTTAGATTCCTATTAATCAACATTTGTTATAACAAAAAAAGAACACTCTATAGGAAAAATAATCACTTTCTATAATCGAGCTCAATGTGCAATCCAAAACACTTATGAATCCATCAAATGATAGCTTCCAAGAGGTTAGAATCGAATCTAAAGGAAATGGATAACACCAATAGAGGAGAAGTCAACAAAGGAAATTATGAGGGTGGAATGAGAAACAACAATAAAAATATTCAAGTGAGATCCAATGTGAGGGAATCAATGGCATTCTTACCATGAATCAATTGTAATATATTAAGTTGATTCTAATAGAGGAAGTAACTTTCCTTGAGAATCAACTTTCTATGTTAGTATTAGGACGAATCAAACAATCTAATTTACAATTTGATATAAGAAAAAAAAAAATGAAATTTGAATAAATATTACAATTCCAATATAAAATGTTCAATTACAACAAACTATCCAAAATATATTTTTATAATAAAAAATAAAATCTGATTTCTATAGAAAATGAAAGTATGGGTCTTAAAGATGATTTTGTAGCTTTTTGGAAGTCTTGGCCATGAACACCAGTGTGTAGCACAGGCATCCTCATGGCATGTTTTTGTCTTGTATAGACATGATAATAAAAACATATAACACATCGAAACCTATGCCTATACATAAAGAAAAGAGATCATGGGCCCACTATATATTTAAATAACAAAAAGTGCTAAAATATGTAGTAGAAAATGTCACTAATAGGAACCAAGGAAGAATAATATAAAAGTAAAATATATCACTGAGATGCTACTTTCTTCCAACCTAAATACTTGCACACGAAAGAAAGGGAAAATGTTTGGGTGGTTGTTTAGGGGTTTTTCTTAGTCAAATTCCATTTTTGGTGTTTCCACCTCCACAAATAGTCAAGATTGATTTGATAGATGATTTAATAGAGAGATATTGATAAAGATTAATAAAATACAATGCCAATGATTCAAACAATAGATTTAAACATAGACTGCTAACACCAAGGATATCTAACTCCTAGCACAAAAAATGCTTATAACAATGAGGAGACAACAAAAATAAGATATCTCTCACTAGGAAGTTGTAAACAACCTCCAAAGTGAATTGCAAAGATACAATACAATTTTCTTGCTCAATCTCATCACTATGAAATGACATGCCAGGTGTTGAAGGAGTGTTGTTGATTCAAGACCTCTAAAACTTCAAAAAAGTTGCAGAGCCAAAACCAAAAGCATAGTGTGAGTGTTAGAGAGAGAAAGAAATCTTCCTTTTTTCAAAATATCAAGTCATGGTTTTTCTTCCAAGTGTGACTACCACATAGGAGCGCTACATTCAAAATATTTTTGGTAATGTAATGTTCCAACCACCACTTGAATCGTGATTTTTTGTGGGACATTAGTGCGTAGCACTTTCTTCCAATAAAAATGGACTCAGAAACTCAAGATCATCATAATTTTTCTAGACATGAGATATTATGGTGTCAAAATTTTATATCTAAACCATTTCTAAATCATGAACCAAAAGGGAGAACATTATGTAATACGAAATTGCAGAGTATGCAATTTCTTACACTACACCAAAGAAGTTAAAAGGAGGCTAATGAGGCCAAGGTTCCTAGCAAACTACTCCCTCTCCTCAAGTTTTTGTGGGCTATCCATAAGTTTGGATCCATAATAAAACATAGGGTATAAGCCTAGATATGATCACTATGCCCATCTCTTTATAACTACCTTTTCAAACCTGAATTTCATCAATTGGACTTGGGCCTATGAATTAAAAAAAATCATATGCAGCAAGCTAAACTAATATTTGAATAATGCTTTTGATTTGCTTGATATTAAAGGGAATGAAATAAATGTAATTAAATGAATTCAAATACATATACATAGCAGTTGATCATACAACTTCGATCAGCTCATAATGACTAGCTAAATAAATTGAATTTGACTATATTTACATTTGAATTCTAGAAATTAGAATAAAAGACCTTGATATTGTTTCTAATGAAAGACATCTTGTTTTCTAGATGATGTTGTAATTGAATTCATATTTGTCAAATCCATGAGGTAGAAAAAAATTAAATTTGATCAAAAAAGAGAAAAAAAAACAGTGATATTTAACTATAAAATGATTGTATTATTATGTCACATACAATAAATGGCTTATAAATTAAGTACGTAACATAAGACATATAAGCAAAGAAACAAGGTAGGAAACGCTTTACGCCTTAAAAGCTGCAATAATGAAATATACCCAGATTGTTGATTTATGAAGGATTCTAAACTGTGAAGTAAAAGCGAAAAAAGCCACTGCAAATCCCACGTTATATAACTCCATTCTGCCATGAGAAGCCTTAAACCTGTGTTAACATGGATGAATGTTCAGGCTTAATACCCTTTATCTACAAAAGATTCAAACACAAAGACCACAAGTTTAAACAGTTATCAAAGCAAAAAGAGGCCCAACAGAGCAGAAAAGAATTGGAAATAGTGAAGATGAATAATTCCAATACCGTTCAGAGGATCTGGCCTAGAAAGATGTTTTGTTCCAAAAAGAAAGTATATAGGAAGCACCATGTTCAGTCTATGGCTTTTAGACAGAGGTGGGGAAGTGATGATGTTGATGCATACCTGAAACATGAAGGAATATGGGAGGATGGTCCTTATGGACCTTTGTTGCATTCTTATTGATGTGCAACTTTTTCTGATATTTTCCTACTTTTTCTCTGATATTTTCCTATGTAGAATGAGAGTTCTCTGATGTGAAGTATTGTACTTGATTTGAGATGCTTCATTTGGGTGCTGGCAGTATATCATTTCATGGGTACTAAACTTCAGTTTGTTTTGTAATGAGTATTAATGGTTGCAGGCTTGTTTAGAGGAATTCAGGTTTGATTATATGAGATTGTTAAATACATATGTTGTTAATATGAATATGGGTATATATCATTTTAGAGCAATTCTGACTTGATATAAATTGAAAATATGACTTGTTTGGTAGGTTTGAACGTTAAATTTGAATATTTTTTATGTTAACTTGATAAAAAATGCTTGTATTTACAATGCGAAAATAAATAAGATAATTATAAAAAGAAATATTTTGGGTTTATTTTATTTTATTTTAAATGTGCTGTATATTAAGAAGAAAGAAAATGAGAGTTTGTTGGTTTTCCTTGAAACCTTAGAGGTTTTTCTTACCTGAGGAGAATTGCTTGTTAGTTTTTTTTCTTTCAAGATAATTTTCAATTTTGATTTTAATATGTAGATTAAAGAAGAGTGTGTTTCTACCTTTTTTTTATAAAAGGGATGTCATTTTCATGTTAGGAATGAAATGAAACAAGTTATGTATTCTTGAAGGTGTAAACACAAAAGAATGTTGATTTATTTGTACTATAGGGAAGGAGTATGCATTTCTTGTGTTTTAAACAAAGGGACAAATATTGGGCATGAAATAAATGTGTGTACATGATGTTGGGATGTTTTCTATTTTTCAAGATTTTTCAAAAGTATTTATAGATTTCTCTAATAGATATTAATGATTTTTTATTTAATTTAATTAATTTTGGAAAATGACAAAAATTGAAGTTGTGAATATGAAGTGTTTATATTTTGTGGGAGTATGCTAAAAGATTAGTAGTGAAGAGTGTAAGGGATTAGGTATGTGTTTCATGATGTTATATTTTCTATTTCTAAGGAACAAATTGTAAATTGGTAACCTTGGTATGTACAATGAAAATTGAGTAATAATATGAATAGTAGTGATTTTGGCTCTCAAATATGGTTGAAATGAAACATATGGTTGTGGTGAGAGAAAAATTAAATTTAATTAACTAAAATGATTAGAGTTCAAATTTAGTAAATCTGAAAATATGAGAAACTATAGCATGATTATCAATTTTATTAGAGGATGGTGATGGATTATTTTGAAGGAACATAGTATTGACATATTGGTAAAGGAAAATTATATGGAATAACATTCATTCTAAGAGGTTCTTACCTTATTGTGTTTGGTGTTTTAAAATAACTTTGAACTTGGAAATATAAAGTGATAACACTCTACATGTCTTGAGAAGTATCTCTTCCTTGCTTAACTTGGGTTATGTGAATCCAACATAAAAATTTAGAAACCAAATCTAATTTTTTTTATATATAACCCAATTTTGAAAAATATGTTGATTCATGTGAATGTGTACGAAGTTTCTTAATTCTTATTATTCTAGTCTCTTGTGTTGGGCCTCAAGCTATCACATGGCTAGGAGGTAGATTGAACATGCTACTAGAAGCTTGTTGGAATCATGGTTGTAGATTAGAGATTGTGCAATTATTAAATGGAATGATTTATAAAATTTGATTGAATTTTTAATAATTTTATGAGCTATCCTTGTAATCATTGTAACCTATCCATGTTAGGAGATGTGAATATCATGTTGTAAAGAAATGGGTACATGTTAATTTTGTATAATTTTCCACTCAAAATTGGAAAATGATCTAATGTAACTTTTTTTCCATGGATATGATGTCTTGAATGATGCATATTTAATGGTAGAATCCAATTTTTCATAGCTCTATTAGTTATGGAGATATTTTATAATTTATGGTGTTTTATAATGGTGTTGTTAAGTAATGACTTAAACATGCTTGAAGTAGTGTAACGTTTTCTAAGCTAGAAAGTGTGAACTTGGTTATTCATTATTAATGGTTATTATACTTCAGATTTAATATGTTATTAGTAAAAGTAATTATCGTAGAACCATATTATTCATGCATCAAGTTAAGATTTGATCTTTATGTGAAAATGGCAGAGTTAATGATTGTGGATGCAACTATATATCTTGCAACTTGTAAAGTGGTGGTTAAAGATGGGACTAGTTTACAATGAAGTCAATATATTGGGAATAAAACTTGCATTTTGTAACCAAATTTTTCAAGCATAGGTTCACGCTTGTAATTGATAACTTCGAAGGTTGCAAAGTGTTGGGATTAAGGTGTCTTAACCTTTGCAATTCCTAGCATTTACTAATGTATTTAATTATTCATTTTATGCCTATTATGTCATGTCACCTTGTAGGACCCATTGGGTGAGGTGGCATCCTACATGGTAAGTGATTGGTATGACATGTAAGCATATTTTGTGGAAGTAGGCATCTCACTTGGTAGACCCCACTATGAGGCTAATTTGGTGGCATGACATAATTTATAAGAGTTCAATCTATGGTGGATTATGATAGTTTCTATGATAGGTTATGGCAAGTAGAAGAGACAACATTGAAAAACTATGATAAGTGTGCCACATGTGATGAAGGCACCTATGCATGCATACATGTACATTGCATGTTGAGGGGTCCTATGAATGAGGAGAAAGGAATTGAGAATGGAAAAGGCTATGACATGTGGATCCCATTTATGATGTTGTTGTTCATGGAATATTGTTGCATGCATGTAGACGTGATGAATATCAAGGAGACTCAAGAAAAGCATGTAGGAATTAGATTCTTTCCATGTGGCAATCCTAGGTGTTTGCAAATCTTCTTTCCTTATTCATTACATTGTAATATAAATTTGGTATTTATATACTTTTAGTATGAGATCAAGTTGTTTATAGATACTAAATTATGCCTAGAATCATTTGAGAATCCTTGTCATTGTTGAAGACTAGTATTCATGAGTTTGGAGCTATAATTATATTGTAACCACAATTTTTTTTACTAATAATACAAAGTGCTATTCTTTGTGAGTGTAGATTTTTTCTATTGAAAGAATTTTCCCCACATATATCTGGAGTTATTTTTCATTTCCTTCTTACATTTTTAATATTGTTATCTAAATTTGCATCTTAATTTAAAATTGTTAATGGTTTGAAAATAAAATTTTGCACTATCTCCCTCACTTAGATTGGTGTAGGAAGTTGTTTTTGGTCACCCAAATTCCTTTCAATTGTTATCAACCATTTTTTATCCCATTGTTGGGTAGAGGATTTTTTGAGCTTATCTTTGTTTCAGTGGGAGTTTTGTGTAGAGTATTTTTTCTGATTTTATTGCAAGAAAAAAATGGAAAGCACATCCAAAAGGATCGAAATGGAGAAATGTAATGGTGGTAATTTTGAGCTTTAAAAGCTTAAGATGGAGGGTATTCTTATAGATCGAGATTTATGGGAAAAAATATTTGGTACGAAGCCTACCAACTTGGATAAAAAAAACTATGATCTAATGGATCATAAATCTAAGAGTTTGATAATACTTTACTTAGTAGATCTTGTCTTGTGTAATTTCCATGAAGAGAAGACTATACTAAGCCTTTGGAAGAAGCTTGGAAAAAATTATTAGGATAAATTCATTGTAACTAAGTTATTCTTGAGAAAGAAGTTGTATTCTTTGAGAATGGAACTTGGAGGATTTGTGCTTAATCACATAAATGCCTTTAACATGATTGTTTCCAAACTAAGTTTTATTGGTGTGAAAATGGAGGATGAATATTGCATGACTTTGATTTTTCATTGTTAGACTCAACGGATCAATTTGTCATGGCCATTGGGAGTACCAATACCACCTTCAATATGGATGAAGTGGTTGTATTTTTACTTCCTAAATATATGTAGAGAATATTTCAGAATGGTTAAGAATGTTAGACATAGGACAACTAAGAGGGGGGTTGAATCAGTTGTCCATTAAAACCTTCAAAACCTTATTAAGTATTACTATGAATGCAAGAAAATGAAACAAAAACATATCCATAAACATTCACAATAGAGCACTAGATTTTTATGTGGAAAACCCTATAAGGGATAACCACAGTAAGGATTATCTCACTATATGAAAACCAAAACTGATTACAAGAGAATCACTACTTGAAGGATTCACTACCTAGAGGATTCATTGTTCAAAAGGGGCTCACCGACTAAGACCACTCCCTTCAGATTATAAATAAATAGTTAAAGGAGGTTCACTACCTCAGAGCAATTGGAGAAACCACCACAATGTCTCTTCACCATATGCAACCTTTGGCTCACTGCCTCCAACAACTTCTGGTACACTAAACTGTTTGCTTCTGGTAGTCTTAGGCATTGTTTCTTGCACTTATATCTCAACATATGATCACACATACATTGTTCCATGCCACACACTTCTCCAAAATCTTGACCTTGTATATATATCTTCTGCAACCTTGAATAATGTTCTCTAATTCGGCTTCCATGAAATGTATGCACCTCAAACATGCAACCACCAAATAGGTCGACACCAAACACCTCTATGTTAGAAAGAAGTGAGGGTAGACCACATCAAGGGTTAACTAAGACCCATATATAAACCAACATGCTACACCAAACTTCCACAAAACATGAAGCTCGACTACAAAAAATGATAACACATTAGGTTGGAAAAATTGACATTAAGCAACAAAATTCACACTTTACCAAGGTTGAAAGCATCTTTTGGATCATGTAGAAACATTACACAACATCATGGAATATTCCAATATGAACATAATATTCGAAAACACTAGCACAAACACATGAGACTAAGAATACTATCATCATATGCAACTAGTCAAACTTCCATTAAGATACAATTCATGATTTAAGCTTGTCGAATAAATAAACACTAAACAAACCAAGGAAGGTAGGTACATGAAATATTAGTACATTCCCAAATCTATAAGATAAGAAACTTTAGTGTAGAGAAATGCAAAGAAATTCCATTTCTCCCAGTCACCTTGTTCAATCTTTATGCAAATTTTCTCAAAAGCACTTGGAAACCAAGTAACCCTGCTGCATCTACAACACCTTCTCAATATATCCACACTAGAGGTTGACATCAATGAAAATAATTATGACAACATAATGAAACAATCTGAGCCCCCTTTTTCATTGATGACAACATCTACTGAAAAACTATCAACAAAAAAAGAAATTTTGTATCTTCAATACTCAAGAAACTCTCCCCCTTACTTGGAAATTTCTTTCCCTATGTTTTTCAAACTTCTCTCTCCCTCTTTGACATCAATGGCAAAGGGAAACACTTGCACACTTCACTTTAGGCACAAGATGTGCTCCCCTTGACTGCACCAACCAAAGACACCACTACCTACTCCCCTTGAGAGGTACCCTTCATTAGTCCATAACAAAGAATACATCTTGAATTGATTCCCTAAACAGATGAACAATTTTATGCATCTAGTTGAAATAAGGAGGGGCAATAACCCCTAGCTTATGTCTAAGATACTCAAATGTATCTTTTGTAAGATCCTTTGTGAAAATTTCTACTATTTGATCCTTTGTAGGTATATACTCCAACTTCACTTCCTTCTCAACAACTTTCTCCCTTAAAAAGTGATACTAGATAGAGATATGTTTTATTCTTGAATTCATTACATTATGTTTTGAATTTTTGATAACATTTGTACTATCACACAAGATAGGAATAGGTTCATCATATGATATTCCAATATCCTTCAATTTCTACTTCATCCATAGCACCTGTGTATGACAAGATGTTGCAACAATGCATTATGCCTCTACAGTAGGTAATGGCACTAAATATTGCTTCTTATTTATCCAAGAAAATATCCTATTTCCAAGGAAGAAAGCACCTCTACTTGTACTTCTTCTATCATCCACACAACCTACCCAATCTACATCTGCGTAAGTGCTCAAAGAGAAGTTAGTATCCTTAGAATACCATAGACCATAGTATAAAGTTCCCTTCAAATATCTGAATATCTTTTTGACCGCTACCATATGTGACTCTCTAGGATCTTCTTGAAATCTTGCCACAAGACATACTACATACATAATATCAGGTCTATTTGTAGTTAGATGTAGTAATCCACTAATCGTGGATCTATACTTAGTTTGATTTGTCTTAGGAAATTCATCATTTTTTCTTAATTTACAACCAGTAACCATGGGAGCGCATACTGGTTTAGAATCCTCCATTCCATAAACTTTTACCATTTCCTTTACAAATTTTGATTGTGAAATGAATATACCTTTTTTATGTTTGACTAATTTGTAGCCCAAGGAAGAAATTCATCTCCCCAAGCATTGATGATGTAGGAGCATCCAACGGTGTAGGGAAATCTTGCATCACCCAAAAAAAAATGTTTTTCCTTAATTTCTTTAGTTTTTTTGAGTTCCATGGTGGCACTTAAGGGGTGTAAGATAGGAGTCGGAGAAGGCAAAAAATGCTCACTTACTATTTTTAGTAATTCAACCTAAATTAGGGGTTGCAATAATCTTTTGGGAGACTTTGGTGTAGATTTTAAGCCTATGATTTTTCCAGGTTTCAGTGCCACAAAGTCAAAAATTTGATTTGTAGGTGATATTTCATGATTTGAGGACAACTTTAACAACTTTTTCAACTTTGACAATTTTGTAAATCTTTCTCTTCGAAAGATCTTCAAGTCTTCTTCAACCTAAATCTGAAATCACACACATGAGAGTTAAAAATGTTTGTTTTTGGTGAATAGGGGTTTTCCTTGGTCAAACCCCGTTTTGGTAATCAAACCTTAAATTGAAATGAAACATGACAGAGGGAATGAAGAATGAATTAAGATATGTTACCACTCTACAAACCCCTGTATGAAACCTTGATAATTGAGATCTTAGGAGACTTACAACTTGCATGAGATGGATGAATTGTATGTGGATCTTGACACTTGAATCTTGCTAGAAATGATACTTTTAAGGATTGACTTGATCATAAAACCTACAACATAATGTTAGCTCCAAAAACATGCATGATGCAAGAAGAATTTGACATGATGAATGGATCTTGAATGTTGTAATAAATATATGATATATCTACTCTTGAATGCCCTTAATCATAAAATTTGTTATACTTTATCGTTCACTTGAAAATTCTAGGTGAAACTTAGTGAAACGACCTTGTATTTATAGGTATGTATCCTTAATTTGGGTATGTGCAGAATCATGGTGCACCAAAAAGTGGCAATATTATGGGTATTTGTAGGGTATGTGGTTGACGACTTTTTTTTCACCCAAAATTAATGAAATGAAAAGGGTTTTTAGAGGAGATTTTCATCTTTCCAAAAATATAAATTATTATTTAATTTGAATTTAATAAATAATTGTTATTCATTTTCTATTAGAATTACGACTAAAGTCTTGATCGATAGGCTGATTGAAAAACATCTATAACTTTCAAACGGTATCATATTTTTTGAATCCGAAACATGCATCACATTATATGCTTCACATAATATAGGATTAAAAAAAGAAAAATTAAATTTCATGAATTTTTGACCAAGTTAAGGTGGTCAGATAGACGAGTTTTTATATTTTCTAAAAATTGTAATAAAAAATTCATAATTAATTATTTACTTGGAAAAAAATTACAAAAAAATATGCATCACATCCGGACATGAGTCCTCTACTTATATATAAAATCTTACAAAAATAATTATCATTTTATTATGGTTAGGGTGGTCAGACAGACACCTACTTCTTATTTTTTCCCTGAAATTTAAGTACTACTGCATTGAAATTTCAAATTTTCACCAAATAGATTTTATTTATTTTTAAATAAACCTAGTATTTTAGAAACTACATTCAATTTTATACAAATTCTATTCTTAAATATTTTTGAAATAATATAGATAACTTATTCAAATATTTAAGTCAAGTTTCCTAACACTGATTTTTCTGAATTTTTTGCCACTTAAGGGCCTGTTTTTTGCATGATGATCCTGCATGTACCCATTTCCCGAAATTCAAATATCGCAATCCAACATTGAATTATGGAATTAAAAACATTAAAATACTACCAAAAACATAATTTAAATTTAGGTCCTAAGGTTTAGGGAGGACCCATTCGCCCATGGGTGAATGGGTCCCAAGTCCATAAACCTAGAACACGCATTGCTCAATGTAAAGTGTTATGTTAAGGCATTAATTATTATCAGGTTTCCCCTTTGGAAAATGTAATTAATTAAGCTTTTAAATGAATTAAAGGGGGACAATTAAGGCATAATTAAGCTCAATTAATTAGCAGGGCCCAAATAAATGTGTAAATGTAAATAGGTACATTTAACAACACTAAATTAAGGAAATATTAAGTCCAATTTAAATTAGGAGGCCCCGAACAAGTGAGAAAATGTAAAGGGTTACATTTTTCTACACTACACCCCACATAGCTGGGGGAAAAGATAGGAGGAGGCATATACTCACCACTTCATCATGTTTTTCTTTTGAGCCACTAGATTTTTCTTGAGCATTCTTCTCGCCTTGGTAGCTTCTTTATATTTTAAAGCTAACCTAAATTTGATTTTTGCAAAATGAAACTTCACATCTGATACCATGGTTTCTCGTTGAACTTGATCTCTAGGGGCATAATTGGAACCCACTTGCTCGACCTATGTGGCCTCTACAATATCCTTTTAACATGCAAATTCGTAAAAAAATTCAAATTTTTGAGTTTTCTCTAATGTTCTCTTTTATACTTTGGTGCATTGATTTTTCTTGAAAATCAACTCACTAAAGTAGGGGAAAAATGTAATGTCATTAAATTGCACCTTGTGGAAATTTCACATTTTCACACTTTCCCTTCGTATTTATGGCACCTAACTGCATTTATAACAAGAACCTTATGAGTCAAAATTTTACGATTTCAACTCCATAAGGACCAATAACAAAGCAACCATAGTCTGCCACCTCATTTATTATCAAATGATGAGTTGGATACCTACACAGTGCACAAATGTTCACATACTTTTGCAAGTTCAAATGAGGAATCTTGGAGGTCTTGGCCCATGACACATGTTGTCGTGGTAGGATTATGAGAGTAACAACTCTTCCCACCCATGCAACTAAACAAAACTCATTATTTCACTCTCATTTTCAACACTTCTCACTTGAAATATTTCCAACTTTTTCTTCTTGCTTTTCTCTTCTACATCATGTTTCTATGGTGAATCTCTACCGGATTGAAGTCTCTCCAACAACCAAAGCTCTCTTGTAAGTGGATAACATTGTGTCTATCAAGCCAAGAGAGATCCATGGACTATTGGTAATGCTCTCTTTCTTCTTTCCATTTTTTAAAGCATAATATTTATCGTTTCTTTATTTTGCGATACAGGTTCTCCTCCATAGCATGGTTTTCTTTTATCACTTTGGTATCTATTTTGTGATACAAATTCTCCTCTATAGAAGGGTTTACTTTTATCACTCTTGTGTCTACTTTAATTTGTGTCTATTATTCTCTCTATCAATCTAGTTTTGTGTGGAGGTGGGAACACCAAAATGGGGGTTTGACTAAGGTAAGCCCCAAAATAGCCCCAACATTTTTCCTCACTCACCTTGTGTGTAGGTTTATCACATGGAGCTCTACGGGAGGCTTCAAAATGTAGGACCCATTGTAAGTTGGTATCCTTACTTTTCATTTATTTGCATTCTCACTTTTTGTTAAATCAATAGGTTAAAAAAACCTTGGATTTTGGATAGTTACCAAATCCTTTTGAGTTCTAATTGAAGGTTTATTTCTTTATTTGTATGAGATGCCAGCATGTCTTTGGGACAATAGCATGTCGTGTTGAAGTATCACTCTTACACTATCATCCTTTGGTTGAGAGCTTCTCCCTTTGTCTCAGAAATCTTAGTGATCTACTCTTTCGGTCCCTAAAGTTTTTTGTCTATTTTTATTCATGAAACTTTGTCTTTCATACATTTTTGTAATCTCTCTCATCTTGTTCAACTTATTAGTTAGTTTGAGGTAGTTAAGGGAAATTCACTCCCTTTAGTTTATTTGGTGTCCTAAAGAACTGGGAGTAGTGAATCCCCCTTCTCCACACATGCATAATTATGTATTACACAACAAAATCAAGAATTTGTGCATTTACAAAAATATATTTGCATACAAACCTGAATATCTGCAACTTTAAACTTTCAAATATTATAGTTTAATTCTAGATTTTTAAGATATCAAAACTTAACTCCTCAGGTCTAAGGCATACTTTATCTCCTTAAAATATTAGTGTAATAAAGCACACTAACATTTTAAGGGGGGCATACTCCCCCATTTTCTTATCGAGATTTTCTAAAAATGTAAATCTTGTTATGCCCCTTTAGTGGTGGTATTAAGCACATGATATCCCCTAAAGTGTATCCTCGCATCCTACATTGCACCCCTTTAGTGGTGGTTTTATGTATGGTACCCCCTAAAATGTAGCCTTTCAAAACTTTTAATGCATACTCTTTGTGGTGGTGTTATTTATAATGCCCCCTAAGGTGTGGCCTTATGATTCATTCCATGTGATGTTAAAACTTTGTACACCCTTTAGGTGATTCATCTTTCATGCTATTAAAATTTTGTACACCCTCTGAGGTGATCTATCCCTCATGAAGTTAAACTTTTATGCACTCCATAAGGCATGATTTGCAAAATAGTCCATGGATTTGGCATAACATAGCTTTTTAATTCATGAACTTGATAATTTTTTCAACCTAACAAAACATAGCTTTCTTGCTATTGGATCCATGTGTTTCATGAGACAACTAGCATAATGCATCTTTCTATCCTTGACAAACAAATCATATTACATGGACACCTAGCATAATGTAGCTAGCCAACTAGTGGATCCATGTAGCTCATGAGTGACCTAGCATAACACAACTTGTTGATCCTCATGAGAGCAACACTATTTCTAACATCATATTATAGGAATGACATTTGGTATTTGGGACAAATTTAAGAATGAGTTCTTTTTATCTTACTGACTCAAATCCTTTTTATTGTACTAATCTTGTGCTTATGTCTCAATTTGATTGTTTATGTTGTATTTTTATGTGTCTACCTTGTGTCTTTTGTGTGTTCACATTGTGTTTTGTTTTGTCTTCATTCTATTTTATGTGTGTCTTCATTGTGTTGTATTTTATGTATTTGTTGTGTATGCTTTGTGTTTTTCATGTTGTATTACACCTCATGTGTGTGTTCCTTTGTCTTTACATTGTTGTGTCATAGTGATAGGGACAGGGTTGGATTGAGACAATCACAATCTCAATACTCTAAGTTCTTTCCTTGAGAACTCCGAAGGTGTCACTTCATCCACCATTCAAACTGTAGACACCGAAATCTGGTTATTAGCTTGCGACTTCCATATTCTGCATAATTCTTATTCTTCATGGTCATGATTAAATAATGTCAATTATTTAATTAATTCATCTTTTATTAATTCTTCTATTAATTAAATAATCTTAAATATTTAATTAATTCACACTTTTCTTTATTCTATCTAATTAATTAAATAAACGCTTCTTATTTAATTATCTTACTAATTAACCTTATTCTTAAAATTAAATAAATCATTATTTAATTTATTCTTTATCATATTTCAACTGTAATTAAATAATTCATTATTTATTTAATTATTCATTTAAAATCCCCTTCGTCATTTAATTAAATAAATCTTATTTATTTAATTATCCTTCGAATATTGTCTCTTGAATTAAATGAGTTATTTAATTCATAAATTCTATTTTAACACATTCTTCTATATTTTAGATAATTATGTGAGTTATCTAAGTATTCACTTTTACTCAACTCGACATCTATTTTAATCATTCAGTTAACTATTGATTTAATGTCTGAGTGGCGTCTTCGAGTAATCTCTTCATCTAACCATTCAATCATCCACTTCTAACTCAATTGCGTGTATATGCGGATTAATTAAATATTCTTATTTAATTAATTAAGTGTTGTGCGTGCGTTCGAACAGAGAGTTGCTTTAATCAATCTTCATCTTTGTCATGCAAAGATATTTCTTATGTTTTTGAATGCCGAACTGAAGATTAAATCATTTATTTAATCTTTAATTCTATTTTCTAATTCGAATCACTCATGTCACTTCTATCAATTATCTAAATGCATGACTAATCTCTCAATCTCAACCGTCCGTTGATCTTTCAATCTTGGCCTGTTATTCGAATAATCAATTTTCTATAAATTGATTTGTCATTCTTCATTCCAATCTCTCTCGCGAATTTGATAACTTTTGGAGAGCACTTTTGTCTTGAATCTTCGATATTTTGCTAATCATTATCTTAGGCTATACTTGCACGAATTACTTGAAAATCTGAGGGAAATTATACCATACAAGCGAAATGGAGAAGGGAAATCGAGATGATTCATGGAAATACGTTTGAAAATTGGTGAGATTGTTCTAGTTTTACTTACGTTTTACTTTCCCATGTTCTTTGTTGCTTAACGTATGAATTTGCATGTTAGATTTTAGTATTTGTATGCATGTGTGCTTCTAACGATCTAATCTTCTTTGTTGTCTATTGTGCATGAAGGCTTGTTTCATTTTCAGACGTTACACAAACTATAGGTCCTCTGCTAGTTTAGGTACCCCTGGTTCATTGCCAACCCTGCTATCATCACTAATTTGCTACTACCAATCAGTTCTTGGTGCTTCTTCACACATACTCCATCTAGCCCTTAATAAGCTTAAAGACTAGTTAATCTCCAAATGTTTCCTAACTTGCATTCAGGGGTGTGCATAGGTTTGCAAAGTTTTAAAATAGTCAAGGGAAGGTTCTTGTACAAGCACAGATCTTCCTTCTTCTATCGCTTTCATTAAACCCTAGTTTAGGGTTTGGAAAGGCTACAAGGTTGAGCCCCTTTTAGGTCTCCTCACACAAGGAAATTGCTTATCACTCCTCTCCTTCACCTAACTAGGCCAAAATTGCTTCTGTCACCCTAGCTCAAATTTGGAGCACTAACAGATTTTTGAGGTCTTGGACTGTTTTCTATCCGTACATATGGTGTACCCTGTTCTTGCAAGAACTAGGGTTTTCTTTGTTTCTTTTCTTGGATTGTTCAGCTTGTTCCAACCTCCAAAAGACCAACCAAAGGCTCTGCCTTCTTGACCACCATTGTGAAGGTCCCTGCAACCACTGCACACATTTGTTTCATGGAGATACAACACCCCTGCAACGTAGATACTAGTTTGTCACTCTCTTTCCCTAACTGGGTGTTAGCCAACTCACCTAGGGAAAGCTTTTTAGCATGCTACCAACCCTCAAAAAGGCTTTTATATTTACATAATGTACAATGAGGGAGTCTATCCTTGTTTCCACTGATCCCATACTACTTGGTACGGTCAGAAAACAAGCTAGAACTCCATTTTTTTGGATTTTACCAATCAAACAACAAAACATAAAAACACAGTATTTACACAATAGAAGAAAATAATGGAGAAACTAACTAAAATGCCACAAGAAATTTTTAAAAAGGTTTCACTACATGAATTTTAACTCAACAAAGCTTTCCTCAATACATTTCTTGCAACTGTCACACGCAAGAAACAGAAAATCAAAAATTTCACAACAAAAATCACTGTTCTTTTATTACTCTTCTGAAAACTGCCAACATACAAAGCTTCTAACCTCTTCAAAAGGTTGATAGATCTCTTTCTCAATCCATTGGGAACAGTTATGTTTTCATTTTTAGCCTAAGAACGGCCAAAAGATTGCTTTTGTAAAACACAGTGTGTTTTCCAATTTTTGACAAAAGCTTAGGAAGTGACCACAAACAGATTTCCCAATTTATTCAACTTTTACCTAAGAACCAAAAGGTCCTCAAACATAATTTAAATGGTATTTAAGACCTTACCAATACAACAAAAATGATTTAAACAAAAACCTTCAAAACAAGTTTGCACTTAAGCACTTTGGCAGGTGCTCTTGCACCATTTTCCCCCTCTCAGCACAAAGATCAAGGAAATTGAGGTGGGATCAGTGATAGATCAATGCCTAACTTCTTAAAATCAGCTTCCTCAATCCAGGTAGCCTCTGATTCATGTTTTTTCCTCCACTTGACAAGGTGCTCCATGTATACCTTGTGTCTTGTAGCTTTCTTCACCCTAGATTCCAAGATCTTCTCTGCCTGAGATTTCTCTTGACTTGGAAGGGGTATATTACTGATATCCTTAAAAATTTCTTGAATGTTCTGAGCTTCATCACTAACTATTCCCTTGTACCTAATCAAATCAGCAACATTGAATACAGGAGATATACCCAAATCTGATGGAAGCTCTACCTTGTATGCATTCTTCCCATACTTAGCTAACACCTTGCATGGTCCTACTCTTTTCATCTGCATTTTTGTTGACATTCCCTTCTGCAACCTTGATTTGTTAAGATGAACCATGACATAGTCACCTACTTGGAATTGCACATCCTTCCTTGACTCATCAACTTTATCTTTCAATTTTTGTGTTGCTGATGTAATTGTCTTCTTAACTTGCTCATGAATCTCCTTCATGGTCTGAGTGAAGTCTTCTGCATGTCCACTCCTATTCTCTTGAGATCCAAGGTCTCTAAGCTCACAAATTCCTCTTGGGTGCATTCCATACACAATCTCAAAAGGACTTTTCCCTGTAGTTCTATTGACACTGTCATTGTAGGCATATTTAGCTTGAGAAATCACCATATCCTAGGTTTGTCCATATTCTTTAGTCAAGCATCTCAATAGGTTACATAACACTTTGTTAACCACCTCTGTTTGACCATCAGTCTAAGGATGGTATGCTGATCCAAATGACAGATTGGTTCCCAATCTGCTCCATAGTGTTTTCCAAAAATGGCTCATGAACTTCACATCCCTGTCTGATACAATGCTCAATGACAATCCATGGATTCTTACAACTTCCTTGAAAAAGAGATGAGCTATGTAACTTGCATCATGGGTGGTTTTACAAGGAATGAAGTAGCTCATCTTGTTGAATCTGTCCACAACTACATAAATACTGTCAAATCCTGCCTTAGTCTTGGGGAGTCCTACCACAAAATCCATGCTCACACACTCCCATGGTCTATTTGGAATGGGTAAGGGTTGATACAACCCTGCATTGTTGGCTGCCCCTTTGTCTTTCATGCAAACAACACACTGCTCCACATATTTCCTAGCATCTCTTGCCAACTTAGGCTAGTAATAGAACCTTTGTACCAGCTCTAAAGTTTTATTTATTCCAAAATGCCCACTAAGACTACCCTTGTGTTTCTCTTGGATCAGATTTTCCCTCATTGATCCTCTTGGGACACATAACAGATTACCCTTAAATAACAATCCATTTTGTAGTGTATACTCAGCATATTGACTATGAAAGTGATTTTCAAAATCTGAACATACCTTGTAGGCTTCTGAAAAGTCTTCATCATCACCATAGAGGTCTTTGAAACTCTCTAATCCAATGCTTTTCAGCTGTATCTCTTGGACTGTCAACATTTTCTTGCTTAATGCATCTGCCACCTTGTTTTGTTGTTCCTTCTTGTGCTTAATGGTAAATGTAAAGGCTTGGATGTACTCCATCCATTTCAAATGTCTATTACTTAACTTCTCTTGGGTGTTGATGTAACTGAGTGCCTAGTTATTTGTGAAGACCACAAACTCTTTGGGTAATAAATAATGCCTCCACTTCCTAAGGGACTGCACTAAAGCATAAAGTTCTAGATCATAAGTGGAGTATTTTTTTTTGGCTTCATTGATTTTTTCACTAAAGAAGGCTACTGGCCTACCTTCTTGACTAAGTACTCCTCCTACTGCTACTCCACTTGCATCACACTCAACTGTAAACAATTTATCAAAACTAGGCAATAATAGGATAGGTTGTGTTGCCACTTCTTGTTTCAGCTTTTCAAACCCTCTATCAGCCTCTTGACTCCACTTAAACTTTGTTTTTAGACCTCCCTTAATAGTATCTAGAACTGGTGCACATATACCACTAAAACTCTTGATGAATTTCCTATAAAACTGAGCTAAACCATGAAAACTTCTTACCTCTATTGTTGTGGTTGGTGTAGGCCAGTTTAGGATGGCTTCCACCTTACTTGGATCCATCTTCAAGGTTCCCTAGGATACTACAAATCCTAGTTACACAAGTTCTTATTTGAAGAACTCACACTTCTCAAGGTTGATTGCCAATTGTTCTTCTTGCAGCCTTTTTAGAACCATCTCCACATGTTTCAAATGTTCTTCTACAGTCTTACTGAAAATCAATATATCATCAAGGTAGACTACTACAAAAATCCCTGTGAAATCCTTAAGCACCTCATTCATTAGTCTCATGAACGTGATAGGGGCATTTGAGAGGCCAAATGGCATCACTTTCCACTCATACAAGCCATCATTTGTCTTAAAAGTTGTCTTCCACTCATCACCCTCCTTAATTCTGATTTGGTGATACCCGCTCTTAAGATCTAACTTGGTGAAGAATTTTGCACCTCCAAGACAATCCATCAAGTCTTCAATTCTAGGTATTGGGAATCTATACCTAATTGTGATTCTATTAATTTCTCTAGAATCAGTGCATAATCTCCACTTACCTCCTTTCTTTGTTGCTAAAACAACTGGGACTACACAAGGGATGATGCTCTTTTGAATTAGACCTTGATTCAACAATTCTTCCACTTGCCTAGCCACCTCTTGGTTCTGCTCAAGTGTAAGCTTGTATGCTACTTTGTTAGGCAATGAGGCTCTAGGTATGAAGTCAATTTGATGACTTATTGCTCTCTTTGGTGGTAGAGTTGCAGGTGTTCCATCACTCACTATGCTCTTGTATTTGTCAAGCAACCTTTGGACTGCTTCTGGTAAGACTGTCCTTGCAGCCTTTTCTTCCTCTTTGGATTGCATAACAACCACATAGCCTTCACCTCCTTGATGTAGATTTCTGATAAAATCCTTACCACTGCTCAACATGATGTTTGGTACCTTGGACTGTCCTTCATCATCCTTAATCAATGATTGCAGCTTGAAGGTTCTTCCATCCTTCTGGAATTCAATGGTGTTCTCCTTCCCATGATAAATAGCACCCCTGTCATATTTCCATGGCTTTCCAAGTAGAAGATGGCATGCATCCATGGGTAGTACATCACAAATCAGCTTGTCTTTGTAGCCTCCAATTGAGAATTCCACTGTAACCTGCTCATTCACTAGAACACTCTTCCCTTTATTTAGCCATGTAACCTTGTAGGGATTGGTATGAGGTACCTTCTAAAATTTTAACTTAGTTACTGCCTCCTCAGAGATGATATTATCTATAGAACCAGAATCTACAATGACCTTGCATACCTTTCCCAATATCTTGCACCTTGCTCTAAACAAAGCTCTCCTTTGCTTGGGTTCTTCCTTGACTGGTTGTCTGATCAACACTCTATTAAACATCAATTTTCACCTACTTTTGATTCTATATGACTGATCTCAGGTGATTTGACACTCATGGTGTCCTCTTGTGCATAAGCTACTCTTTTCTCATTGCTAGATGAAGAAGCTTTCTCTGGGCACCTATAAGCTAGATGACCTAGCTGATTACAGTGATAACATTTCATGGTGGCAAAGTAAGAGTTACTTCTGCCTGCTCCTCTTCCTCTGTTTGAACCTCCTTGAGGGTCCTCTTCCTCTATTAAATCCTCCTCTTGAAGATGTTTCACCTCCATGCTTAGTAAGCTTAGATTCTCCTTGGGTTCTTTGATCATTACCTCTTCCCTGGTAACCTCCACGCTGTCCTCTTTGATCTCTGCCTCTGCCTCTGCCCTTAGAGGATTGATCATGCTTTCTTTTATTCCTCTCTTCAATCTTTATAGCCAGCTGATAACATTGGTGGACTGTCTTGGGGCTGAGTAAAGCCATCTCTTCCTGTATGTTCCACTTCAAGCCATTAAGGTATCTAGCCACTTTCAGGCTCTCATCTTCTACCACATTTGATCTCAAGCAAAGCTTCTAAAACTCTTCAGTATAGGTGTTGACATCTTGATCTTTCTGCCTTAAACTCTGCCTCTTCTTGTGAAGTTGGATCTCATAATCATCTCGCATATATGCTTCCTTCACCTTAGCAACCATTCCTTTCCAGGTTGATATGGGCTGCTTGCCTTCTTTCTCCCTTTTAGTCTAGACAAATTTCCACCATGTCAAAGCTGATCCTCTCAACCTTGATTTTGCAACCTTCACCTTTTGTGCTTCAGTGACTCCATCACATTCAAAGTGGTTCTCCATGCCATCTATCTAATCCATGACCAAATCAGGATCCATCTTTCCATGGAATAGTGGTATGCCCTCAAGTCCTTTTCCACTTAGGGCTTTTAATGCCTTCAAGAAAGGCTCCTCCTCTAGAACAGGGTAAGGTTCAGGGAATTTTTCTTCCTCTGCAACCTCTTCTTCTTTTGGCACTTTAACTTCCAATCTCACCTTGTTCAATGCTTCCTCAAGTTGCTCTATTCTTTCCTTTAGAGACTTGTTTTCCTCTTCTTGATCTTCAACCATCTTGGCTAACTGTGCATTTGTCACCATGTTGGGCATTTCACTTGATTCAACTTCTGACATATAAGCTACTTTCCCAAATCTTTAGTCGTGCTTTGATACCAATCTGACAGGGATAGGGTTGGATTGAGACAATCACAATCTCAATGCTCTAAGTTCTTTCCTTGAGAACTCCTAAGGTGTCACTTCATCCACCATTCAACCTGTAGGTCCTCTGCTAGTTTAGGTACCCCTGGTTCATTTCCAACCTTGCTATCATCACTAATTTTCTGCTACCAATCAGTTCTTGGTGCTTCTTCACACATACTCCATCCAGCCCTTAATAAGCTTAAAGACTATTTAATCTCCAAATGTTTCCTAACTTGCATTCAGGGGTGTGCATAGGTTTTCAAAGTTTTAAAACAGTCAAGGGAAGGTTCTTGTACAAGCACAAATCTTCCTTCTTCTATCACTTTCATTAAACCCTAGTTTAGGGTTTGGAAAGGCTACAAGGTTGAGCCCCTTTTAGGTCTCCTCACACAAGGAAATTGCTTGTCACTCCTCTCTTCACCTAACTAGGCCAAACTTGCTTTTGTCACTCTGGCTCAAATTTGGAGCACTAACAGATTTTTGAGGTCTTGGACTGTTTTCTGTCCGTACATATGGTGTACCATGTTCTTGCAAGAACTAGGGTTTTCTTTGTTTCTTTTCTTGGACTGTTCAACTTGTTCCAACCTCCAAAAGACTAACCAAAGGATCTGCCTTCTTGACCACCATTGTGAAGGTCCCTACAACCACTGCACACATTTGTTTCATGAAGATACAACACCCCTGCAACGTAGATACTAGTTTTTCACTCTCTTTCCCTAACCGGGTGTTAGCCAACTCACCTAGGCAAAGCTTTTTAGCATGCTACCAACCCTCAAAAAGGATTTTATATTTACATAATGTACAATGAGGGAGTCTAGCCTTGTTTCCACTGATCCCATACTACTTGGTACGGTCAGAAAACAAGCTAGAACTCCATTTTTTTTATTTTACCAATCAAACAGCAAAACAGAAAAACATAGTATTTACACAATAGAAGAAAACGATGGAGAAAATAACTAAAATGCCACAAGAAATGTTTAAAAAGGTTTCAATACATTCATTTTAACTCAACAAAACTTTCCTCAATACATTTCTTGCAGCTGTCACACGCAAGAAACAGAAAATCAGAAATTTCACAACAAAAATCACTGTTCTTTTATTACTCTTCTGAAAACTGCCAATGTACAAAGCTTCTAACCTCTTCAAAAGGTTGAGAGATCTCTTTTTCAATCCATTGGGAATGGTTATGTTTTCATTTTTAGCCTAAGAACGGCCAAAAGATTGCTTTTGTAAAACATAGTGTGTTTTCCAATTTTTGACAAAAGCTTAGGAAGCGACCACAAACAGATTTCCCAATTTATTCAACTTTTACCTAAGAACCAAAAGGTCCTCAAACACAATCTAAATGGTATTTAAGACCTTACCAAAACAACAAAAAGGATTTAAAACAAAAACCTTCAAAATCTACTTGCACTTTGGCAGGTGCTCCTGCACCAGTTACACCATGGAAAACACAAGAAAATGCTTCCAAAATGTTCATTTTCATTCCATCTCTTGACCCTCTGTTATTGGTGTGAGATTACATCTTTTAAATCAAATGAAAACCCCCTACAACCATCCAAATTGACAACTAACTCCCACTAACTAACTTTGCAAAATTGCATTAACATTGACAAGTTTTTTGCAACTTTTGACAAATTTTGCAACTTTTGACAACTTTGCACCTAATCACCCAAAACTAATCCAATATGACCCCAAATGGCCTTAAATGACCTTATTTTCTCAAAACAAAGAAAACCAACCCAAGAATCAAAAATTTGCAACATGACACAAAAATGTATCACAAGATGCCCCTGCATCAATATCACTGCGTTAATTAGGTATTAAAGGAAGAATAAGAATTGGGAGAAGAAATAAAAATACTTCAACCTTGATAATAATTATGTATTATTTAAAGAATTGTCACTATCCCTAAGGCTCATATCAGGAGAAATCAAGGACCACACCATCAAGGTAATTGATTTATAAGAATCTTCCTTGCACTTGGTTAATAATCACATTGGATTCTAGAAGGTACACAAGAGGTGAATGCAATAGTGGTGTTGTGGATTTAGTTTTTGAATCACTAGAAGAAGGAAACTTTTCTGGCTCTTCACTTTTAAGTAGAAAAGTTAGGTCCCAGAGTAGACCCTCTTTTCCGCCTAGGAATATAAATTATTCTCCTACTTGTCAAGCACTCATATTACACGGTATGGTGGCCTCTTTAACTATCAATTTTACCCATAACATGGTTGAACAATTTCTAGTACCCTGGGGAGCGATTATAAGACCTTTAGCTCTTGGAAATCAATTACATAAGTTGCTTAAGGGTTCTAGAAAGAATATCCCTAAATTCAAAGGAGATGGCAAGACTTCTATAGATGAGCATATCAATGCTTTATTTGCTACGTGTGGAGTGTTGGGTGTCCAACATGAGGACGTGGTTATCATATTATTTGTGGAGTATAAGAATTAGGAGATATGGAGATAAAATAACAAGCACAAGTGAACAATGTCCAATATTATACTTTAGACAACCCAAATTATAATGATTACAAAGCCTTGCATATATAGGAAAGGAAGAGGCAATCCACCTATGATATGGATTGACAAGTGCCCCATGAAGCACAACACAAATGAGTAGATAAGTGTCTTATAGGTGTCAACCTTAGGATCGCTTGGAATGTGCAAACCAACAACCTCTTTGACCAAGTCATCAACCTTTATGGCAAGTGTTGAGTGACCTTTGAGGTGAGATGGAAAGTCTTCCAACCTCAAAAAGGTAGCACATGAGGTTTACCAAATAACTTGGTAACGTCTAAAGGCTTAAAGGTTGCACATTCAGTTAGACAATATGTTGTCTAACCTTATCAACCTAAGTGCACTTAAGTATAGTGAATAGATAAATTATTCGTGCTCTAACACCCCCTTAAACTTGATACTTGGGGAGATCTTAAAAGTGCAAAAAGATAGAATTGGGTCTTGACTAGAGGCCATGTTAGGTACCCATGTACAATGCATTCTCTAACAAATGGAGAAAAAGGAGAAAACCTAGTGGGAACAAAAATCCTGTCCAAAAAAGAGAATTAGAAGGATTAAGACCTTCTAAAAGTATATCCCTTGATGATAGGAACATGATGATGAAGAACTCCTGAAGCATGTAGAAGTTGTAAACTCTGTCGATGATGAATTGGTGTCTACGAGAATCAACGAATCTCTAAGAAATGTGAATCAAGATAAGAGATACAAACACTACATGAGTGAACATACAAACACTACTCAACCAATGTACACAAATTCAATCAAACTCTGTGAAGTTATAAATATAGATAGTACTGTGATTAGGAGTACTAGAATCTCAAAATGTGATCCACTAAAATAATCCCCCATATGAGAGATCAAGATAGAAGGATAATGACACCTCCCCAAAAAGAATATTCCTCCATTACTTCATTGAAAGAAGCATTAGCATAACACATTGAATAGTCCCCCCTTAATGTTAAGAGAAATAAGCAAACAATTGAAATCGAGAGTGTGCAAGGATTGTAGAGATGTACAAGAAACTGAGAAAGGATGTGCTCCAAGACACACTCGCATGAGGCTAGAATCATGGGGATCCATTGTTGTGATGGCCATTACACAACCCCCCATTACACTTTATAATTTAGTGTAAGTATAAATTTCCCAAATTCCCTCCATGTGGAACACACATTCAATTTTGTGGCACTTTATATGGGTGCATTTACAAGCATATTTGCTTTTTATGATTTCTTACAAGTTTATTGTCATGAGGTGGATTAAGAAGATTAAGTTATGTCTTGCGAACCTCAATAAAAGAAAAAAAAAAACATAAAAGATGACTTGCCTTCCCCTCCCCCCCCCCTCTCCCAGCCCCGTTAACAAATTATTGCAAAACAAAAACAAACCCCCCTTTGCCAAATTCATTGCAAAAGAAAAAAATGACTCCTCTTTTACAAATTTTTAACTATGGGGAAAAATTTCACCTCCCAAGATATAAACCCTTTCCCTTTGCCACATTCATTGCAAAATAAAAAAATTGACTCCTCTTTTACAAATTTTTAACTATGACAAAATAAAAAAAATGCTCCCCTTGTTAATTATGACAAGTTAACCGGTCATCACTAACATTTCATCTAAAACTTCTAACCATGTAATTTTGACGGTTGACATACAAGTTAAATATAATGAAATTATTTTGCCATTAACAATGGACTGTTGACTGGGTCAAAAAAGCACCAATTAAGGGAAAGCCATTGGAGAAGACTCCTTTGCCTAGTTGTGATTGAACTCTATTTGAAATGAGATACTTCACACGTAGGAAAAATAATCTGAATTGGAGTATGTTTTCTGCCACTTTTGTTGTAGAGATTGAAGGAATTTTAGTTCCACTTTTGGAGGCTATGTGGTATTGCAACAAGGTGTCACTGTTAAAACTACATATTGAAGTTTTGAGGGAAACAAAAATGTGTGTTGGTTGTGTTGATGAAGGCTTGAGGAGGCCGTGTGGAAGGATCTTGCCCATGATATGAGTGATTCCTTTGATCAAATTGACTAGATCAACTTGGACGACAACCTCTGTGCTCATCTACACTAACAGATCTAAAGCGAAGAAAGTAGCAATTTGAAGGTTTCTATTATGCAATCTACAAGAATCATCACAACAGGTAGAAGATGCATTATCATAGGGAATGAAAGCGCTTCAGCAATCCTTACCAGATCTTCAAACCTTTGTCAAACTCTTGCAACCAACGTGACAACATGTCGCGGGTCCATACAAAAACAACACCCACACGTGAGGTGCGGCCTGCGTAACCTCTTTATGCTCTTCCTCTCTCAATCCCATGGCCTGCAGAGGCAAATGGCGCCCACTACAAGCAAATCGCGGCTTGTGGACACCTCTTAAGTAGAGAGCATTCAGAAAATCCAAAGAAAACATTGGATTGAACGTCGAATCAAATCTGTAGGTCGATTTAAATGGCGCCTTGCATACATATATTTGCAAAAATGCCTTTACAACACGCTCTTTGGCCCGGCCTGGATGAGGCGCCTCCTCCTACAAATGAAAGGGCACCAGATATTATTCCGCCACCACAAAACACATCTCTTGTAGACCAGAGATAGAGGTTTGCACCCACACACATGAGATTAAAACAGCCATATCACAGATTCAAACACTCACCGATTGCACAAAGATTGCACCCTAAAACAATAGAGATTTTTTTTGCTCGGTGTTGAGGACATGGAATGAGGAGATTTCCTCAGTTTTGCACTATATATGTAAGAGGCACCCTCCAAATTCAAAAACCGCATGTTGTGGGGTCAATTTGTTGAAACACAAACATGTTTCAAAATTTCCTGCAGATTGTTAGGGAGAGAAGAAATAAACAAACTAAATACAACTAATTGGTTCACCTATAGGCCTAAAACTATCTCCCCCTAAGATTTGATAACATATAAGAATTAGGAAATATGGAGATAAATAACAAGCACAATTGAACAATGTCCAATATAATATTTAGACGACTCAAATTACAATGAGTACAAAGCCTTGCATATATAGGAAAGGAAGAGGCAATCCACCTATGATGTGGATTGATAAGTGTTACATGAAGTGGCACAAATGAGTAGACAAGTGTCCTATAGGTGTCAACCTTAGGATCACTTGGAATGTGCAAACCAACAACCTCTTTTACCAAGTCATTAACCTTGATGCCAAGTGTTGAGTCAACTTTGAGGTGAGATGAAAAGTCTTCAAACCTCAAAAAGGTAGCACATGAGGTTTACCAAATAACATGGTAACCTCTAGAGGCTTAAAGGTTGCAAATTTGATTAGACAAGATGTTTTCTAACCTCATCAACCTAAGTACACTTAATTATAGTGAATAGATAAATTATTCACTCTAACATGGCAGTCACTTATAGACATTGTCATTGAATGGTTTTACCATCTTTTGAATGCTTCTATCAATTCATGAGACACTATGAGGAGTAGATTTGAAAATAGGTTCAAAAGTGTAGAAGATGAACATTCTTTGTTGGCACAGTTAACACAATTGAAGAAGGAAGTTCATGAACCAATTCAAGAACTTGTGGCTAAATTAACAAGATTGTAAATAAAAATAGATACTACAAAGAGGCCCACTCCCAAGCATCAATTTTTTTCTTTGTTAATGCACAACCAACTAATAACAACTTCCATTTAAAAAGAGCACAAGTTGCTAATCTAGATGCAACAAAAATTATGGTGATAGAATTAGAAGATGATCTCATTAATATAGGAAAATAAATAAAAAGGAGCTTCATACAACTTAGAAATCTACCTCCTTTGATCCAACAATTCAAATATTAGTGAATAATGAACCTTAAAAATATAGATGCCTAAGAACTTACAATAATCACAACAACCATATCAAGATATAGCTAGGAAAGGATATGCGTAGCCAAATAATAAAACACTACCTCTACCTCCTCCATAACAAAGACTTTCCATAGAATCACCTCCTAGCAAGAGTAAAAGTAACATGTGTAATTTTTATTTGACTATGGATCATGATGGAGCTAGTTTCCTAAAAATGAATCGATTTATGCAAATGACTACAATAAAGGAAGTCATTGAAGAGACATCTAATGAGGAGGAAGTTTTTAATCATTATGATGACTTTGTTGTTAGCTTCCTTAAATGTGAGTTAGCCTCAGATATAGGAGGTGATATTTATACAACCTTGGATGATTCATCTTGTGCAGTGCTAAACCATAGTCAACAAACTTCAAATCAAAAAGGTATGTAACACACTCCCAAGTTCTTGTTGACTAAGTCTAGTTCTACATCTAAGAACAATTTCTCACTTCATGGGGCTCAAAAGTATTTAGATGGTATGCATAAGGTTTTTGATGCACCATATGTGGAAAATATTGTAGTTCTTTTGATATAGTGGACTTCTGTAAAAACTCAAAGATACAAATTTCTCAAGCAATTTCTCTATTGAAGCAATACCTAGGGACTAGAATTCAAAAGCTGATTTGCTAGTAGTCTTTGCTTCCTATTCTCACCTCATCCAAATTTTAAGAGTGATTCATATCAAATTGAAATGGTATATAGGACTAGCATGCCAAATAATGCAGACCATTGGTAGGTTTTTGAGAATGATAAACAAAAAATCAAGCATTCTTGGAAAATGCTGAGATGTTTTCTCATTCAAGTATCTTGAAGGTCATATAGACGAATGCAAAGAATTTTGCGCAGATGATGCAAAAGACTTAGAAGAAGGTATTATTCAACTGAAAAGAAATAAAACTCCCAAATGTATTGTTTCTTTAGAGGACCTATTTTATAGACATGACCAATCTATCCAAAAGAAAATCAGTGAAGCTATTAATAGTTTAGGGGAATATTAGGAGGTTAACATCAGAGAAAATGATGGTCAAAAGTTGGTTTTTATTGGTAAATGTTGTAAACCTGAAGAAAGGGATAGATTAATCACCCTTTTAATCAAGTATAAAGAAGTTTTTGTATGGTGTTATGATGATATGAAACAATTCTATGAATGGAAGGCTTCAACATCACATTAATCTTTGAAAGGGAGGGAAAGGGGAAATTTGTAGCTTTCACCTTAGGGTTTATACACCTTTGCCTAAGTTAATTCAAGAGAAATATCGATGTGGTTTGTTGTGGAAATGTGATGGGGGTTTGATGGATTTGGAAAAGATATATGATTGACTTACAACCTAAAAGGTGAGTCAACCAACCCTAAACCAAATTTGAAATGGTACTAAAGATGACATAAAATGATTCAATTGAATTGATGATGCAAGTTACTATTTTGATGCAAAAAACAATAGATCTGAGAAATCACAGGCATAAACAAATTACAAAAAATGGGTTGAGCAGGACATTATGCATCTGTGATATAAATTTGGAGTAGAAAATTTAGGACATAGGTGCCCCAAGTGTCACTATCTTTGTAGGGAAAATTTAGATCTATTTTCATAGTCCTCTATTGTTGGAATTGAGCTTCCATTTCCTACTTTTTACACTATTGGATCACAATCGGATAATTTTGTAATAGAGTTATTGTTAGTTATCGAGGTGCAGGGTTTTAATTGCAACAAAAAATAATTAAAATTCAAACTTCCTTCAATCATCTTCAAACCTGAAACTTGCAAATTCAAAGAGAGAAGAAAGGTTGTTCCATTTAGGGGCTTTCCTTGGTCAAAAATTGTGTTAGTGTTTCCACTTCCATAATGACAATGTCAATGATAAATGGATAAATGATAGGAAGGAATGATGAATCCAAAAAGTGTTGCAACTCACCACCCTTTAATGACTTCCTTGAAGGACTGAAGTCAAATGCATATCCTCAAGGCTTGGATCTTGCTTGCTTTATTTTCTTGAAGTTCTTGAATTGCTTGGAGACCTACAATGATTAGTCTTCATAAACAATATGAAAACATAAACATGAATACACTCACACACATTTTGACATGATGTTTGGATCTTGAATTATTGCAATAAATCCTCTAATGGTTGCTCTTGAATTGCTTGATAATGCTCTTGATAATAAGTTCTCTAATAAAATGCTTGTTAAGTTTGAAATGATGCAATAACTAGGTATTTATATGCTATTATTCTAATTTCCCAAAAAATAAATCCTGAAAAATTGACTTTGGATATTTGAATTTCAAATAATAAAATACCGACATCAACATATTTCAATTTGGTTCCAAAATAGAGGGACATAGGTGCCCTAGGCACTAGTGTCCTAAGCCTATTTTTTGAAACTTAAGGAGTCGAGGGAAAAGTATTAAATGAGAGCATTTGTTTTATACTTTGCAAATTGTTAAAAAATATTTAAAATAAGCTATAGAATGAATAATTTAGGAAATTAAGTGTTCAATTAGGTCCAATAACTTAAGGGGTAGCAAAACATAGTGTGAAATTGTCAAGGGTGATAATTTACGATGCTACATTTAGCCCCCACTTTAGTGGGAGTGTGAACTTACACAAGTAGACTCACACTAAAGTACAAGAAATTTGTCAAGAGGGGTTTGAATATACAAATGTTGAAGAGATAAGATGACTAAGGATCAAGGGAGAGTGCACAATCCCCAAGGATCTAAGATCCTATGGCAAGACAACATAAGCACAAAGGAATACACATGTATGTAATGTAGCAAGACAACATACACAAACATACATGTCAAAAAAACATGAAGCATACACGATGAAAAACATGACATAACATAACATATAAATGACAACAAAATGAACGAAAACACGAAGAAGACACACAAAAGACACATGAAAAAACATGACATAACATAACATATAAATGGCAAGAGACCCCAGTCTTAAATTGTCTCAAATACCAAACGTCATCCATCAAATAAATTTTAGTCAAAGGAATGCTCCCATGAGGACTAGCAAGTTGCATTATGCCAAATCACTCATGAGCCACATGGATCCATTGTCTAGCAATTTGCATTATGCTAGGTGTCCATGCAATGTGATGGGTTCCACAAGGATAGCAAGTTGTGTTATGCTAGACACTCACGAAACTCATAGCTCTAATGTGAAGCAAATTGTGTTATGCTCAATGACCATGTTAATAGAAAGGGGGTTCCACAAGGCTAGCAAGCTATGTTATGATAGGCACTCATGAAACACATAGCTCTACTGTCAAGCAAGGTGCATTATACTTGGCAACCATGTTAGTGGGGTGCTCAAGTTCATGACCCAAAAAGCTCCATTATGTTGAATCCATGAATTATCTGTCCAAAAGGTCTCACCTCGGGGGGTGCATAAACTCGCCTACAAAGGCACATAACTGAAAAAATTTCCTATGAAGGCTCAAAAATAACACTCTCCTACGAAGGTGCAAAACTTGCATACAAAGGCGCATATGAAAAGGCCAAAACCTCAAGGGTGTTATAAACAAAACCACCACAAAAGGTGATTTACAAAAATAACAAAAGGTACATTGCTCAATGCATTAAGATTCAAACCTTAGGGAATATCATACATGACATCACCACTAAGAGAGGACAAGTTAGGGAATAAAAGCTCACACCTTAGGGAATACTAGTCATAGAATTACCATAAAGGGGAACATCATATGCGAAGAAAATTCAAACACTTAGGAGATATCAAGCCCAATATCACCATAAAGGAGACACAACATAGATTAAGAAGGCCACACTTCCATCAACAAGGTCACACTTTCTAGGAGATGTGTACTATCATCACTAAAAAGGACAATTTCTTATACAAATAATAAGTGGGGGACCATGTGCCCCCCATTTAAAATGTTAGTGTACTTGCTACAATAACATTTTAAGGAGATATAGAGGGATCCCTTTCTAGAAGGAATGCACCTAACACAAGGCCACCTAACCCCTTGCCCCCAAGTGTAGGGACAAAGATGAGCCAAAATGGATGATGATGTGCTACTACTTGCGAGATAAAATATGATTATATAAATCCTAGTTTATACCCCCACGCATGGTAGTGAGTATGTTATGATACTGCAACTACCACATGGAAGGAGCAAAGCACATGAACATTAATCTATCATTCATTCAATTTGATCCGTGTAAGGATCAAATTCTTTCAATTTCTTCTTTAAATCATAACATTCATCAATAGTATGTCCAAATACTCTATGATATACATAGTAAGATGTATTTGTATTTTTTTGTTTATTACCTTTTTGTTCACACATGGGTCGTAGTGTAATTTATCTCAAGTTTAGAAGTGTAGCTAGATTACGCTCAGTTTTTGATAAAGGATGTAGAGTAGGTAACACACCTTTCTTAATAGGGCCATGGACTCTGTATTACTTAGTTGGTGGAACAAATTTTTGATGTAAGGGAGGAGGTCCTTGGTAACCTATTCCTTTTGTGTCTTCAGATGGTGCTTTTTCCAAAAGGGAATGGATTTCATGTTTATTCTTTATGTCACATCCTTGTCCATCACTTTGCTCTAAGTTAATAGGTGTGTTTGTAGCTTTTTTCTCATATGGTGGGAGATTATTAGGTGGTATGCTTTCCTTGTGATTGTTATTGATAGGTACTTCCATGTGCATTGGTTGAGGCATGAATTGAAAATCACTTTCCTTATGCAATGTGGCAAAATCAAGTGGTTGTATGGTAGGTGGAGCTGATTGTTGATATGGATGATTAGGCCATTCCATTGAAGAATAAAGGACCACATTATTCTCAAGGTTAGGCAAAGTATTATTTATGAATTAACTCACGATGTCCTCTTCTTGCCTCAAGATATCTTCATTAAGAAGACTTGTGTTGGGAGATAAAGGGTCATAAATATCATCATTTGAATTAGGTTCATTTTCAAGCACACAACTTGAGACATTAACTAAGGATTTCAAAGAAGTCAAAATATTACCAAAACATTGAGCCATTATGATGATATGATGCTTGCACTAAGGTTCAGACTATTATCGAACAGGTAACTAGAAAACATACAACATATTTGGACAAATAATTTTGAGAAGTCTATCATCAAAATATTGAGCCTCAAAAGGTAGGACTATGGCGCCTAGGGCACCTATGTCCTAGGCATGTTTTTACAAAACTAAAAGTTTGGCTATCTATGATATGGTTTAAGGCTTCTATGTACATTTGCAAATAGGTTTGATAGTGAATACTTTTTCAAAATTTTCTCAATTTATGATAATGTAATTGAAAATACATGTGTGCAAGAATGTTGAAAATACTTGAAAAATAAATGACAATTGTAGATGCAATTTCCAGATCTAAGATAAAAAATTAACTAATTATGATATGCTAAATCTGAAATGATGATGTTTTTTATGCTTTTGAAAGAAAATAATGCAATTTTTCACTTTTTAGCTATATGCTAGATATCTAAATGCATGCAATGACACTTTAATTTTTTTATTCTCAGATTTTAAATGACTTAATGTAGATTTATGAATGCAATTTGAATGGAGATTTGACCTAAAATGACTAAAATTAACCCTATTTCAACCTATGATGCAATATGATATGCCAAAATTCTGAATTTTTATGCTTTTTATGATGTAAAAATGAATGGCTAATTGAGTAATGCAAAGTAATACAATTCAAAACCTTAGATCTAGGGTGAATTTTTAGAAGGTATATAATGTTAACATGCCAGGTTCACCAAAATGAAATGGAGGGAAAGGGAAACCTTGTAGCTTTCACCTTAGGGTTTATACACCTTTCCCTAATTACATTTGAGAGGGATATTGATGTGGTTTTTTGTGAAAATGTGATGGGGGTTTGATGGATTTGGACAAGGTACATATGATTAACTGACAACCTGATAGGTGAGTCAACTAGCCTTGGACAAAATTTAAAATGACACTAAAGATGAAATGCAATGATTCAATCGACCTAATGATACAAGTTACTATTCTGATGTAAAAACAACATATCTAAGAAATTATAGACAAAAACATACTACAAAAATAGGTTGATCAGGACATTGTTCTTCTATGATATAAATTTGGAGCAAAAAATGAAGGACGTAGGTACCCCATGTGTCACTACCTTTGTAGGGAAATTTCAAAAAAAATATAATCCTCTAATGTCGAATCTGAGCTTTCATTTCCTGCTTGTCGCACTATTAGATCATAGTCGGATAATTTTGTAATTAAGTTTTTGTGTGTTGTTAAGGTGTAGGGTTTAAATTACAACAACAAATAATTTAACTTCAAAATTTCTTCAATCCTCTTCAAACCTGAATCCTGTACTTTCAAAGAGAGAAGAAAGGTTGTGCCATTTAGGGCCTTTCCTTGGTCAAACCCCATGTTAGTGTTTCCACTTCTAGTTTCCACTTCCACAATGGCAATGGCAATAATAAATGGATAAATGATAGGAAGGAATGATGAATCCAAAAAGTGCTACAACTCACCACCCTTTAATGGCTTCCTTGAAAGATTGAAGTCATACACATCTCCTCAAGGCTTAGATCTTTCTTGCTTTATTTGATTGAAGTTCTTGAATTGATTGTAGTCCTACAAGGATTAGTCTTCACAAACAATATGAAAACATAATCATGAACACACTCACACACATTTTGACATAATGTTTGGATCTTGAATTTCTGCAATAAAAATACTCTAATGGTTGCTCTTGACTTGCTTGATAATGATTCTGATAATAAGTTCTCCAATTAAATGCTTGTAAGTTAGAAATAATGCAATAACTAGGTATTTATATGATATTATTCTAATTTCCCAAAAATTAAATCCTGACAACCAACTTTAGATATTTGAATTTCAAATAATAAAATATCAACACCAACATATTTGAATTTGGAGACAAAATAGGGGGACATAGGCACCCTAGGCGCCCGTGTCCTAAGCCCATTTTTTGAAACTTAAGGAATCAAGGGCAAAGTATAAAATGAGAGAATTTGCTTTATGCTTGCAAATTATCATTTAAAAAAAAAAAAAAAAGCTATGGAATGCATAATTTAAGAAATTAAGTGTTCAATTAGGTCTAATAACTTAAGGGAGAGAAAAACATAGTGTGAAATTATCAAGGGTGACAATTTATGATGCTACACTCTTAAGAAAGGTACATCTCCTTTTTGGAAAAAGAACTAAACATATAACCCTAAAGTAGCTAATGCAATTTTTAGAGAAGTTGATAAGATGTTGAAAGAAATGGTTATCTATCCCATACACCACTCAACATGGGTAGCTAACATAGTTCCTATTCATAAAAAGAATGGAAAAATTAAGATATGTGTTGATTTCAGGAACTTAAATCAATCATCTTTGAAAAATAATTATCCACTGCCAATGATGGATCATGTGCTTCAAAATATTGCGGGATTTGAGATGATGTATATGTTAGATGATTCTCAAGGTATAATCAGATAAGTGTGGCAAAGGAAGACCAACACAAGACGACTTTCATGATGCCATGAGGACATCTTCCTATAATCGCATGCCTTTTGGCTTAATTAATGTAGGTGCAACTTTCCAGAGAGCCATGTACATTTCATTTGGTGATATGAAAAATAAAATCATTGTCATTATTTAGATGACTTGACTGTATTCTTGAAAAAGAGAGAGAACTATTTTAATGATCTCAAAAATATTCTACAGAGATGCATAGAGCATGGCATATCCTTGAACCCTAAAAAAATATTTTTTGGGGTTACAAAGGGAAAGCTCCTCAGTCACACTGTTTCAAAGGAAGGAATTAGAATTGATCATGAGAGAGTTAAGGCTATTCTACAACTAAGCTTTCCTTCAAATAGGGTAGGATTCAAATCCTTCTTTGGATAGGTAAATTTCTTAAGGAAATTTGTACCATAATTTTTTGAGATCACGAAGCATATAGTAGATATGATGAACGAGAAAAAAGGCTTTAAGTGGAATAAATCTAGTAAATAAGCATTCAAGGATATTAAAGAAGCCATTGCACAAGCCCCTATTCTGGTTCATCCTAATTTTGAAAAATATTTATCATATATTGCTATGCTTATGAACATACTTTGTCAATAATTTTGTTACAAACCAATGCGCAAGAAGTACAAGCACCCATAGCCTTCATGAGTGTTCCCATTAAGAAACATGAGTTGAATTATTCTCAAGTTGAGAAACATACTTCTTTTTGTAGTGAAAGTTGTTAAAAAATTTAAATTTTATATCCTGAACCCACATTCTATTGTATATGTGCCTAATCCTGCAGTCAAAAGTATTCACAAACAATAATATATTTACTGTAACAAAAGAGGAGCTTGGGTAGAAAAGTGCAATAATATGATTTGGATACCAAACCTACTAATTTTTTTTGAGGGCGAGGTTTGTACAAATTAATAGCAGAGAATAAACCAGAGACATAAGATGACACACCTATGGTATTGTTGGTTAGTCTCCATGATGAATGGTTTACAAATGTTGCTTATTATCTTACTTACAAAGAAGTCCTTACTCACTTGTCTCCAAAGGAAAAGAGGAATCCTAAGCTTAAGGTAGCTAGATATGTAATTTGAGGAGATACATTATATAAGAGAGCACTAGATGGGGAATTTTAAAGTGTGTTGATAAGGATCAACAAAAGAAGTTGTTCGAGTTATTCCATAATGAAGCATGTGGTGGACATTTCTCCTCATCAATGAATACCTTTAAGATATTAAGGAACTTTTATTATTGGTTAGGGATGTTTAAAGATGCAAATTTTATGATATCTAAATGTGAGAAATATTGGTAGTTTGTTGGAAGACCCAAGTTGACAACACTTCCTTTGAGTTTTGTAGAGATAAAAGAGCCATTTCAGCAATGGGGTCTAGATTTTGTTGGACCTATTAATCCATATTCAAGTGCAATATATACTCATATTCTCATGACCATTGATTACTTCACCAAATGGGTGGAAGCTATACCTGTGAGGCATACTACTTCATATGTGGTATGTGATTTCATTAAAGAGAATATCTTGGTCAGGTTTGACACCCCATACAAATTGGTAACAGACAACACAACTAACTTTTTATCAACTGAAGTATCTCTATTTTTCTATGAGCATAGAATCACTCTAGCTCATTCTTCTGACTATTATCCTCAAGGGAATGATCAAGCTGAGTCCAACAACAAGAATTTGGTTGTTATTATGAGGAAGTTAGTTGATAAAAACAAAAAGAACTAGCACAAAAAGTTGTATGAAGCACTATGGGTAGACATAATCACACCAAAAGAGCAATAGGGATGTCTCCTTTTGAGTTGGTGAATTAAAGAAAAATAGGGTTTGGGGATCAAAATAGGGGTATGAACCACTTAAGGACCTATTCTTCTTCAATTCATTAGGAAATGAGATCCCAACAAATAATTGACTTAGTACCCTTAGGAGAGTCAACTCTATGGAGGAATCTTTATATTTCCTTTTTTGCAAGGACGGGGATCCTAGTCAAACAACACTTTGGGGAGAAAAAACTAAAAATAGTAAACTAACTATAAAATGAAATCTACAACTTGGATCTAATAGATTAAGCTCAATACTGATGGAACTAGAAATTAGATCACATATCAAAGAGAGGTAAGATGATGTGTACCAGTCACTAAAAGTCAGTTGTTGAAGCTGATTTGGGACTCATTCGCCTAGGGGAAAATAGGTCCTGAGTTAGGGTTTGTCTGCAACTTTAAGAAGCCTCTACTACAAATTGAATCCTTCAATTTACCTAGGTTTCAGGTTTGGAAAGATGGAAATAGTTTTTGCAAGTGAGTTTCCGTGAGGTGACAACTTTTGCAACTTTGACAAGTTCTTCAATTTTGCTCTTTAAGAGATATTCAAGATTTCTTGTACCTAAATTTGCAAACACAAATCAAGAGGGAAGAATGTTTTGTTTTTGGTGAATGGGGGTTTGCCTTGGTCAAACCCTAGTTTGATAATCAAACCTTGAAATGAAACAAAATAACATGAAAGGAATGATGAATGAACAACTCGATGTCACAACTCACCAAACCCTTGAATAAACCTTGGAATGTAAATATACAACTTGGATGAAATGGATTCAATGGATGTGGATATTGAACTTTGAATCTTGCTTAAGATAGTGCTTTGAATTATTGAATGGATCATGAAACCTACATCATCATATTAGCTCCAAAAACATGCATGATGCAAGAAGACTTTGATGTGACAATTGGATCTTGATTGTTGTAGTAATTCTTCAATAAATATGCTCTTGAATGCCTTGAATTTCTCTTGAAAATTCTCTTGATTTATAAATTTATCTCATGAAAATCTTCTAGATTGCTTAGATCAAAATTGCTAGGTGAAACATAGTGAAATGAAATTATATTTATAGATATGTAACCTTAATTTCCCAAAATTCAAATATCACAAGCCGACATCTGAATATATTAAAATACTGCTAAAAAAATAATTTAAATTTAGGTCCCAGGTCTAAGGGAGGACCAATTCGCCCATGGGTGAATGGGTCTGAGGTCTCTAACCCTAGGACACATTGCTCAACGAGACCTGTTATGTTAAGGCATTAATGAATGTCAAGTTTCCTATTTGGAAAATGTGATTAATTAGGCTTGGATTTGAATTAAAGGGGAAAATTAAGGCAAATTAATCTCAATTAATTAAAGGATCCCTAGATAAGTGTGAAAGTGTAAAGAGGTACACTTTACAACACCAAAAATAAGGCACAATTAAGTCCATTTTAATATTAATTCCAAATTAAGTGTGAAAATGTAAAGGGATACATTTTTCTACACTACAACTAGTATATGGGATAGGCAATTCTTTACCTTTACCTCTTGAGTTATCAACCATCAAATTGTAAATTATTATTGAGGATCAGGAATTTTAAAACTCACTAGAAAAGAGAATTATGTACCTCACTAAAATTGAAGAACAAAGAGAAGATATGGTGGATAAGATCACTAAGCATTAGGCTAGAGTCAAAAATATTTTTGATAAAAGAGCTTGGCCAAGGAATTTTATGGTTGGAAACTAGGTATTATTATGGGATAGAAGAAGAGAGACTAAGGGCACACACAAGAAGTTTGATTCTTTATGGAAAGGTCCTTTAGAATTGCTCAAATATTTGGTACAAATAATTTTAGGTTGTCTTATCCTGATGGTACTTTCTTCCCCTTCCATACAATGGGTAGGATTTGAAGCTATATCAAATTTGAATGCCAACATGTTTTGACCTTGTAAATATTCGATTAGGAGTTTTGTCTTGTTATTTGATTCCCTCCTTTCTTTCTTTCTTTGTAGTCCTCGGTTCATCACATTCTTGCTTATGTTTCACAAGTTTTGACTCTATGGCCCAATGGATAAGGAGCTAATCTGTCATTTTGGGTTCTTTCACATCCTTGGTAGTCTTTTTCCCTAGCTAGAGCCAATTGTTACCTCAGTTTCTGATGTCCTAAAACCTTGTAATTATTTTAAAAGAGCCTTGTCATCTATTCTCGGCTTCCACCTTGGTTTCTAGAACCCCATCAGGTTCCAACTTAGTTTTCAAAACCTTGTGTCATCTCGCCATTCTTATGTTAAATCTTAGAAATTCCTTTGTGGTTGGTTTTCTTAAAGGATTTTGAAACCACGTCAGGGTCTGAAAAGGTTTTCACAACCTGTTCAAAAATTGACGTTAAATGAAATAAAATAAGTACTTGAGCAAATTGCAAGAGTTTCATAAGTTCTTATAGGTTTCGATACCTATGTCAAGCTTCAGAAAGGCTTAAGAAACCTCATTTATATCTGCCCAAATTTTTTTATCCAAGCTTTGAGTTTGCATAAATTGAAAAGTTGGCTTCGAATATGGGAGTTTAAAATTCTTGAGAAAAATGAAGTTACAAGCAGTCATTTCAAAACTAAATCAAGTTTTTGAAACCTTCGTCAATAGATCAAAGAGGTTCATATTGTAAAGATGGTATTCTCCAAAGAGTGTTTTAATGAAAACTCCCAGATGATTATCAAGGTTTTGAAACCTTTGTCAAAGCTTGACAGGGTTGTCGAAACCTATGAATTCTCTGACAAGCTTTCATAATTGTTCCTTTTCAAAATTTGAAAAGTGTCAAAAGGGAATGTAAGACATGAAATATCACACATGTAAAATTTTAAGAGTGTCATTAATTACTACCTACCAATCCTAAATATTAATTACAAGCACTTATATAGAAATTGTGCTATCAAATAATTCATTTTGACAGGCACTTAGGAGCAAATTTTACTAGCAACAAAAGAGCCAAGTTTCGAAAGAACCATGAGTAGTGGGATTATTGTATTCAATCCTAACACAGAGATATATTAAATTTCTTCTTTTCCAACCATATCATAAGATAACTAAAGGAAAATTGTTATAAATTCAAGAATTGCACGTTGTTTTAACAACCCATATAATTAAGTTGAATCATCTCTTAAGAACAAACCATGATAGTATTTTATCAATTATATTCACCATAAAATTTAAGTACTTGGGTTATGAACATTATTCCAATCTATCAAGTATGCTACTAGAAATTGGGGACACCAAACTAGGGCACATTAATCTGGATGGATTTTGGGAAAGAATTGGGAAGTAGGATAGATCCCTGATTACTCAAAGACTTATTGAAAGTGGGTTGTTGCAAGCCATGACCTTTCTAGTGGTGGTGCAATTTATGGAATTAGTCTTAGAATGCATCAATCGCCATGACTCTAATGTAAGGGAAATCAAAACGAATGATAATAGATTGGTTGTTAATATAAATAGGGATACTTTTGCCTCATGTTTGTGATTTTCGAAAAGAGAAGTGTATGTAGATTCCAATTTCACTCTTTCTTATCAACATTTTTAGGATAAGAAAGGAAAATACAAGAACATTATCACTATAGAATCGTTTGGCACCCTAAAAAAAGGCAAATCTCAATTTCCCAAAAAGCTACATAGGACCCATTTTGTTGATGAGATATTTGATATGATTGTTCTTTTACATAGGTTGAGAGGAAAAGAAAGGGCTCATGACTTTGAGAATTGGATGTATTTATTTATAAAAATAATTATCCATGGTGAGTAGTATCTTGATTGGGCTTAGCTCATATGAGACCAAATGTATTTTATGATCATCCATTTTCCTCTCATTAAATCTGTCTATATGACTTCTTATCTATTCTATGTCATTACATGTACCAGACCTTGGCTAGGCTTGAGACCAATTGAGGTTCATGATTAAGACATTCAAATATATGAATATTATAATCAAATCCAATTGGAAAGTAGTTTTAGGCATTTTAGAAGACTGAATGATGCATTCACCATGAGAATGGTAAGATAGATCCAAGGGGATATGGATTTGAGGATTTCTTCAAAATATATGGACAATTAATTGATACTTATGGTAGCAACTTCATGTTTAGTTTCAAAGGTTTACTATTATTACAATTGGATTTTTTGATGGACTCCCTTGCACACTACCTAAATATGTAGAGGACAATTTTTTTTCTCATTGAAGTATGTAGACAAGTTGCAGAGGTAAATAAAAGATGTCAAGAAAGGAATAAGGTAGGTATTCAATTCCCTATTGGCCTTAGATATTACTCTTGCAATTCAATGTTAGATGCCCTCAACATTGAATGAGATTTAATGATGTACACAATGCAATTTTATGAGAGGAGATTCCCCTTTGACGGTAAAAACTTCATCAAAGATAATATGAAATTAGGGATAGGATTTTATCATATTCCACATCTTGAGGATTATTAGGTAGATTGTGCAGATGAGTATGAGGTTTGGATGAGATTGTATTTAAGAAAAAATATAACATTTAGATTAATTTGGGATATCCAAGGTATAGAAGATGATGAATGTGATCTACTGGACCCAATTTTTGTTAATCATGTGTAGACACAATAAATTGTGTCAATAGATTGGAGTATTAAGGAATTAGAAAGTATAGATGCCAAGACTATAATAGTACTTAAAAGAACTTAGGATTGGGTGGCTAGGAAAAATATAGAAAAAACAATTGTTCCCCAAAGTCTCAAGATGCTCAACATCAAGGAGAAAGCAATCAAGCACCATCATCCTCCACTTTGTAATCATCATCCTCTTCTCAACAAATAGTCCTAGGTGGACAAGGAGGTGGTGATGAAGATCCTCTAAAGAAAGGGACTCCAAAGAAAACTTATGGAGATGATGTTCCCGAGAAAACATAGAAGGAGAAGGGAAAAATATAGCAGAAGAAGAGATAGTTGATGTAGCTTCTTCTCCATCACAAACAAGTGATTCTTCTTCTCCTCATTCTCATAATTCTCCACTAATTTTATCACAAAATTCTCCTCCTAGGGTAGGCCCTACTCCACCTTCTTCTCCTAAAGTAAGAATCTCTAATACTCCTTCCCTTAGGAGAGCTCTACAATTCACATCTCTTGGTACCAAGTCTATGACAACTCACACTTCTAATTCATGGTTAAAAAAAAACCTATTAAAGAAAAGGAAAATGGTTCAATTAAATTTCCCTGAAAAGGATTTCGTTTTCCAATTGCTCTAGAGGACTCCTAAGTATAAGAAGTTAAAAACTACATCTATATTGATGGAGGATACTAATATTGGAAATATGTATGTGGAAGTAGCACATCCCTCTATGAAAAAGGATGCATGATAGGAAACAGTTAGGGACTTCAATATCACTAAGGTTAATTTAGGGACTTTGACTAGAGATAGGGGCATACATAACTTTCAAGTGACTACTGCTAGATTGGTGGAGAGAACAACTAGGGATAAATGGAGAAAAGATGAGTTGAAGTAAATTTTAAAACTCTTAACCAAATTCTTAAAGTCACTGATTGATCCCATTCCTCAAAAAATTAGATGTTCCTATTGATCCAAATTCATCCATAGGTAAGTGTATGGTTAGTAAAGTTCATGGTTATAAAACCTATGGGAAGATTGCTGAAGATTGGACTCCAAATATCTTGGTTAAAGGTTCAATGAAATTCATCACAAATATAAAGAATATGTTGAACACACCAGATATTGAGAGAATAGGGGAGAATCAATATAAAAAAAATTAAACCTCTCTGGAACTTAAACTCTTCAACATAGATCAAACTTCAAACCAAAACCTTTAAATAGATCATCAACAAATATTAGTTTTATCCCCTTAACAAGTTCAATAATCTTCAGTAATGAAATATACAATAATTATATCCTTAACCAGATCAACAACAATGAAAATGAAATAGGAAAAAACACATCCACAAGATGATACCAGATTTACATGGAAAAACCCAATGAGCGAAAAACCACGGTGAGAGTTAACTCACAATATAGAAGCTCACTGCTTACAAAAAGGCTCACTACCAAAAGACTTGCAAACTAAGGCACAATACCTATGGGAAAGATACAAAGGACTTGTAGATTTTAATCACTTACAACTCCATGGGAAAGATACAAGGATATGATGAGATTCACTATCTCAGAGCAAGATGCAAAATATTATAAGGAATTACAATCTTTTTCAACAATTCACTCTGTTGAATGATGCATTAAAGCACATATGATCTTTCTTTCACATACTTTTATACTTCATTTTTGTGAGATATTAAATTACATTCCACACTTTCTCACCTCTTGCATCTGAAATTTTCTTGCATTTATATGCACCACAAGATCTCAAAACATCAATTAGGTCGGCCAAAAGAAAGATAAACAATGATTTCAACAAGTCGTCCACAAAACATCAATGCGGTCCTATTCAAGGGATAGAGAGGACCAAAAAAAGAATTATTACATTTCCAATGTGATCCCAAATAATTCATATGGTGGTGCACATCAACCCAAGTCAACAACAAGGAAACGTGTAGATAAACATGAAGCATATGACGAGTCAGCCCAAAAACATAACTTCATTTGAATTTACTCAATGTGGTTCTAACCAAGATAGGTCAAGACGCAAATCCATCTTAACACAACTTCATATGTTAGTGAAAACCCTCAAACACAAAGCACAAGGAAGATGACAATCCTTGTCAGCCAAATATCCACAAATTACCCAAGAGACCAACTCAAACACAATGTAGCACCAAAAGAGATCAACCACTATAGTGCAGATCACAAAGGGATGTTCCTTGAACATCTAGAAACACTTCTAGATACTTATTTCATACTTTCATGCCACCAATAGCTATCACAACCCAAACAAGAACATAACACTTCATCCCAAAAATATAGAATGAATTACCATGAGATATAACATTAGCAGATCAAATTGTGGATCACTTCAACACATGAAATTGGAAAAATGCAGAGCATTTTTTGGACTAGTCCAGATAACCAACAACATTGCCAACCTTTTGCAATTCACAAAATCCCCTTCCACAACACTGGTGTCTTGAAAAGATAGGAGTGCAACATCCACAAAGCACAAACAATAAATACCAAACCGCAAGACCACGTCTCTAATAGCGAAGGACTGTGAAACATTCCCCCAAAAAATCTTCACATCAACTTTCAGGAACATAACCTTTCAACAACTTGCGGAGGCCAGAACTTTCTTTCAACAAAATATGCTTCATCAGGAAAATTAGGAGAGAGCATACACCATGCCGTAGATCATCAAAAACATCTCTCCACCATCAACATACTTCTAATCCTCATCTTAATATATCATCATGAAACCAACTTTACTAACAACAACCATACACAATACTTATTTACATGACCTCAAATAAGGTATGAAATACAACCATGAACTTCAAAAACACACCATCATACACCAATGACAACCCAAATAGAATGTTTTCGACAATGAAAACCAATAGAATGTTGTCAACAATGAAAACCAATGCCAACCAATAATGCAATTATCTTCCCAAGTGATGACAACCAATGCCAACAATCTCCTTAGGTGTTGACATCTATAAAAACCAACACTCAGTGTTGACATCAATGAAGACCACTACCAACAAAAAGGATGTTGAAGTGTTGAATATTGAGATAGATAAGGAGATTACCACTACCAAGCATGAAGAGTTTGTTTGGTTAAAAGTTGATGGTGGTTTTAAAGAAATGCTTGAAATAGGAGAAAATAAATTGATGGCTAAACAATTTTTTCCATGCATTGATGATAGTAGATGTGTTATATGGAAGAGAAGTATTGAATGAAATATTTCATTCCTTAAGAAAAAAAATGGAGAAAGGTAAATTGCTTAATGAGTGTAATTAGATGAAAGTTGAGATCTAAACGAACCTTTCAAACATTGGCGTCCATCTCCAAAAAGAGAATAATCCTTATGATGTGGATGTGGAGATTTTGAAAGGGAACTTTAAAGAATTAATGGAGATCCTCTGTGAAAAACATAATTTTGGCATGAAAAACATAATGAGGAGACTTAGTAATATTTATCTATCATTATCTCAATCTCATGGGCTTACAACAATGTACTCAGAAAAAATAGATGTAGCAAGAGAAAACAAGGCTCTTTGGAAGCTAAGGACTAAGAACTTAATCATTCCACAACACAACGACATTCCTCCAATGATCAAAGCATTCTATGGGTACAAAGTTTGATTTGACACGTGAGCTACTCAATCATCACAAGGAGTTATAAAAAATGTGCCTCAACAATAGCTCTCTTGTTTTTAATTTAATATGTTTTGTAATGAATTTTAAGTCCCAAGAAGTCAAAGATACTTTTGTATTTTTTAGTTATTCCACTTGAAATAGTTACACTTGTAAATATATATGTAATGTGATGTTATCTAGAACTCTCTTAGCAAACTTTTGAAAAAAAGGAAATAGGAGACTTTTGAAATTGAAAACTGTATGTCTATGAGCAACTTTTGGATTAATGAATGAATAATATCTATTGTCATCTATGTGTTATAATTGATTTATTTTGATTATTACATTTCTATGTGAGTACAAAATCATTTTGAATTATTGAATATATTTCAATTTCAATATTTTCTTTGATTAGCAAAATTTATTTGTAAATACCTCAGGGAATGCAATTAGTCTGTGTGCTAATTTTTTTTCATGACCATACTCATTTAATCATGTTCAATGATAAGCATTCATAAGTATTTGATTTGATTTTTATTCCTTTACTACTTTTTTGTTAAAATCATACTCATATTTACACATTTAAATATATATATATATATTACTCATTAGAAGAGGGAGTTGTACCTCATAAAATTCAGAGAGGAACTATTTCATATAGTAGTTTACTCAACTGTTGGTAATTTATTTGTATTCATTTTGGGCAATAGAGTGAAGCAATTCAATTTTTAGAAAGTGTAAAATTTGTTAACCAACATCTATCATGTATCAAAATATACTCATATTACTGATTCACGTAGGTGTGCAATGTTCTTGAATAGATAGTTTTTTCTACCATATTGTCACAATGTAGCATCCTCTCTTATATTATTGATGCAGGAGCATCACATTTTACTTTAATTTTCTTGTTTCATTTTATTTCTATATTATTTGGGGATATGCAACTCTTGTCACCACAAGGGAAAGAAGTTTAATATACCAATAAGGTTGCCTTCGACAAAAGGAAATAAATAACTGGAGATTAATGTGCAGTTAAAAGACTTAGTTATGTTCGATGAGCATACAATTTCTAAGGCTGGTTGGAATTCAGTTGTGAAGGATGGAAATGAACGAAGAGGGAACGATGGTAAGATGGCATCACATGGGAGATGTGGGGGGGTTCGTTCAAGGAGTGAAGGGTGGCCGATCAAAGAAGGCCAATCTAGGAGAGACTGATGTTTGGAAGCATTGAGAGAGAGTAAGGGTCATGCCACACAGGAAGTCAACACTCAGTTTGTAGATGGAGTGTGAGATGGGAGAAACATATAATGGTGGATAAATGAAATGCACAGCTGTGTGGAAGAGACTGAGTAGAGGTCAATTACAAAGAACTAGTTTATGAGTTGGAGAGGAAGACGAGTAGTTGAGATTGAGTGGAATAAAGCAAGGCATCAGCTGGAAGTTGAAACAAACTGTAGAAGAAAAATTCAAGGCAACCTGATTGGGTATCCAGAGGAAGGAAGGCCACTTTTTTGGAAGAAGATGGAGCATTGGAAGATTGAGGAAACCAGAGAACGGGGATGTATATTAAAGCTTGCACTTTGGTGAAATTTTTTTATCAATGTAATCAATGAAATGAATGAAATAAATCAATGTTCAGTTTATGACTCATTCTTGTTGATCTGTGTTGTTATCATTTGATTAGAACCTTACATGTTCTGTAAATGTTTGTTACTATTATCTTTGTTGAAAATAGCTTGGGTTGTGGAGTTCCTAATGCTTTATTGATCCTTTTGCTTCAAAGTCAAGTTGTGTGTGGTTGCATATAGAAACTGAGATTGAATTCTTGATATTCCTGTCATTAATGTGTTGTGTTAAAACTTATGATTTATGTCTTGATTCTTGATTGTAAGCTATAGAAATCTATTTGGATGTTAGGTAGAGAAACATGTTACTTAATTTGATATGAGTTTATGTGAGGGTTTGTGAAAGAGTGAGAGTTATCTTTCCTCAAATTGGATCAGAGCGTGTATCTGTGAAAAAATTTAGTCATCAGTTTGGTATTAGAGCCCAAAAGATCTAGGCAAGGGAAATTAGTTATGTCAATTGGTATTTGGTTAAGTATGTGTATTGCACATTGATAGGTTTATTAGAAGAGTCTGGGTACCAAAAGATTGGGCCAAGAAGAAAAGGAAGAAATCCCTAGGTGAGGTATCAAGAGGAAATTTAGAGAAAGGATAGAAGGATGCAACAACATTCTAGAAAAGAGAGTCTCAAGAAGAGAGACACGGTGAAAGAAAACACAACAAAGAAAAATGCAGAATTTGAAAGAGAGATGGTAGAGTTATGAAGAGACTTAGAGAGGTGTAAGTTGTTGGTAAGGAAATGGCTTGAATAAAGAAGCCAAGAGAGTGATTAGTGGTGGCCAATGAAAAAATAAAGTTAAATGGCTAGTGAAGATGATTATCGAGAAAAGGAGAAGACAAGGTGAGGCAACCTTGAAAAGAGAGGATAAAACAAATTAGGATAGCGAGAAGTTGCTAAGGGAGCTACATGTTCTAGAAGTGAGGAAGGAATTTCTCATTGAAGAGGACGTGAAGAAGGATATAAAATAATGGAGAAGAGAAGAAGTGCATAAATCATCTGTTGAGGAAGAAAGTAAAGAAGAGAGGAGAGTGCCCAGGAAGGAGGCACTCATGGAGACATTATGGTCTCTTGTTTTGGTTACTAATGCTGTGATTGAGAATGTGTGTGCAAGTATGAAGAGCATGATAAGGAAGGTCAAGAATAAGACCTTGGATTTTTCAAGAGAAAGGAAAAGTAGAGCACCTGTGGACAATGATGAAGGTGAGAGTGAAAGGAGACTAGTTGCAACAGTATGGCAAGAAGAGTTTGCAACAAAGAAGTGTGACAAAGATTTTGTGAATAAAAATGAGGATGGTGTTGAAGATTTATAGTTGGATAATGAAGATGAGGAAGAAACCTGAGAGTTCCAAGATGCTTTTGAAGATGTTTCAGATGTAGAAGATGATGCCTATGAAGAGGAAAAGATGGAAAACAAAGAAGCCAATGGTGGTAACAATTAAGGACAATAGGTAAAAGGAAGTTGTAATGTTGATTTTGGTTATGTAAGTGGAGATAAAAATGTTGCTTTTGATTATATACGCAGAATTAAGAATGTGGGTGAGAAAGTTTATGTGGAGAGAGGGAATTTGGTGAATCATGGGTATATAGTACCAAGTTGGCAGAAAAAATCAATTGTTAAGGGACAATAGATAAGGTGTAAAGAAGAAGGTACTTATAATGGAGTTTATGACAACAAGCAAGTACCAAGCGTAAAAGGTATGACAAAATCCAAGTGGAGACAAGAAGATAAGGTAAGTTGGCAAGTAAGGAAGCATGGAGGAGATGATTTAAAGAAAAGTTCAATCTATGACTCAGAAAGGACAAGTGCGGTAATAAGAAGAAATCAGTCCAAAACTTTGGAAAATAAAGTATTGAAGGTTAAGTGTAGAACAATAGAAAGGGAAAGTGGAGTTGCAAGATATGATGAAGGGAAAACCTTTCAAAAGTATAGCAGGCATGAAGAAAATATTGAGACCATGAATGAAGAGTTTTTGTTACAATAGGATAGCCAAAGCCAACAAGTTGAAAGCCATGAAGTAGAGCTCAAGAAATGGGAAGAAGGAAAGGAACTTCATGAAGAATACATGCTCGTAGAAGTTGAAACAAGAGAAAAGAAGAAGGATGAAATGATGGCAGGTGCAAATTGGAAGAATATTGAGGACACATGTCAAGGAAAGGGTAAGCAAGCTGATTTAAATAATGAGGCTTTGAATGAAATTTATAGTTTAAAAGAATATGACAAGGTTGAGGAATTGAATAGTTATGGGGAGATGTATGAATATGAAATGGAAATGTGGAGGCTTTTCCATGAGAAAGAAATGAGGAAGTTGAGATACAAGAGAAATAAGGAACATAAAAAACAAATTGAAAAGTATAGAAAGAATAAATATGGATATGGGGTGGACCAAAGGAATGGTTTAAATAAGAAATATGGGAAGGAAGAAAGGACATCAGAAGCCTGGGTTGATAAAGGCACGAAGAGTGAAGAAATAGTAGCAAAAAATAAAGAAGCTGCATATGAGATTGTAACAGTTGCAGAGGTTGAACCAATAAAGATTGAAGATAAAACAATTAGTGTAGGTTTGGTATGTGGTAAAAGTTTCCAAAGAAATGAAAGTGAAGGCATGGATTTGTATAAGGAGGTAGCTAGAGTATATCCTCGTGGATGTGCCATGACTACAATGAAGGAGATTGCTAAATAAAATGTGAAGCCAAATGGAGCAGCTAAGGATGTGAAGAGAATGGTGGCAGCCTATGGTAAAGAAGTTACAACAAAACTAAAGGAAGAGGTAAATCTCTCAGATTTTTATGAAGGAATTATTTTATATTTTGTTGATAGGCTGAATAGTGAGAAGTTTGGAAAGACATATGGTGTGGAATGTTTATATTTTTGTGAAGATATTGTGAAATATGTTATGTATGGGAAAATACAAAATGGGCTACTGTGGAAGAATGATTTTGATGAAGTTGACATCCAAGTGGATAGAGGGTATGAGTTTGAGAATATAGGAAATCTAAATTTTCCTCTAAAAAATTATACTAATTGGCATGTGCATGAGTGGGCAAGGAGGTTGCAAAGGAGCCATGGATATGATAGGCATGAATCTAGGAATGGAACAAGGAGATTAGCACAACAATGTCGAAGACATTTGGTGAATTTTCTTGAGCGATGTTGGAAAAAGAGGAAAAAAAAGAGAAAATGGGAAAAAGTTGTTTATTACTTCTATGTGTAGGAGTACATTCTTTATTTTCCCCTGGGGGAGTTTGATGTAGGAGCATCACATTTTACTTTAATTTTTCTTGTTTCATTTTATTTCTGTATTAATTGGGGATATGTAGCTCCTATCACCACAAGGGAAATAAGTTTAATATATCTATAAGGTTTCCTTCGGTAGAAGGAAATAACTAACTAGAGATTAACATGCAATTAAAAGACTTAGTCATGTTCAATGAGCAGATGATTTCTAAGGCTGATTGGAATTCGATTGTGAAGGATGGAAATGAACAGAGAGGGAACGACGGTAAGATGGCATTGCACAAGAGATGTAGGGGGGTTCGATCAAGGAGTGAAGGGTGGCCGATCAAAGAAGGAAAATATGGGAGAGACCGATGTTTGGAAGCATTGAGAGAGAGTGAAGGTTGTGCCACACAAGAAGTTGGTGCTCAGTTTATAGGAGTGTGAGATGGGAGAAACATATAATGACAAATAAATGAAATGCACACTGGTGCGGAAGATATCGAGTAGAGGTTGATTACAAAGGACTGGTTTACGAGTTGAAGAGGTGGATGATCAGTTGATATTGAGTGGAATAAAACAAGGCATCGGTTGGAAGTTGAAACAAACTGTAGAAGAACAATTCAAGGCACTCCGATCGGGTATCCAAAGGAAGGTCGTTTGTTTGGAAGAAGATGGAGCACTGGAAGATTGAGGAAAATAGAGAATGGGAAGGTAGATGAAGGCTTGCACTTTGGTGAACAAATGCCATCAATGTAATCAATGATATGAAAGAAATAAATCAATGTTCAGTTTATGACTCATTCTTATTGATTTGTGTTGTTATCGTTTGATTGGAACCTTACATGTTCTATAAATGTTGGTTACTGTTATCTTTGTTGAAAACAACCTAGGTTATGTAGTTCCTAATGCTTTATAGATCTTGTCGCTTCGAAGTCAAGTTATGTGTGGTTGCATATAGAAACTAAGATTGAATTCTTGATATGCCTGTCATTAATGTGTCGTGTTAAACCTTATGATTTCTCTCTTGATTCTTGATTGTAAGTTGTAGAAATCTATTTAGATGTTAAGTAGAGAAACCCGTTACTCAATTTGATATGAGTCTATGTGCGGGTTTGTGAAAGAGTGAGATTTATCCTTCCTCCGATTGGGTCAGAGCGTGTGTTTGTGAAAAAAGTCAGTCATCAATTATACTCTCCCTTAACACACTAGAGGAAGATAATTATATCTTGCATCCAGCTCAAACAATGCAATGGTAGTCCATTATTAAGATCATAAATCAAAATAATTTAGGATAACTAATCAATATTCTACAAAGATAAATAACATCCATTGTCACAATATCGTGAAATATGTAATGTAAAATTTAAGATAATGATTTTTTTCACCTTTAATAGTTATTTAATAATTAAAAATATATTCAAAATAAGTGACTAAAAATGGGATGTGACATGCTTCCCCACGAGAAAAAGTTTTCTTCTTGATGAATTATTTATATTAAAAATAAAACAAATGATAGGTATTCGAACATAAAAATGTTCATCTTTAATGAAATGTCTCTAGACCATTTAAATTATCTCAAAGATTCATTGGATTTGACTTGGATAATTTCTCCATCCTTTACCATTAACGATGGTTCTTTCCTTTTAGGATTAAAAAATATGTTCAGTTCGCCATAAATTCCTACCTCTCATGTGACTTTAAAACATATATGAATAGCTTCGTTATACTCACATTTCATTTCCTAATCCTTATCTATATTGACCAAGCCATATTTTCTTCTAAGTTCATCTCCATTTGTGATGACAAACAAACATCCCATTTTACTTGTCATCATCGCTAGATAGGTGTTTATATCATGCTAAACTATTTATTTAATGGAAAAAGTCATGCTTATTTCATAATCACAATATTATTACTAAGAAATATTTTACCTTTTAGTACATAACAATAGCATATCATAAAGCTTAGCATGTAGATATGCACTAGCTAGATGTAAAGGTAAAATAATTTTCCATATTTAAAAATCCCATTAATAGTTACCCACCTAGGAAAAAATAATCATGAAGAATTTTATTATATTCTATTTTTTAATAATATTAAAATGATTCATAATAATAAATTAATTCAAAAACATCACTAAATATAGTGTAAGAAAGTTACTACAAATAATTCAAAATGAGGTTTATCGTACCTTTAATACTTGTAAACTTTGACAATAATGATGGTAGCTTCAAATGCATATTTATGTTTTTTTGTTAGGAATGGTATTTGTTCTTTGAACACAACATCATACTCTCCTTCTAACATTAGGACATTAACAAAAATATAAGTATAACCAAGATAACCATAATTGGTTGACTAATTCAACATCCAACCAAAATAAATTTGATATGCAACCCACACTTTCAATAGATGTCATTCTTAAGTTTGAATAGACAAAGATTAATATTTCAGCTCATATAAAAATATGAAGATACATCAATCACTGCCATCAAGGAATATCATGCACACCAACCATCAAGGTTATTCTTTGCTAGAGATCCATATAGTACAACATGTTTCACATTTCCTCAAACACTTCACTTAATATTTATTTTTCATTCAATAAAATAAACAATTTCAATTAATGTAGTTTTCTAAACATAAAGAATGAGTTCTCCACAAGCTACTCCCATATACAATCCATTAGAGGCCCATCATGGAAATGATAGAGAACACCATTATGAGAGTGGCAAGCAATCAATTTTTTTTAGCATAGGCACCACAATAATAAAATAACACTAAAGTGGAATAGATATCAATTTCAATAATATGGAATAAAATTAAATCAATTTCAAAATTAAATCAAGCATGAACAAAAGGGTCTCAAGATAAATAGAAATCAAAATTGGTGACTAGACTACTCATAAACAAGATAATAAATCAATATTGATCCAATAGATATTTAAATATTTCATCAATAATCAAAAGAAATGTCAAAATCCAAAAGGTACACTTCATATGCACTATATGACTAATTCTAGTCACTAGTAAGGGAGTAAAATGATACACTATGCCTATATTTTCTAAAATCAACAATGATTTAGAGAATATGCTCGAGAAAGACAAATAAAACAAGTAATTTAAGACTCCAATCACACTCAAGAGATGTATAATCTATAGATACACACATGTCGCACACTAGAAATACTTTATAAATCAAGATTTTGCTAGGATGAATTTTGAGTCACTAGCCAAGATGACTTAACACATTCACTCATACTTCTTGGAATGATTGGTATTCATTATTATATTGGAGTTCATCAATCATATAATATTATATGAATGTAATCATAGCAAATAAAAAGAAGAAAAAAATAGTTGGGGCATAAATTTTTCCCAATACTTCCCTTTACAATGCTTCCATTTTTTTATCCCATGATAATAAGCACACCTATAAGATAAAATGCAGAACATGGTTATATAATGCATAATATTTCATCAATGGTGAGATTAAATGAGAAGATCATTATATTCATTCCCTCTACAAAATATTTATAATGTTTTCTAAAATGACTAAAAATTCACTACAAAACTATAACCCATACCATCCTTGTGTATAACTCCTTTTATATGCTACCACACACATTAAGGAATAAGATAATTCATTAATGCCTCCATCAAAACACTCAAAATAATATTTTTTACTATGGTTATGGTACCCTTGATTTTCTCATGAACCATAAGGATGAATAAATTTTAGGTTAGGACTTGCAACACTTCCCAAATGATCTATACCTACAAGTCAATAATTTATGTTATACATTATTTAAATCATTGTTAACCTATTGGACTGTTTCCTAGATAGGGTATTGTAGGATGCACTTTAAACAAGATCTTTTATGTAGAAAAGGGATTAATATTTCCAAACATAATAAAGTGGTTTGCAAATATACTCTTGCACTATGATATACTTGAAGGGTTCATAGTGCAAAGTCCAATTATAAAAAATATAATCACAACTACTTCCTTACCCATAATTGATACATGAGCTAAACATTATTACAGATGCCTCATTCATAATAGGGTATGAAAATTTTCATACAAAAGAACTCACAACACACGGAGGAGTGCAATTACAAAACCCAAATATGAATTCATGAGTCATTCAATCGTTCATCAAGAATTTATGACAAAATAAGGTAATTTCATAAATAAAAAATTCTTGTTCTTGAATAATACTAGATAATAATTTTAAGAGAAACTTATAGATCTCCTTACATAGTGAAACTTGAAAGATCCAAATCTGCATTTTCTAGACGAAGATCAAAATTTTTCCACACGGTTCCTATAATGAACCATCCAAGAATCAAACAAGAGAAATTCACATCTAAGTATCATTGATACAATTCTAGGATCTTCAAATCTTAGTTTCTCTTACACCTAGTTAAATATTAGAAGAATATCTAAAAAAATTGTGCTAAGAGGAAAACAATTTTATATGACCCACAACCAATATGAAGGTCTCATTGTTAGATAATCACAATCCCTCTTCCTTGAGAGGTGGTTGGGTGGAATTTACATTTTACTTAGTTTGATTTTTTTTATGAATACGTGTGTCTATTAATTCTAAATCAAAATATAATACACATATTCACAAAAAAAGACATAAAGTCACTCCCCAAAGTCACATAGACAACACCCATAAAGCTATCATAAAACAGAAAACAGAGCCGCTAAGCGACGAGAGCAATGCCAATAGGGGGAGGAGGAGGGTCTCGATCATCCGATTTTCCCCATACATCAGTGGGGTCTATGGTGATGTTGGGAATAGACCACCCATATTCAACATTATCTTCTTCATCTTTATCTTTATCTTTATTTTGAGCCAAATAAATAGCTAAAGCCAGCAGAGGGAGCCATTTTAAAGACTTTAACCAGCTTTCATCACCACTAGATGAAGGCCAAACACTACCATCACCAATCGTCAGCCCCACCCCCTTCCCTAAGGGCCAATCATAGGAAGCACCTCTAAATGAAAGAGAGACAAAACGCCATTGCGAAGAATTTCCCCTGCCACCAGAGTGGCGATGAGGAGCCTAGGATTAGGGAGATCATGAGCACTAGAGCACTAGTACAAAAACAACAATATATGATTAAAAAAACTACTAAAAACTACTTATAAATGACTAAGCATGGTCACATGACCATTAGTAGTTTATTTCTGGTCATTTATAACGCAATCAAATTGATGACTAAACCATTTTTAGTCATTTATTGGTTGTTTTGATTGATCAATTTGGTAGTATATTTAGTCATTAATTTGGTAGTATATTTTGTAGTATATTTAGTCATTGATTGTTGTTAACTGGTGATTTATTTAGCCATGGTAGTCATTTATTTAGTCATTGTAATAATTAATTGCTATCAATTGGTAGTATATTTAGTAGTTGATTTTTATTAACTGATTTATGTCAATTGATAGTATATTTAGTCAATTTAATTATTAATTGACATCAATTAGCAGTATATTTGCTCATTTTAATTAGATGATATTTGAGGATTTAAACATAAAACATATAAATACACATCAATCATCAATTGCACATAATAAGACAACCATTAAGAAGGAAAAATTACTGAACTTTATTAAAAGAAAGGTGTTTTTACAGCTTGCACAAGTTTGAAATATCTATCTTGCTTGAAAAATGCTTAGAAATAGATTATTACAATGTTTCTTTTTAGTCACAAGACTAAAAATCTGAGTTACAATGCTCAAAAATGACAAGAAAGAAACTTCTCCAAAAAACTTCTGCAATGATGGAAACGCATGTTTGGACTTCTTCAATGCAAGCACATGCCCCTTTCATCTCTTAAAACTTTTGCAACGTGGGCAATCTTCCTGGAGCAAGCTATAATGTGTAGAATCCAAGAAGGAGAATGTTGATCATGTCCCATATATGAAGCTCTCTCCTTCAATGTAGCCAACAATAACCCTAGAAGCTTTCCTCCTTTTTATGCAATGTACCATTTGATATGAGCAATAGGGTGTTGTCTTTTCCACCATGAATGAAATTGTGCCTCAATACAACCAAAAAAATTACTATCAATATCAATTTAGAAAGAATAAAAATGCATTGTGTATTGTAAGTTTACAAAAGTAAGTCCAAACACAACAGAAAGATAAATCAATAAAAAAATTGTAGCCTTTTCAACAAATGCCTTAAATAGAGTGTTCAACATAGGCCTAAAATATACATATTGAACACTTGATTTCAGAACCTTTTTCAAAGTTTAAGAAAGGTGATAAGCTTAGATTATAGAATGAAGTTGACATTATAGAATGAAGGCTATCAACACTAACTAGACTGGAACAACATTATCAACATAAATTTCTTGGAAACTAAGCCCAAGAGTACCATCAGAATTAGACAACAAAAATGTCAACCTTGGTTCATGTGTTGTCTAAATAAGACCTGCACCATGAAATAATCCATTTATACATAAATTCCAAATTAAGTTGATGAGAAAATATCTTTGATATCCAACTAGGAAGCCTTAACATCCAAAAATTACTAACCTGATGTTTCACAACAAGTTTCCCAACTGTGACATCATCTTTACTTAAGAAATCATATATTGATCCAATGCCATATTGGATCTCATGGGATTCTCTTTCACAAACAACAAATGATATATATTAATTGTTTAGAAATTTCCTTAATATCCCCATGTAAGTAGACTAAACTAAGTGGGGTTGAGGGTTTGAAGTAGAGTACCATCTTCTTGGTATGTGCTTGAATTTGATGACTTGTATCTTGAATGAAAATAGCACGCTAGCTGCACTGTAAAATCATTGTTAATCATTGTTACAAAAATAACCACAAAATCCTCTTTAATTAAAATAATCCTTCTAGATATTTCAAGACAAGATATTTCAGTTAATTTCTAATAGAGCTAATTTCACTATCCAAACAACCATCAATCTATTTACTATATATAATTTCCTAGAATTCATAATTTGAATGCAATGAAACTAACCATAATTACCAAAGATTTGACACCAAAATATAGTACAAAATGATTTGTTTGACAAAATGCCTCAAAGAGATGTCATCTCATGGAATGAAATGATATGATTGCAGATTGTGCACAAAATGGATTCTATATGGAATCTCTCAAAATCTTTGAATCAATGAAGCACTCTGGAATGTCGACATTGTAAGCTTTTCTTGTGTTCTAGATGCATGCATTCATGCAGGTTTAGTGGATGAGGGTTGCACATACTTCATACGTCAGTAACCCTTATTGCATTACATATATAATTGATCATTAGGTGTACATGGTTGACCTTCATGCCTGTGCTGGCTATCTTGAGGACACCCTAAACATTATTACTAAGTTTCCAGTTAAACCTTTGGTGCCTATGGAACATATATGAATATAGGCTGAGTATTCCAACAACACTGCTTTTTTAGTTGGATCCTAAAAATGTTTCAAGTTATGTTCTCTAAAAAATCTATCCAGAAGCGGGTAGGTGTGGTGAGGTTCAAATAGTAAGGAGATTGATGAAAGATAGAGGAATTAAAAAGATACCTACATGTAGTTGTGTTGAAGGGAATAAAATGGTACATGCTTTTTTGTGTAGGATATAGATCACATCCACAAACATGGGAGAGCTATGCAAAATTGGAGAAATTGGCTTGGAAAATGAAGGCAACATGGTATTTCCAGATTCAAGACTTTTACTTAATGTTGTGGAATAGAAGAAAAAAGAATCATTTATCTTCCACCATAGTGAAAAGTTAGCAATTGCATTTGGTTTGTTAAACATGGCCCCCAGTACAACTATTAGAGTTGTCAAGAACCTTCGAGTATGTTCTGATTTTCACACTGCATCTAAATTCATCTCTAAGATTGTTGCAAGAGAAATTGTTTTGAGAGATGTGAACCATTTCCATCATTCTAAACAAGGACAATGTTCTTGTGGAGAATATTGGTGATGCTAAATGAAACAATTTGAAAAATAGGCTTGCACTATAATAATGTTCACTACATTAGATATCCAGTAATAGCGAAGGGACATCCATCAAAGCATAACAACATGAATTTTTTTTTGTCATATGTTGTAGTTACAAATGCCCTGTTAGACATACATGAAAATTTGGAAGCATAGACAAGGCAAGAGAACTATTTCAAAAAATTCCTCAAAGAAATGTGATATCATGGAATGTTGTGATTAAACCATATGTTCAAAATGGGTTTTTTTCTGAAAAGTCCTTAGAAAATTTTAAGAAAATGCAACCAATGGTTGTAAAGCCCAACTCCTCAACCTTTGAAAGCATCCATTTTTCCAATGTTTGAATTGGATCTTTGGATGAGGATATGAACATCCATCAAAAATATATTTGGAAGTGGAGTTTTATTAGATATTGTAGTTGTAAGTTCCACTTCGGGTCACCAAAGCCTTCACAAAACCTTCTGCACAACCATCGAAACACCGCACAGTTGTTGTTGGGCCTTTACAGTGATGCAGGGTGCTTACCTCTCATCACCACGAAGGCCCAACAACAAACATGCTGTGTTGTGGTGGTCTTATGCACAACTCCTTTAATAAAATCACATCCTTTGTGTTCCAAGCATGAGCGATAAATAGATAATCTTTGATTGAATATCATTCAAGTATATTTTTTCAACTCAATAGAATATCGAACCAGTCCATCGAAATGTTGTAGGCTGCTCCAAAGCATCAAGACATTAATGATACATAAAACAATCTCTTTTCTCAAAGCATCGATACATTGATGGGACATTATTCCTTGTCTTTGTCTCATGCATTCTATCTGTTGCATACCGTGTGTGGAGTTGTTAGTTGTATTGCATAAGATCATGCCTTCTAAATTTCTCTTTTCTCTATTTCATACATTTAAAATATTCTTCTACTGTCATACCTCTCACTAATACTGTTATTTTATTGACACCATTATCCTACTACCTCTGCAAAAGAGCTCCATTTGAAGGCACCTTGACTACATATCATGCACAATAAAACTCTACAAGTGCAACAAGACATTTGTGAGACAAAATATGAATTCATTGAAACATTACCATCTAAGCAACATGATATCTTCAAATGAAGGAGCACTGTAACTATGATTGAGAAAACACTTTGTAGGAATTGTTAGCACTGAGAAATGAAGAAGAAAACATATTGAATTAGGTGACTGAGATCATTGAAAGGAATATCATTATTAGAGAGTTGCAAACTATAATTGTCCTCTATCTTATAGGACCGAGAAAGGAAGAACACTATCAAATAATGATTGAATCATAACAAATAGTCCAAAAAAAAAGAAATTTTCTATCAAATGGTGACAAAGATCTGTCCTTTAAGTCATTTGCATATGGTCATTGACAACACATTGAATAAGAAGTAAAAGAGCACTAAATCGTAGCACTGCAAAATGGTCATGAGTTATGCAATGAACTTCACTATTCTTTTGATCACAAAGGAGATCAAGATTATAATAACCAACATACTAATGTGCATAGAGAATGTTCATGGAGGAGTGCAAACTTCCTTACAAATCAATTACCACAATAGAGTTTGAGGTGAATTACACCTACTATTTTATGCTGATATGGATATGTTCTAACCCATAGTTAATTGTTGTAGCATAACAGATAGGTTAAATAGTTGTTCATATACCATTGTTTCTAATTCAAAATTTCTATATGTTATTCTAGGAGAAAATTACAGGGGGAGTCTATACATAAGACACCATTGTTTCAAATTCAAAATTGTTTGTGTAGACATCCAAATTTGATCGCTCCCATACGATCAAATTCGGCTCTTTATTCATCAATTTCGTCAATATTAATTTATTCAATTAATATTGCATTTTTTGCCTAAAGTCCTTAAAATATTTAATTTAAACAATTAAATGCTTTACCTTTCACCTTTTTCCTCTCTAAATTAAATAAATACATCAATTTATTTAATTTAGTCATTTTAACCTTTTTGATTAAAATCAACTTAAAATTCTTTCATTTTCTCTCTCCTTGTCACATCCTCCATAATCCCTCTATGATTTGGATTAATCTAATTAATTCATGATTAGGATGTGCATCCTCTTAATCAAAGATTAATGTCACATCCTCCTACATTTGCCACTTGCCTCTAATCTTCCATTAATTATTCTAATCAAATATTTGCACAACCTTAACCAAGGTCATTAGCCATATTTAGCACCACCTTTTTAGTCAACCTTTGCATTTATCTCTTTTTAGCATTGACCCTCTTTCCCATGTGAATTTTTAATTCACATTTATTTATCCTAGATTCTTCTCTTCCCTATGCGAATTTTTAATTCACATTCTATCTTCCAAGGCTTCTAAAACCTTAGACTTGTCACATCATCCACATGTGACCAAGTCTCACCTTTTTGGAGCTCACCTTTTATCCTTTAGACTCTCCTAAGAATGTGAATTTTTAATTCACACTTATTTCTCTAACCACCTCTCCTTTTCCCATGGGGATTTTTGAGGAATTCCAAAATTCCTCAAATGTCCCTTTCACTCTCACTTGGGGACAAGAAATAACTTTTTGAGGAAATTTCCTCACTCCCCAAGGTACTTGGAAGGTACTTGTCCTTCCTCCACCTCATGTACCTTTTGGCCACCTCACTTACACCTCATCTCCTCTTAGCCACTTCACCATCCACATGTCAAGATGTGAGGGCTTGTGAGTTTTCAACCTACCATAGCCCTTCATCTTGACCTTGTTGGATGAATCTCAACCATTGAATTCTTTAGATAATTCAAATTCCTCTATAAATCCCCCCTCCTCAAGGGCATTTTCAACACTTTTTCATTTGAGCAACCTTATGTTGTCAATTTGCATTCTCAAGCATTCACTATCATTTAGCCATCCATTTTGATCATCTTGCATATTCAATCTTGCATCTAGCTACACCAAAAAGCCATCCAAGGAGCATACAAATTCATCTAAATCAAGGGCCAACCAAGGAGTCTTCAACAGCAAGGAAGGTATAATCGATTTGCATTCTATTTCATCTATTTTCCTTTTTTTATCACTCTTTAGGCTAATCTTTGAAGTGTTCTTAGTATTTTCCACTTGCATTTTTAGTTATTTTGCACATTAGAATAGGGTAAAATTCCAAGGTACATAGTTTGTTCTTTCACAACTATTTGCTTCATTTATTTGATCTAAGACAACCCACTATATCTAGAAGATGCTCTCAAAATCACAATAAAATCCTTTATTCCTGGAAGACTATTTAAAATCTTCCCATCATAACAATGAACAAAAGCATTAGTCATTAACCTAAATTTTGCAAGAGTTTCATCAAATTCAACTTTTCCACTCTCTTTTCCATTTTGAATTTTATTCCCAATTTCATCCATGAAGAACTTCCTTAGCATGTAGATCATGTTGTTAGCCATAAATTTACTTGGTGTCTAGGATAGCTTTGAGTTTTTATCCAAGCAGCAATTGAAAAAAATTGGCCTTACCAGATACAATTTGTTGAAAAGCTCTTTGAAGTCATTTTGGAAAAGAGTTCCTGAGAGTATAATGCACAATTTTGAATTAACCTTTTTGCATGAATTCCATATCTTTGATTGGCTATTTCGAGCTTGATGACCTTCATCAAGAATGAGCAGACATGTGCTCTCTAAAATCAAGCACACTTTTTCTTCTATGCCACTCACGAAGCATCACCAAATGCCTCAAATTTTTCAATTTTTTTTCCCATGATTTGGTTGCTCTTAGCCAATTTTATAATCTCTTAATATTCATAGTTTGAATTAATTTCATTCCAAAAGGTCCTTAATCTATTTAGCATGTAAACTAGAATGACAATATTCCACTTCTAAAAGAGAGCTCAAGAAGTGGAGTATTGACATTCTAGTTTATGTGTTAAACAGATCAAGGACCTTTTGAAATGAAATTAATTCAAACTATGAATATGAAGATATTATAAAACTAGCTAAGAGCAACCATATCATGGAACAAAATTGAAAAATTTGAGGTGTTTGGTGATGCTTCGTGAGTGGAATAGAAGCATAGAAGAAAAAGTGTGATTTTTATTGGCTACAATCTTTTTGTATACCTAACTTGTGAGACAAATGTGAGCCTTCCTAAAGAGGCTAAGCATATTGGAAAATTGCTTTTAGAGAGCCCAAGTTTGCTCATTCTTGATGAAGGTCATCAAGCTCGAAATAGCCGATCAAAGATATAGAATTCATGCAAAAAGGTTAATTCAAAGTTGTGCATTATACAAAGCTTAAGAGCTCTTTTCCAAATAACTTCAAAGAGCTTTTTAACACATTGTATCTGGTAAGGCCAAATTTTGTCAATTGCTGCTTGGGTAAAAAATCGAAGCTATCCTCGACACCTGGTAAAGTTATGGATAATAGTAGGATCTACAAGTTGAGGAAGTTCTTCATGGATGAAATTGGGAATAAAATTTAGAATGGAAAAGAGAGTGGAAAATTAGAATTTGATGAAACTCTTGCAAAGTTCAGGTTAATGACAAATGCTTTTGTTCATTGTTATGATGGGAAGATTTTGAATAGTCTTCCTGGAATAAAGGATTTTATTGTGATTTTGAGAGCATCTTCTATACAGTAGGCTATCTTAGATCAAATAAATGAAGCGAACAATTGTGAAAGAGGTAGTAATTTTGAATTTGAAATAATGGTGTCTTATGTATAGACTCACCTTGTGATTTGCTCCTAGAATAATGTATAGCAATTTTGAATTAGAAACAATGGTATATGAACAACTATTTATCCTATTCATTATGCTACAACAAGTAACTATAGGTTAGAACATATCCATATCAACATAAAATAGTAGTTGAAATTCACCTCAAACTCTGCTGTAGTAATTGAAGGTGTACTAGTAGAACTATCTAGTGGCACTCAAGCCACAGTGCATAGGGCATTACCCCAATGATCAAGTAGATATTGAAGGTGTACAACCTCCAGGGCCACCTTATTAGCTTGAACCTGAATATGGAGTAGCACATTGGAATAAATAGAAGCTTTAGTGAAAAGAGAAACAACACAATCAATGGAGTTGTGAGAAAAAATAACATTTTTGTCCTTCCATAAGGAAAATAAAATCTCCACCCTGAAAGCATGCCAAACTTGGGTATAATTGGAAGGAATGCAGGGCCAATCCCCTAAAAGAACCATATGCCAGGAAAACAGTTCTAGTTGAAAGGGGCAAAAGAAATCATGAATCCAACTCCAAAGTTGTTGAGCATGATGAAAAAACCAAAAGAGATGCTTGAAAGTCTCTGGTTGGCTGTAAAAAAAATGAGGGTCCAAAATATTCATATGTCGAAGGCGAGATCCCACAGGAAATCCTTGGAAAAGAATACACCAGAAAAAATAGGCAAGATTCAACTCAATAACAATTGACCAAATATTATGAAACCGACATTGCCATGTAGATAGAGATGATTGCAAATGCTATTGATGGTTTAGCACAAACACCATGGGGAGGTGGGGAGAAAGCCCATGATACCCTAGACGCGACTTGTAATTGCAAAAAGCAATGTCTTGGTACCAATGACAATCTTTCCACCATGACTTAACAAAATGGATGCCAATCTTGTGAAGAATTTTTGGTGGCAGGGCAGCCAAGACATAATCAAATGTTTTTCAATCTAGCCATGAGAGCTAAAACTGAGCTTTCATATCTTCCCAAGAGTGAAGATTCATCGTGGTTCTAGAAAATAGATCACAGAGAGTGCAAATGCTTTTTTTGTGAAACTGAAGGGTATGAACCCAAGGAAGATGAGCCAGAGAGAGCCCTTGAACTTGAATAAGTAGAGACCACCAAAGGTTGTGATGGTTGATGGATAACCCATCTCGAAAGCTAGAGATCACCCACAAAATCCAAGGCTTAACGACTTCCTAGGCATGCCAGATGTTTTTGGAAACAAAAGTTCCTTCGATATGAATGATGTCTTTCATAACTAGAAGAGTTTGAAAGCCAATCCCCTTCCAAGAAGGTCAGTTGGCTGGGAAAACAAAAGTAATGTTATGATTGAGAAGAATTTTATAGGCTTCATTCCCAAAAATCACCCAAACAATCCATTTGACACAAAGAGCCAACCCTTGTCATTGAGTGGAAAGAAGCCCAAGCCCATTAGAGTCTTGCAAGAGACAACAAAACTACCAAGCAACATAGTGAAAACATTTGTGATCTTCTTAAGAGGCCTGCAAAAATCATGAAGAAGCTTTTCAAGCTTCAAATGAAGCTTTGGAAGGGGTCCAACAAGAAGAATAGTAAACATGAGTGGCTACAAGAATTTTAGAGTAAATCTAAAATTTACCAACCAAAGAGAGAGGCTTGGTGATCCAATAAAAAAACTTCTCCTCAATTCTAGCAAGCACAACATTCCAAAGGTCAACTGGAGAAGCCTGAAAGGAAAATGGGGTGCTGAGAAAGTGAAAGATTACCCCATGACCAATCCACTTCCAGCCAAACTTGAGAAGCCAAGAAGGCATACAAAGAAAAGATTGATGATAAAATTGGGTTTTATGCCACTATATAGCCAAACCAAAGGCTAAACAAAATGTATCGAAGCATGGAAGAGCCTCTATGACATTTTTCTCATCTTTGATGAGAATGAGAAAGGAATCATCCTCAAATTAACCATTGACCAATTGGTTAGAGGATTTTGGCAAAGCAATACGAACCCTACCAGAGGAAATAGTGTTTTCCAACAAATATCCAAATCCTTCAACAACAAACACATACAAAGATGGGGAAAGAGGGAAACCCTACCGAATGAAGCAGTACAACCCAAAGGCCTTAAACTGGAAGTTTTTGATAGTAATACACACAGAGGCATCTACAAAGAGCATTTTAATAGATTGAAGAAAGTGAGGGCCAAAACCCAGAGCACCAAGCATAGCCAAAATAAAAGGCCATTCACTATGGTCATAGGCCCTAGCAAAATCAATCTTTAGAAAAAGAGCTTTCTGTTTAGATCATCGAGCCCATTCCATACCTTCCCAAACTGTAATGGTGTTATCTATAATCAACCTAAATTTGATGAAGTCAATTTTCTCAGGGTGAATAATTTGAGGCAACATGTGTCGAATCTTCAAAGGTAAGGCCTTGGAAATGGTCTTATAGGAGATATTAATCAGTGTTAGCAGCCACCAATTACAAATGTCTTCAGGATGATCTCTTGGATTAGGTATGAATTTGATATTACCTTTATTGATATTTTTTCGTAAAGACTGATTATGAAAAGCTTCCAGATAGACCTTATGGAGGTCAGATCCAACACATGGCCATAAGGATTTGTAAAATTCACAAGGAAAAAAAACCCAACCTAGTGCCTTATCATCAGCCATGGAATTAAAAACTTCTTTTAAATCTTCCACGGAGAGAAATTTCCCATAGAAATCATGTTGATCCTCTAAAATATTACACAGGAAAACCTAGAGGAAATCTTGGAGAGCACGTTCTCGCTTAGGGGAGACTTCCTGAGTAGTGAACACTTTATCATAATGGAAAACAAGCATCTGCATAATGTATGGTAGCTCAAAGAGCATTGTTTTTACTTCATTGATTTTTTTGATACTTGATGCAAAGTGACAAGCACGAAGAGCCAAAAATAACTCCTTTGAGGCACAATCCACCACCTTAAGCCGATGCATTATGGCCTTGATCTGGGATCCTCTAGTCACATGATTATTGATGTTCTACATCTGGTGTCAAAGATGGGCCACCTGGGATTGTAATTTGATGGAGAAATGGTTGGAAAAGAGAGCCTTTATGGCCCAGTGGAGGTTCTAGATGGTGGCCTCATAGGACCCTTGGCAGAGGTGTTGGAAGTTTAAGGATTTTTTCATTGATATGCTTGTTGGCAACATGAGCATGAGATGTACAATGTTTTCATTGATGTCAACGTTGTGATGTGATATGAAGATTGATGTGTAGTTGGTCAGGTGCATATATGTGTTTAAAATGATGGCAATCTAGTATAGAGATTCATTTTTTTTGCACCAATGCAAAATAGATGAGTTGGATATTTGGCTAAGTGTAAGAACACAATTTTCTATATACAGAGCATCAATTTTTGGGTCCACATTGATTCGACTTGAAGTATCTTGCTCCACTGTTCTACGAAAATTTTATTGGATGTCAAGAGAGTATAAATCCTAATTTTCATGTTATTTTTACCTCTGATGTAGAAGTTATGAGTAACAGAGTATTGGGTCTACCAGTGATAGTGTTTCTAGTATAGACTGTATGTTTTTCTTATTATGCATCTCATCGCGAGAGAATATCTAGTATTGTATATTTATGGGAGAGTTTACGAGTGTCAGTTGCATCTATGTTCCAAGTGGCATGAAGTTTGGAGGTCCGTGTGTTGATTTGAGGGAGTTCAATTGGTGTATTTTTGTGTTAGGTCACCAATGATGCCGAGGTTGTGCAAAGTTTAAATAAGTTTTGATCCATTATGTGGGAGCTATTATAGGTCCATGCTGACCTATCTGATGTATTACACATTTTGAATTAAGGCATGACGTGTGAATTTTTAATCTTAAGCCAACAAGTTATTGTTTTGCAAGTACATTTAATTAGGCCAACCTAATTGATGTTGTAGGTGTTTGTGAATGTAATGGGTATAAATATAAGATCATTTTTGGTGTTGAAGAGTGATGATTAAGTTGAGAGTGTGAATTCCTAAGTAGTGAATGTGAAGCGAGTGCATAGTAGAGCAAAGTGTCATAGCAGAATCATATGAAGTGTGTTGATTCAACATTTTGAGCTTTAGTGGAATTGTATTTCCTTCACATTGTAGATGCATTTGTAATAGTTCAAATATTGGAAGTGAACCACCCATCTCTTCTATTTCTCTTATTCTCAGGATAGTGAGTCCACCTGGTAGTGAGCCTTTCTATAATATCTTATAACTGATTACAATATATTGTGAGCTAATCCTCACCATGGTTTTTCCCTTTTTAGGTTTTCCACATAAAAATATGGTGTTCATGTTTTATATGATTTGGTGGTTTATTTCCTTACTAAAAATTCATTATGATTCTTGGAAGGAATGTTTTAATGGTTAAGTGGTTTCAAAGAATACTAATTCACCCCCCTCTTAGTATTTTGGGTGTTTAACAATTGGTATCAAAGCTTGGTTCCTTTAATTGACTTGATCACTAAGGTAGATCTTGGAGTTGAACACATGGCTACTAGGAAGTATCTTACTCCTTTGGGAGAGATTCCTATGGTAGGATTTATAGAAGAAGAATGCATTAATGATATGGAAGGAGAACTCAAATCTACCCTAGATGATTTGAATAAAGAAAAATATAAGAACATAGATTTGAAAAAGGATCTTAGTGATGCAGATGAATGCATTAAGATATTGATAGAAAAACTCAAGAAAAAAATAGATAGGATCAAAGAGATCAAGCAATCAAATTAGATCATTCCCAACCTAAAATTGCAAATTGAAGAAATTAAAAGAGTTGAAGATTGGTTGAATTCTAAGCTAAAAGATAAATCTGAAGAATGTTCAAAGCTTGAACAAGAAATTGTAACCTTGAGATCAAATATGGAGAAAACGAAGATTCAAGAAGATAAATTTAAGATGAGCTCTACAATGCTTGATGAAATTATTGGAAATCAGAAGAATTCTAAAGATAAAGGTGGATTAGGGTTTGAAAAAGGATAAAGTTCAAAGACAAATCAACCTCCAAACCAGACTAAAAATAAGATTGAGGACAAGAAAAGCAATGGAAAGTAGGTCCAAAATTAGAGAAAATAATTCAAAAGACCACCAGCTCAAACAACCAAATGCACAAAGGTACCCATATTTTAATGGTTACTACTATTACTATAATAAATTTAGACATAAGGCTATGGAATGTAGAAGCAAAATGAATCAAAATGTTTTATCCTTTCCCAGTAATTTTTTTACATGCAAAAGGTTTGGTCATAAGGCTAGTGAATGCAAAAATCAAATGATGATTGACTATAACAATGGTATGAGGTTTCAATGTTTTAATGTCTACTACTATGCATGCAATGGATTCATGCATAAAGCTAATCAATGTAGATCTAGAATGGGTGGAAGTAAGCTTGTTCAAAATGTTGTCAATTGTTACAAATGTAATAAGTTAGGACACATTTCTAAGTTTTGCAGAAGCAAGAATGCAAAAGCACTTGCTATTTTTTGTCCTATCTATCACAAGAAACATTCTACTAATGAATTCCCTCATAATAAATAAAAAATATTCTATAGAGGATGATAGTAGAAACACTACCTTACAACCTCTACCGATAGATATGGCAGAATTAGAATACACAAAGGAACCTATTTATTAAATGGTTCAACAAAGGCTTTGGCCACCTCAAGCTATGCTACCAAGGATGAACAACAACTTTCATACACCTTACAATATGAGGACTAGTAGTCAATCTAGCTATTTTCCTATTCAACACAGGTGGTATGGAGGTTGATAACAACCTTCATCTTATTCATAGTGTCCAAACCAATACCAACATGCTCCATAGTCATGGAAACAAGCATGGAGGGCATCACCACCCCAATTCCTACAATACCCATCATATCTAGTACCAGCTACTATTAACCAATACCAATAATCACAACAATTTCTTCCACCAATACCACCAACATCCAATAATAAACCATCCAATCCATCACAACCATCCAATGCAACACCAATGGTAGCTCAACCAATACCAAATCCAAACAATAAATTTACACAACCTATTTATAATAACGAGGTATTAGGATATCCAGCATATCTTGTCAATACACTAGATGTTAATAGAGTACAAATTAGGTTAGGGAAGGCTCTTCAAGGACCAACATTCCCTATAATTCTGGAACTTAAGGAGTCACAAGAAGAGCTTGAAGAAATAAAGACACAACCACCACCTCCATATCCTATTAATGAATTATGGAATTTCAATATTAAAATTCATCTTTTGTAGGCAATCAAGGATATTCCCATTTACACTAAGATGATTTGAGAATTATGTACATGTAAGCAGAAAAAGAAACGAGATCCAAAAATTGTCCAAGTCATTGAACAACTTGTGGATCTTATGTTGGGGGATATTTTAGCTCCTAAATATTTAAATCCAAGAAGCCCAATGATTCAGTTATGGATTGGTCATATTATTATTCCAAATACACTTATTGATTTAGGTTTTGCTATAAATATTATGACCAGTGAAACTAAAGAAAATTTGCACCTTCAAGGACTTAGGCCTACACCTACAATTCTTCAAATTCTTGATCGATCTTTAGAAAAATATGAATGTATGATAAAATATTTTATTATTTATGTTGATTCATGGGAATATCCGACTAACTTTATGGTTTTGCAACCTAAAACAAAGCTAGGGAGATATCCCTTGATCTTGGGACAACCTTGGTCGACCACTACAAATGCCTTCATTAATCGTCAATCAGGTAATATGGTTATTTCTAATGGGGAACAAAAGAAACGGTAGACATTATATCCACCAGTACAACCTTTTTTAGAAATAGATGATCCATTGTGGGTTGATAGTGTGTTAGATTTTTCTTTTCCTATTTTGACAATTGATCAAATCCTTGATCTTCAAGAACCATTTGAAGATGTTATTATTGCTAGTTTATTTCAAAATAGGTATTAATTTATTGATGTGTTGGAAATTCTACTTGTTCATTCTTGCACAGATAATAATTGTCCATTTAGGAATTTTCCTTTGTTAGGTGATTCACAATCTTTACAAATTTTTTTAACACTACATCACTTATTACCACATGATTGTCTATATAGTCCATTCTTGTTTGAAGAAACCTCCATTTCAAATAGATAATCAATAATTAATACATCTTGTCATCTAATACTAGTCCACAATTAAGCACAACATAAATAAATGATTTTATTTCTATGTTAAGAACTCATAGAGTCATGTTTGTATGGGACTATCAAGATATGTGTGGTATACATCTCGACACTTTCACTCACCATATTTATATGGAAGAAGGTAGTTGTCCAGCGAGAAAACCAAAATGTAGAGTGAACCCCATCTTATGGGAAATTATTAATGAAGAGCTACATAAGTTACTTAATATAGGTTTCATTTATCCAATTTCAAAAATTCAATGGGTTTCACCCTTGGTAGTAGTTCCTAAGAAAAATGGTAAATGGTGTATTTGTGTTGACTTTAGGGATCTAAATAAAGCTATTAAGAAAGATCATTTTCTATTGCCATTTATTCATCAAGTGTTTGATTCTCTTGCAGGGAAACAATTGTTTTCTTTCCTAGATGGTTTCAATGGATACAATCAGATCCCGATAGCACTTGAAGATCAAGATAAAACTACTTTCACTTGTCCTTAGGGAACATTTTCTTATAATGTTTTACCATTTAGTTTATGTAATACATTGACAACATTTCAAAGAGTTGTTTTTATTTTATCTGATTTAGTTCATGATTGTGTTTAGGTATATATGGATGATTTCACCATGTATGGTAATACTTATGAGGATATTAAAAACAATCTTGAAAAAGTTCTTTAGAGATGTGAAGATACTAATCTTTCCCCTAGTCATGAAAAAAATCACATTCTAATGAGTGAGGCTATAGTATTAGGTCATTACATTTCCTCCAAAGGTATTGAATTTGATCCAAATAAAATACAAATTATACAAGATTAACCTATACCTACTTGTCCAAAATATGTGTGTAGTTTCTTAGGACATGCAAGTACTTGTCCAAAATATGTGTATAGTTTCTTAGGACATGCAGGGTGTTATAGAAGATTCATTCAAGGTTTCAATAAAATTTGCTAACCACTTTTCATTTTGTTGGGAAAGGATAACAATTTTTATTGGAATGAATATTGTCAACATGCTTTCAACGCCATTCAAAGAAATTTATTTTTATACACCAATGTTACGAGGACCAAATTAGAAGCTACCATTTCACATTCACACAAATGTATTTGATACCTCAATGGGAACCATGTTAGGATAGAAATATTCTACACTCTTCTATTCCATTTACTATATAAGAAAAATATTCACTAGCGCGAAGGTGAATTATATAGTTATTGAGAAATAATTCTTAGCAGTTGTGTATGTAATAAATAAATTTCATCATTATATCACAAGATATAAAGCTTTTGCTCATATTGATCATTTTGCAATTTTATTTTCAATGAATAAAATAGTTTTCATTGGATGATTCATTAGATGGTTGTTATTATCACAAGAATTTGACATTACTATACTTAATAAGCCTAGTCATGAGAATGTTGCAAATTTCTTATCAAAGTTACCTAGTGTTGATGAACCAACTCCAGTTGATGATACTTTTCCTTATGAACATATATTTTCAACCTCTATTAAATTTTTTTGGTTCGCTGGCATTCCCAATTACTTAGTCACTTTGAAGTTTCCTCCTCATTTCTCTCCTCAAGATCAAAAAAACTTGTGGGACTCAATGGATAGTACTCATGGATCAATGGACTTCTACTCCATACTAACATTGATAATTTCATGCATTGTTGTGTATTCAAATATGATATCTTTGACATACTTCGAGCATGTTATATTGAACCCTGCAGAGCGCATTTTGTAGCCCAAAGGACTACCAACAAGATTCTTACTACTAGGTACTATTAGCCTACAATTCACAAGGATTGCAAGAGGTGTGTTCAAAATTTTGATAAATTTCAACGTATGGGATGACCCACATGTTCCAATGAGATGCCTCTGGAACCACAATTATCTATTGAACCCTTTAAAAAGTGGAGTTTAGACTATGGGACCCATCAACCCTCCATCCAAATACAAAGAATACATCTTGGTTTGCACTAACTATGTTACCAAATGGGTTGAATTGGTAGCACTCATGCATGCATGGGATACTAAGGTAGTTTATTTTCTATATATTATTTTTCACAAGGTTCAATGTACCAAAGGAAATTACAACTGATCAAGGACCAAAAATCACATCTGAGATAATTTCTACTTTAGTTCATGAATATGAGATTTGACATCACGAGTCTTATCCATACCATCCACAAGCCAATGGTCAAGTTGAGGTAAAAAATAGAGAACTTGAGAATATCCTTACCAAAACAATAACACTTCATAAAAAAGATTTGGTATCTTGACTTCCCAAAGCAATATGGGTTTATCGGACAACATGGAAGACCACCACTAGTCTTACACCTTTTGAGCTTGTCTATCATAAGAAGGTTGTATTTCCTATTATTTTGAAATTAAAGATTTATGTACTAGTTTGGAATTGGGATTGAATTTTATTGATTCCCAAAAGGAAATAATTGAGCAACTCCATTCTTTAGATGAAATACGTCAATAGAATCTCTTTCATATAGAAGTAGTTCAACAACAACATGCTCTTTGGCATGATCATTTCATCCATAGGTCGTCATTTCATCCAAGACACTAGGAACTTTTGTAAGATTCAAGATTTCAGGATTTAAAAGGAAAATTCCATACTGGGTAGCTTGGACCTTATGAGATTGAAGTTATCTACGACAATGGCACGATTAAGCTTCACATTATGGACTCCAATCGCACTACCCTTATTGTTAATGGCAATTGTCTGAATTTATACAAGCAACATATTACAAAAGAAAGTTTTATTTCTATTCTAAAAAAGGAACTCAATGTTTTGAATAGAGTTCATGTCACCTCTTCCAGTAACTTTTACTTAATTTAGCAATTAATAATCTAAAAAAAAGCAGCAATGAAACCCTTGGGTGTTGCTAGACAATTACAATTTGAAAACTAATTTTTAATAATTTTTCACTATAATAAAACTATTAGTGGTGAAAATCAAGTTTTTCACACCTTTAGGCAGTAAATGATTAAAATTTGGGTCACCAATGGTCATTTTTTAATATTAAAAACAAAAAACAAAAAATATAAAAAAATAATAATTACATAAAAAAAAACATGCACAATTCATTAACATTTGCTCATTTGGAAGATATGCGATGGGAACTTTATAGTTCATGTCATCATTTCTACAGGGTGTTTTATTTGCTCCACTAGCTCCAATGATGAGTTAAAAATTGTTGGATGCATATCGCATAGAGGTGCCCTCTTGGAGCCTGTGTTTTACATGTCTTTTCTTATGTGGCTCTGCCAGCACGACTTATTTCCAACTCAACCCTTGGGGACAATTTCACTCAATCACCATCATTTCATTTAATGGTGGTTACATAATGGAATATTCACCAATAACATTGCCTACACATGGTTTTCCCATATATACCTATACGGTCCTCATATTGTAATTGTTTTAGCAACATCTATCCCATATTTGCTCATCTTCTTTAGTCTAGTTGTAAATGTATTCCTCCATAGCATGGAGCACACTTCTAAATCAGTCACCACATCAACATTGATTTATCTCCCATTAATTGGTAACATGGTGTTCTCTTATTTCTTTTAACATTATTAAATACATCTTTTCTTTATAAGTAATTATTGACATGACCTAGGATAGATACACAATCTAGCTAGGGGGTAGTTAAATCATATCCATACTATACGTGCATCTCTTGCCTTAGTATTCATTAAGGAATATGTGAAATATAACCCCTTGTCACATCTACATTCACCATAATCTTTCCTTATGTCATATCCGTACTATACAAGAATCTCTTATCTTACCTAGTATTCATTATGGGATATGCAAAATATAACCCCTTATCACAATCACATTTGTCAATACCTTTCATTATGTTGTTTAGCTAATCCATAATCATGACTAGAAAACCATAACCATTTTCCTAAAACTCTTCATTTATTACCATTTACAATAAAACACCATAGCTGAGCCTATCATAATTTATAAGCTTCCTACCACAGCAATGGGGGGAACCCACACTCATCGTGTACCAACATCCATGCAAGAATTAAAATATAGAAAGGGAGCATAAAAAATATTCAATAAATCTCACTAGCATGTTTACTATAGAAGTTTATGTGGGTTTAACGATGAAGTTGCTAAGGAATTTTTCATGGGCTTCCACAATAATCAAGTCAATTTATGGGATATCTCATTTGTTGTAACCATTCAAACCATTTATGAAGTTATTGGGATTCCACATGTAGGAGAAGATTTCTTCACCACTGGGTCCAATAGAGAGAAATACCTCAAACCTATGCACAAATAGTTTCCACAATGAGGCAGATCAATCGAAATGGTACACAGGCATGACAAAAAATGGGCTACTCTCCCCAAACCCTAGAATGATGTTATCAAATTTTTCATTCAATACATTACCTATGAAGGAAAGTATGTGTATGTATTTTCTCACCATTTTTGGCTAATGTTGCATTTGCGTAATGGGCTTCTAGTAAATGTTCCTTATTTTTTATTTCATTCACTACAAAGGGTTTGCAAATAAGTACAAAATGGGTGAGAGAAATCTCTTGCCCACCATGGTTTGATAAAATTATTAGTAATGAATGAATTAAAAATAACTACACCTCTCCTAGATTAGGAAAATTTTGTCCAAAATATAGAGGAAGAAGAACCTAGTAGCTTGACCTCTGGACACCATGAAAACCCTTCCAAAGCTTTTGAGAATGAGCAACTAGTGGAGGAAGTTCTTGTAGCAAAAACTCAAGGAAAGAAACCTCTAGACATAAAACTCATAAAATTGAGCACACAAGATCTAACAATAGGAAGGCCATTGGAGTAGCTACCCCTCAAACCTTAGATAAAAGGAGCTAGAGGAAACACAAGCAGGACATTGACTCTAAGTATAAGCTACAAAACCTTGCAAAAGTAGCAAGCTCAATGGTTGGTTTAAAAAGGGAAGATAATGACTCTAATACAGAAATTTTGGCCATAGCCCTCATGAAGGAAAGGGATTGTATGAGCAGAGAAAAACAAAGGCATAACAAAAATAAGACAAAGGAACAATAATTGAGAGCTACTAATGACTTCCTTTCTCATACAAAGAAAGAAGATATCCTTGATCAAGAGGATATTCCTACACATGAAGATATCCCTAATCAAGAGAATGTTCCCACACATGAATACATCCCTAATCAAGAGGATATCCTTACACATGAAGACATCCTTGATCAAGAGGATATTCATACACATGAAGATACCTCTAAAGTAGGGGATATTTCTATAGAAGAAAACACCCCTGCACAAGAAAAAAATCTACTTTATCTAAGCCAGATAAGAGTGGAAAAAATCAAATGTAGAAAAAAGAAACAATTGGGGAAACACATAATTCATAGGAAGCAAAGGGGTCACCTACAAATCACAATGAGCAAGTCTTCTTTGAAGTTGCTATTGGTCTCCCTGATCTAGATAATCAACATAAATGCAACACTTATGACTTGGAATAGTCATATTTGAGTTTTTCCCCAAAGTAGGAAGGACAAGACATACTTCTCGAATAGAGGGAAGAAATTTGAGGTTTGCAAGATATGGTCAATCAACTTAAATATGAAAAATCAGGGGCTACAAGGGCAACTACAATAATTTACTATAATTGGTCAACATCAAAGTAAAGACATTAATAGATTAAACAAAGAATTTGATCAATTGACTAAATGTGGGGAACTTCACATTCCCATTCAGGAACATGAATAAAGGATGAAAGAGTTAAGGGTAGCCTGGTGTAATGAAATCACAACCATAGTAAAGAGATTGGCTTCAAACTTAGCCCCTAAGGTTTGTAGCAAAAATTGAACGAGGACATGCAAACTCCTTGAGCTAGGGGGAAATGATGAGAGAAAAATCTACTTTATTTTAATTTCTTCTACCCCTTTCCTATGCCTATTCTCATTTACCTTGATGAGTCCAATTTATGGCTCAATTTTGATAGGGTTTATCATATATTTGTTGTTGTTACTATAGACTTTGGCACCTAGTTATTGACATTCTCCATATTATTTCCCTAGATTTATGAACCTTGGGCATGAACCTATCCTTGTGAATTTTGATGATATCAACATGCTATGTGGATTATCTATGTTAATTTTACATGTGGTTGAATGGATGTTACTTTAAGGTAATTATGGATATGAAATTGTTTTGTGCATGCTAATGTCATCATGCAGGTTCACATTAAGATGCTAATGTAAACAAAGCTTGCAACGTGGAAGAAACTCTTGCCAGCTGGTTGGTTGCTAAGGAAGTCAAAAAGATGGTCATTAAGAGTCGAAGGAGGGAAACTTCCAATGGAGGGAAATTCCTAGCTTGAATGAAAGATTGTAACTACCTTTTAAATGATCATGTTTGTTATTTGAGAAAATTTAGGAAGTGAGTTGTGCTGGATTTCGTTGGGGCAAGTCTACTTTGACTAAATCTAGCGCATGTGTAACTTCCTCCCTCTCTTTTCCATGTTTTCAATAAATGGCAGCCTCCTATTTTGTTGGAGTCAACTGCCTAGGTATTTAGGGTTAATTAGAAGTTTTTCCCTCTATAAATAATGATCAGATGCCCCTTTTCATAAGGTTGGATGTTCTAAGACTGTACTTGCATTTCCAGTTTAAGTAATATAGTCATAATGCTGATATGTTGTAATCATGTTTTCAAGGAATAAAATGATATTCTGATTTGTTGCATCTGAGTTAGCTTAAGGAAGACTCACTCAAGGGGGCCACTTGGTGAGAATTCCACCCATTTAGTTTAAATGGTTTTTTTTTGTGCAGTAACTAGTTTCGGTTCTAGTAGTTGTCTGCTTCTGCAACCATTGGAACTCTATTCTGTGACTATTCCTACAGCCAAGGCAGATGTAGTAGTTTCTTGTCTATTTGCTGGGATTTCTATTTTTGTCATCCATTCCAGTTCAGTTGTTGATACTCAGTGTAGTTGTTGATTCATGCTCAATGCTTATGTTAATTTCTTTCCAGCATTTTATTTTCAATACTGTCTCTTTCCTAGCTTAAGGATGACTATAGTGGAGTCCTAGTGCACATATAATGCTGACCATTTTAAGTTTACGTCCCTGGGTTGACAATGAAATGCACCTTCATGATGAGTAAGATAACTGCTTAGTGTAGATGTCTAATCTCTAAGTCACAACTCTAAGGGCTTAGTTATTGAACCATTAGAGGAGGCCAACATTTTTGGTGTCATTTCCGGGGATGGTGTCAAACTAAGAGGTTCTTTGGATTCATTTATAGTTTCTTTCTTGCTTTAGTATCTCTAAAGTTTGTTCTTAACATACCCTTCATTTAGAAAAGTAATGATCTGTTATTCTTTCACCAATTCTTTGTGTAAGTTGGTTGATACTGACTTAATATTGCATGCATAGAGGTAGAAGAAGAGATGCTCATGGGAGATTCCTTCCTAATGACCCTAATCCTAATAATCAGCTAATTGAGTTTCAAAATCTTCCAAGAGATGATGAAGAAGAAGAGGCACATCCTTTTTTTGATGCATTTCCCAATTTGACTAGTTTTAAAAATTCCTTTGAAGACCAAGCTTCCCAAGACCTGATTGAGAATCCATTTTCTTTGGCACTCCATCAAGCAGGTATGGCTAATACAAATTGAAGCAGACCCAACCAACCATCTTTTCCATTTCCTATCACTCATTAGAATGAAGTTGATAATCTCAAGAACATCCCTGCTTCAGTTCTTCCTAAGTTCTATGGGCTTGTTACAGAAGACCCTGACACTTTCTTGTTTGAGTTTGATATCCTATACAGAAGCTATGACTATACTATTCATGCTCAAAGGATTAAATTGTTTCCTACCACCTTGAAAGACATTGCATTAAGATGGTTTATGAGCTTAGGTGGGAATACTGTAGAGACTTGGGTGTTGGAAAGATACACTGCACATGTCATCTGGTGTTGTCATTGATGGAAACCCTAGTCAGTAATCCTATTCACACTTTAGTATTTTCTCATACCGAAAGTTAGATTGAAGTTCTGTGATTAACTGTCAAAGCTAAAATAGAGCATCCGACAAAGTTGTGTTCATCGATTCATATGAAAATTTCCTATTATCATTTTGAGTTGTGGATCTCAGGGAAGGTCGTTCGATGTATGATATTTCTTATCTTTGATTCATAGCACCTCATATTGATTGGTGTGCAAGTTACAAGATACGGTTTGATGATTTTCAGTCTAACAGTGTAAAATGGCTGACTAAATGAATGTAGTGTGTTGCAGATATTCAAGGAATAATTCTTGAAGGTGTTTCATGTTTGAGGATGTCATTTTGGGTTCTCACTATGTTGTGGCCAACTTTGGTTGGTGGACATTGAAAATTTTTTATGGATTGGGCCGACAATTTGTACACATTTTATTATTTTGTAGAAGTTGACATGTAGTTTTTGAAATCTCTTGTTGCCGATATCTATAAGCAGTTGTTTATATCATTTTAGTGTGTGTTGTGATGTAATGAAAAATTTAGAAGAATTATTGATCGATTGTACACATTTTCACTTGATCAGAATGAAGATTGGTGATCTGAATTAAGGCAAACAGAGTTTCAAGAGGAAAAGAGAAAAATCAGATAGAGTGCAAAGAATGTTGCAAATGTGCTTAACTAGAATTGTAATCAAGCATTAGCAGATGCTATTTACTCAATTCAAATCTTCTGGATGTAATCCAAATGTTTTTGTAAGACAGTGAGTCTTCCTTTTTGTATTTGAGTAGTGAGCTCTAGGCAGTGCACCTGAATGCATGTGCATTCTCCATTTGTAAACACTTATATTGAGTATACTCATATTGTGGATTGACCTCCACCATGGTTTTTCCCCTAATAGGGTTTCCACGTAAAAAATCCTTGTGTGTTGTGGTTGATTGCTTTGTGTTCTTGCATCTTTCTTTTGCTTCAATGCTATAAGTGGTTTAAAGATTAGGTTAATAAAGTTAAATTTTGTAGAACATTGATTCACCCCCCCTCTCAGTGTTCCTTGATTCCAACAATTGGTATCAGATCCTAGTTCCTCGAAAGAAGTTTAATAGCTTGGGGAAGATCTAGGAAGGTGATTCAATGGATTCTGGCAATATTCAACAACAACTTTTGGTGGCACTAGATAATCTTGATCATTCCAAATCTAAAGTCCTGGAATTGCAAGCAAGCCTCATGAATGCTAAAAAATTCATTCAATCATTGAAAGATCAAATCAATAAGTCCAGGGAAAAGAGAAAGGAACTCTGTGATTAGATCAAGCAGAAAGAGAGTAAAAGCATGGAAGATGAACACCTAAGTCAAGCCTTGAAGGAAAAGATAGAATAATGTGAATCTTACCAATAATAATGCTTTCCTAAAGCATGAGATGGAATCTATTGTGACGAGGATGACCAAGGAGATTGAAGACAAAAAGAAGAATGAAGAGAATATTGCTCAGTCCTTGAAAGAAAATTCTGAAGAATGCAGCAAAATTAATGATGGATTCAATTAGTTGGAGCTTGAATTGCAACAATCTAGAAACAATGAAGAAGAGCTTGAAAGATAGATTGTTACTCTCAGGGATTAACTTGCTACTGCAAATGAATACAAGGAGAAGTTCAAGATTATCTTAGCTAAGCTTTATGAACTGATTCAAAATCAGAGGACTAGAAGTAACAAGTGAGGTCTTGGATATGAGAAAGGAGAAAGCTCTGGATCTGGTCAAAGAAATTTCAGGAAAGGAAATCAGATGAACAAAGCCATAAGGTATCCGGTAAGACAACCTAATTCTCAAAAGATCAATGGATATTGTTTTGTTTGTAATAAATTTGGTCATATGGATGCTCACTGTAGAAGCAAAATGAATCCAAGTGGTCCATCATGCTTAGGTTAGTGTTTCAATTGCAATAAGTATGGTCATAAGTCAATTGAATGTAGAAATATGTCAAACAACTTCAATAGAAATGTCAAATGTTATGCCTGCAATAGATTTGGCCATATTGCTAACCAGTGCAGATAAAGAGAAAATCAATGGAATAACTAGTATGGACAAAGAAATGTAGTGTCCTATAATTGCAACAAATCTAGTCACATTGCAAAATTTTGTAAAAGCAGGAAGGGTCCGGTAAACAAAGGGAAAAACATGCAAAAGGATGATAAGGGAAAAGGAAAAGTTACTACAGATGAGATCAGGAAGAAAATGAAGAAGAAATGGTTGAAGAAGAGTGCTTCTGATGCAGGAAATGATTCCACACTGAAATCTAGCTTCGAAAATTCCTCTAGGAATTAGTGTAAGGCCTCTGGCCTAGGGGGAGCTCTCAAGAAAATCTTTTACCCCCTGTTGATAATTGGTACCAGAATGTGGTAGATTGGAACCGTTACATTGATGATCTATAGATGTTTTGGGATCTCTTGTGGAGGAAACTTATGTAATATTGGAGGTCTGCAGAAGATTTTTCTTTCGCGGTCTATGAAAACAAGGTATCCAGAAGACCTAGGGAAAAAGCATTTATTGCGACAAAAAGGTTAGGTGTGTGAATGATAAAAGGTTACTTTTATGCCTCATTTGTCACATTGCATTTTGAAAAGAAAAAGTTTGGAGAGCTATGCAAGAGAATTATGGCATGATATAATTTTGAAGGCGATTTGGTGATCAAACCCTAATCTGACGAAAGGTATTTATCTGCGAATTTGTGAACTTGAAATTTTTGGAAATGGAAGCTTTGTTAGTGGTTGATATCAAGGATAAACCCCATCCGAAATTCAAATGGCACCCATTCAAATATATTGAGATAGAACCATTAGGTGCATTTTCTTCGGTTCCATATGGTGTTTTACATATTGAAGATATTAGGGCATATATTCATGCATATGTTGAGGAGTTAGGAAGCTCGCAGTTGTTAAATTTGTACACAAATCACATTGTGGGAGAAGATCTCTATGTAAGGCCTGAATTCAAAACTTTGGAAGAGAAGAAGTTCACTCAAATTGTGAAATTTCTCGTGTTCAACGAAAATGAATGGGTTCAGTACATATTGAGTCGAGTGCATGTCGAGTTTATGTGGTTAAGTCAACCCTTCAAGAGCACAAAGGAAGCCATAAGGATTGTTACATATCTAAATTCATCTGGTGGGTTGTCGACATTGATATCTATGAAGAACCAAATAGTCACTGAAGCAACCGGTTCAATTTTTGACAAAAGAGCCATGGCAATTAAAGACATCATTGAAGTGGATGTAAGATTTTCCTCTATGGTTATCGGATATAAAATCTACCACTCTAGCCAGGATAACTCTGTATCCGGTACTGCAATCTATGCAACTTATCAGATGGTCAAGGAAAATGCAGAATATGACCTATGTGAGTTACTTTGAAGCCAACTAATTGAGAATCTTGGAAAAATCAAGAAGGATAAGAATACTAGTAGAATTTGGCAAATAAATGACTATGTGCCTAAAATTTTTAGTCATGTGACTAAAAATTTTAGTCACATGACTAACACTAGTAGAATTTGGAAAATAAATGACTAATTTGGTCATTTATAAGTGACTAATCTGGTCATCGGGTAAAATCACAACTAAATGACTAATATCATACAAATAAAAATGACTAAATAATTAACTAAATTAATAACTAAATAAATGACTATTACTCTATTCTTTTTTCTTTTGAATTTGATCATAATCCATAGAGCTTAAGCCCCCCTCATGGGAACCCTACCTAAGCGGGCCATTTGGCCACCTAGGTTGCTTGATGCACCAAAAATACCTATTGCGTGGAAGGCATTGGCTCTTGGTGCAGTCTTAAGGCCTTCACATATTTTATAAAAAAATTAACATTTACATTCTTTAACTTTTATTACTCATTATGTTAATGAATCATTAATGTTTTTAACTATTATTTGAAGCCATTTTGATTTTCCTATTGTGTTAGCATGTCAAATGTATCGAAGAGCAATTGTGGTCAATTTCACTAATAAAATATGATTTAAACAATCCAATTGCATTTTGAGGGCTATCTTTCATTTCAAAACACAAATAAAGATGACTAAATAATTAGTCACACAAATAAAAATGACTAAATAATTAGTCACACATAAAAATTAGACAATATGATATTAAAGTGGTTAATTAAAAACAATTGAATTGATGAAGTGTATTGTATTATAATATAATATAATAATAATATATTATATTACAATACAATATATTATAATAATAAATTATAATATAATATGATATTATATAATATATATTATTATATAATATTATATTAAATACTAATATTATATAATAATATAATATAATATTATTATTATATATATAATATTTATATTATAATATAAATATAATATTATAATATATTTAAAAGTGGGAGATTTAATTTTGAAATCAAAATCAAATGAAGTAAAGAAGCGGGAAAGTGGGCGATGGTATTTGATTTTTCTAATAAAAATCATAAAAGGTACCTATTTTCTTTAATACAATGTGAAAAATAAACTATTGGGCCTAGGGTAATGAAAAAACTCCAAATCAAAAAGAAATTGAGCCCTAATCTCATTTCATTTTTCACTTGTATTTTTGGAGAAGAAACTCATTCCATTTTTCACTTGTATTTTTGGAGAAAACTCAACACCGCCATGCCTGGGTAGGGTTTGAGAGTGGAATGGTGACTCATTATGTTGTTTCTGATGATTTTCCTAAAAAAAAAAATCTTGCAGAGGTAAGTCTTTGGTTTTGAAACTGAAAGGTATTCTCCATTTTGAAGCATTTTATCGAGCTCACTTGGTCGCGACTGAGTATTTTTTTGTTGTATTTCCTTTGCTTACCATTTGTTGATATCTCTCCTCTTTGTTTGACTGCCATTGGAGTATCTTTGAGGCTCATTTCTAAAGACTTTGGAGGGCGTCTCTTTTACAACAATCTTGTGTAAAATTCATTAATCTTATCTCTTAAATTTCTATGAGGATAGGCTCGATTCGAGCTCAATAGAGGCAATATGATAAAAACCCTAGTATCTCCCTGCACAAATCTTGATGGGTTACTTTCTTTCTATAGAAAATGTAAAAATTTGCACTCTCAACTTAATATTTTCATTATTTTGAGGGCTTTATGTGTTCTAATGGTCGTGACCTTCATAGCATTCTAGATATTTTTCTTTATGTTCATTTTCTCTTCCTCATGGCTGTGTGGTAGAGACCCAATACTCAATAAAACAAACTTTTGTATACTTGACTTTTCCACAAAGGAAACTCCAAAAATTATATAAATGGAATGCCTTGAAATTCTTTCTTTAATTTTCTTTTATGCTCTTCATCCAAGTAAAGTGTCTAATTGTGAATGGGATGAATGACAGATTGGACAGGAGCAACCAAAGTGTGTCTGAATTCCTAGAGAGCACCTTCATAACTGAGAGAATTATTATATTTATTGGAAATCTTAATTTTAATAGAGGGCCTTCATAACTGGGAGAATTATTATATTTATTGGAAATCTTGATTTTAATAGAGGGCTTTGTTTCAGCTTCTTTCCACTTAATATCACAACTTTTGACATTTCCTGAAATCTCTGGCCTATTTTCATTCATTTTCAGATTTTGTTCTTGAAGAAGATTTTGTAAATAATCTAAGCTTGTATTCTTGAACCCATTTTATTCTCACAGTGCTTTCAATAATTTCAAGCACATTCACAGCTTCATAGTGTATCTTCCATTCACTGCTGATAATATACATTTAAGTTTTTTGAAGTTTTTAGTTTTTCTTAAATAATTTTATTACAATAGAATTTTAGTTATCAAGAGACATTCTAATAATTTTTTTAGTTTTTCTTAAATAATTTTATTACTAGCTTAGTTTTTTTGAAGCAATCTTTCTTTTTTAGTTTTTTTTTTCATTAGAAAAGAAAAAATAAAAAAGAAAGGTTGCTTTTATATCTAAATTAGTAATTGTTAAATTAGAAATTAGAATTTAATTTAAATTTAGAATGAAATTTAAATTTAGAATAAAATTGAAGTTTTTAGTTTTTCTTAAATAATTTTATTACTAGCTTAGTTTTTTTGAAGCAATCTTTTCTTTTAGTTTTTCTTTTTCATTAGAAAAGAAAAACTAAAAAAGAAAGGTTGCTTTTATATCTAAATTAGTAATTGTTAAATTAGAAATTAGAATTTAATTAAATTTAGAATGAAATTTCTTAAATAATTTTATTACTAGCTTAGTTTTTTTGAACAATCTTTCTTTTTAAGTTTTTTTTTCATTAGAAAAGAAAAACTAAAAAAGAAAGGTTGCTTTTATATCTAAATTAGTAATTGTTAAATTAGAAATTAGAATTTAATTTAAATTTAGAATGAAATTTAATTTTTCAAGATATTATGGCGATTTGATTTAAAGAATAATACAATAATTGAATCCAAAATCGAAAAAGTAGAGATTATTTCTTTTATTTCTTTTGCAATATCACTAATTCTATGCATTTTTTATTTATTAGACTTACTTTGATAATCTAGTAATATATTTAAGATATTACTTTGATATTTATTCTTTTGCAAATGCATTTCTTTTGCAATATCATTAATTCTATGCATTTTTATTTATTAGACTTACTCTAATGCTTATGGGTATTTGCATTTAAGATATTAATTATTTACAGTTATTTAGTAATATGTTTATGGACAGCACATAGCAAGGATATATTGCTCTGATAAACTAGTAATATTTAAGATATTACTCTGATATTAATTCTTTTGCAAATGCATTTCTTTTGTAATATCATTAATTCTATTTATTTTTATTTATTAGACTTACTCTAATGCTTATGGGTATCTGCTTTTAAAATATTCATTGTTTATGCTACCTAGTAATATGTTTAATTTTTGATTGTGGATAGGTACAAAGCAAGGAGAAAATGCAAAATCAGTGCCTTACTAGATGCATTTACTACCCATCTCATGTGCAATAGTGGCATCACTGAAGACATACATTCACACCATTTAGTTTTAGTTTTTTTATTTATTTTAAAAGTATAATAAATCAATAGTTTGTATACTACAAAAGATTTTGTATTCAAAACTCTATATATAGAGTTCTTTGTTGTTGGAAATATGTGCCTCAAACAATACAAGCTGAAACCTCCATTAGAGCCAAGTCGGTGTGACACCCTAATTGTATGGCTGACTAGCAATTTGTTTTATTCAGTTCTGAACAGGTCGCTATGACCTTGTTATTGTCTTGCCGAAAGGTTACACTGTGGAGTCTATCGTTGTAACATGATGTATTCGTTATGACCTCAGAGTGCTCAGGAGATCTCTGGCCGACAGGCCATTCAATCATGCATCGGGGAGACTCTTGGCAACTATGGTCTTCAGTGAAGCTAAAGGTTCTTGCTAAGATGTCCTACCGAAGTGGATATGTCTCAGCGATGAAGACTCAAGTGATAGTCTTCGGTGTAGCTCTTGTCGAATGGTGGTCATCAGTGGATCACTGTGTGTTCGGTAAGAAGTCTTAGCATCTTTGATGAGTCTCGCCGATGTTGAAGAATCTTCGGGGTAACTTAATGATCTCGGGGAGACATCTCAGAGATAAGCTCTTGTCTTGCCGACTATTCTTCAGAGCTCATTATGATTTAGTCTCATCGGTATAATGTCACACCGAAAGCTATTAGTTTGGGCGACAACGATACATGTGGAGAATGTCAGCGCGAGGTCTTGGCAAGATCGATATGTTATGTTGACAGAATGTTTTCTTCGGAGTGACTTGTGACATCAATATGAAGTCTCACCGAAGCTCGATACTCTTTTCGAATGAAATACTCATGTCTATATGACTTCGCTATAACCTTTGATGTCTCGCTATGATCTCCTAGAAAAAGCGATAGGTCAAGGCAACTACGTGATGACTCGGTGTATCTCTTGAAGCTCAATAGAACATCTTGGCGACTACGATGAATCTTGGCGACATCGGTATGAAGTACATATGGCATCGGCAAGACACTGTTAGTGTCTCACTGAGATGCCAGTACATTGCGAATTCTGTTGACCAAGTAAGACCGTCCTATGTGGATTCTCATGGACGAATCAGAGGAGCCAAATTGGAATCATTGGAAGTATGTTCATTGTGACGGTTCTGTGAGAAAGCTTGACGGACATGGAACAACAGAGATATACTCTGTGATTGCAGATTGTGATCGGTTGGTTCAATCAACAGTGGAGTGTGAAGAGTTCGAACTGTATCAGTGTGAATTTTGATTATGTAAAGACTGTAAACATAAAAGGTTCCTATGCAAAATTGTTAATGGTGATTGCTGATGTATAATGACACCAGAAAGATAAGTTTGGAATTGTATGTAATTTCAATTAATGTAATTCAAAGTGATTTCTCTTGGTGTGGTGGGTTTTTCTCCTGTAAGGGTTTTCCCACGTATATCTGGTGTCCTAGTGTGATTGTCAAAAACTCTATTTTCTGTAATTTATTTCATAGTGCATCTTAACTTGACTGTAATCATAAATTTTAAAGTGTGTCTACATTCTTTCTTGTGGTATTGATGTTAGGAGAATTGTTTTTCGTATCTAATTTTCCTTACAAGTGGTATCAGAGCCTGGCCAGTTGTGTTATCCTTGGGGGTACATTGGGTTTTTTGTGTCAATTATGTTCAGTGGGAGTCTTGTAGAGATTGTTGTTTCTAATTACAGATTAAGATGTCTAGTTCATCTGGGAAGATTGAAATAAAGAAATTCAATGGCAGTAACTTTGAGTTATGGAAACTCAAGATGGAGGATCTCTTAGTAGATCAAGATCTTTGGATTGCTGTGTCTGGAACTAAACCTACAAGCATGAAGCAAGAAGATTGGGACCTTACAGATAGGAAATCTAAGGGGCTAATAAGGCTCTGTCTGGCAGACTCAGTTCTTCTCAATGTGCATGAAGAGAAGACTGCCTCTTCTTTGTGGAAGAGACTGGTGTCTATTTATCAGGGGAAATCTTTGGTGAATAAGTTGTTCCTAAGGAAGAAGCTCTACTCTTTGAGGATGCAGGAAGGAGGGTCTGTAGTAGATCATTTGAATGCATTTAACATGTTGCTCGCACAATTAACATCTGTTGGTGTAAAGATTGAAGAAGAAGATCGTTGTATGCTTATGTTGTGTTCTTTTCTAGACTCTTGGGATCATCTGGTGATGGCTATTGGGAGTACAACATCCAGTTTCAAGATGGAAGATGTTGTTGGTTCTTTGCTGTCAGAAAAAATGAGAAGGAAGTCTTATGAGATGGCAAAGGAGGCTCTTGCTATCAAAGGAAGGTCAAAGGAGAAAGGCAAGAAGAAGGACAAGAATTCCAAATCAAAATCAGAGGGGAGATCAAAATCTCCTGGCAAAAAGTCCAAGGTGAAGTGCTGGAACTATGGGCAACCTGGTCATGTCTGAAAGGATTGTAAAGAGGAGAAAAAGAAGAAGAAGGGCTCTTCTGAAAATGGTTCTTCTCATAGTGATGGTGACGCCTTCATTGCAACCTTGGCTACACATGCATCAGATGATGTCTGGCTGATTGATTTTGGAGCATCATTCCACATGACATCTCACAGAGAATGGTTCACAAAGTATGAAGAATACGATGGTGGAAAGGTGTACTTGGCGAGTGATTCAACTTTGAAAATTGTTGGTCATGGAAGAGTCAGAATCCAATTTCCTGATGGAAGAATAAAGGGATCAATGATGTTATGCACATACCAGGTATAGCTCGAAATCTACTTTCTGTTAGTAAGCTTAATGATATCAGAGTACAAGTCTTGTTCTCGAGAAGTGGCTGTAAGATGACTAGAGGTTCAATGGTGTTGGCTAGAGGTGCTTGAATTGGTACCATGTACAAGCTGGATGCACAAGCTGTTCAATGTAACAATGTCTCTTCGAAGTCACTAAAAGTTGCTCATGGAGGTAAAGAGGGAAATATCCCTAATTATGTAAACTCTACGAAAGTAAAACTTCCTGCAAAGAAGACTATGCTTTGGCATCATAGGTTAGGCCACATAGGAGAAAAAGGTTTAAAAACCTTGAAGAACAAAAACCTGGTTGAGGGGCTTGAAGATTGTAATCTGGAATTTGAATTATGTGAACACTGTATATATGGAAAGCAACATCGTGTTTCTTTTTATGACAGTCCTCATAAATCTTCTGGTTTGTTAGACTATATTCATTCGGATGTGTTTGGTCCAGTAGATCTTCCTTCTTTGTCTAAATCAAGATTCTATGTGTCGTTCGTTGATGATTATTCAAGAAGAGAATTTATATATTTTTTGAAAAGTAAATCAGAAGTGTTCAGTCAATTTAAGGAGTTTAAAAATCTTGTTGAAAATCATATTGGTAAAACAATAAAATGCTTAAGGACTGATAATGGCGGTGAATTCTGTTCTGATGAATTTGAAAGATACTGTAAAGACCATGGGATCAAAAGACACAAGACTACACCTTACACTCCACAGTAGAATGGAGTTGCAGAAAGGTTCAATAGGACAGTGATGGAGAGAGCACGAAGTATGCTTAGTAGTGCTAGTTTGGAAGAGAAATTCTGGGCTAAAGCTACTGCTACTACATGTTACTTAATTAATCGGTCTCCAAACTCTACTCTTGTTGAGAATACACCTTTGGAAGCGTGGTCTGGTAAGAAGCCCTCTCTTTGACATATTCAAGTCTTTGGCTGTGAGGCATATGCTCATGTGTCGGATGTAAAAAGATCTAAGTTGGAGAACAAGGCTGTCAAGTGTATTTTTATTGGCTATAGTGCTAACATTAAAGGATACAAGCTTTGGAATCCTGTTACAGAGAAGGTTGTATACAGCAGAAGTGTAATCTTTCATGAGCTGAAACCTTCCACCTTGGATCTGCAGTCAGAGACAAAGTCAGAAAATAATAAGGATGTAGCACTAATTCCTCCTACACGAGAGAAAGAGGAATTGAAAATTCAAAATGTACCTGAAACTGGGAGAGCTCAAGCAGTTCTAAAAGTTCTGAAGAAGAAGAACCTCAGCCTCAGCCAGTGAGGAGGTCAACACAAGAAAGGAAACAACCAGATAGGTATGGGTTCTCATTAATTGATTCTACTTGTGCCTATGCCTTGATTTCTAGCACTGATGAGCCTAGGATTGTAAAGGAGGCATTTAAAATGTCTAATTCAGATTCTTGGTTGGAAGCCATGAATGAAGAAATGGCGTCATTAGATAAAAATGAAACTTCGAGTTTGGTGCCCTTGCCTAAAGGCAAAAAACCTGTGGGCTGCAAATGGGTATTTAAGAAAAAGATTGGTTTGGATGGCAATGTAGAAAAGTATAAGGCAAGACTGGTTGCAAAGGGTTATTCCCAGGTAGAGGGAATTGATTATGGGGAAATTTTTTCTCCTGTAGCAAAGCTGACATCCATTAGATTTCTATTGTCACTTGCAACAGCGTATGACTTAGAGGTTGAACAGATGGATGTGAAGACAACATTTCTTCATGGTGATCTTGAAGAAGAAATCTATATGTCCCAGCCTGAGCACTTTGTTGAAAAAGGTAAAAAAAATTGGTAAGTAAATTAAAGAAGTCTTTGTATATGGGTTAAAGCAGTCACCTAGAATGTGGTACCAGAAATTTGATACTTTTGTTTTGTCTTTGGGATTTGTGAGATCAAAATTTGATCCGCTGCGTATATTATAAAGCTGAAAGTGATCAAGTGCTTGTTATTGCTCTTTATGTTGATGACATGTTGTTCATAGGAAATAGCAAGCTAATGATTTCTGATCTTAAGTCTCAGTTGTCTGCTAAGTTTGAAATGAAGGATCTTGGTAGAGCAAGGTATATTATAGGGATGGAGATAACCAAGGATAGGAAGAATAGAAAGCTTTGGCTCAGTCAGAGTAAGTATATCAGGACTGTACTTGAGAGATTTTGTATGAATGATTGCAAGCAATTAGTTGTTCTAGTCATGCAGGGAACAAAGCTATCTGTTGAGGACTGTCCAAAATATCCTACTGAGATGGAGGACATGACCAGTGTGCCCTATGTTAGTGTTGTAGGAAGTCTTATGTATGCAATGGCCTGTACAAGGCCAGACATTGCCCAAGTAGTGGGAGTACTTAGTCAATTTATGGCTAATCTAGGAAGAATACATTGGGATGTTGTGAAGAGGGTGTTTAGGTATTTGAAGGGAACTTCAGATTTTGCTTGTAGTTACCATGGGAACTGGTTGAATCACGAGGGCTCTCAAAGATTCGTGGTTATGTAGATTCCGACAAGGTGGAAATTGACAGCCAGAGGCTCACTAGTGGATATGTTTTCATGACGCACGGTGGTGCAGTGAGTTGGATGAGCAAGCGACAAGCTGTAGTCGCTTTGTCCACTACAGAGGTTGAATATATGACAGCTACCCATGCCTGTAAAGAAGCTGTATGGTTGAAGCATTTGTGTTCTAACATTGGTTTTGATGCAGGGGAAATAACTATTTTATGTGACAGTCAGAGTGCCATTTGTCTGGCAAAGAACCCTACTTTCCATGCCAGGACGAAACATATAGACGTACAATACCATTTTGTACGAGATATGGTTGAGGATGGAAAGGTCAATTTGGAAAAAGTTGATACTCTGGAGAATGTTGCAGATGCATTGACGAAGCCAATGAGCACAGACAAGTTCAGGTGGTGTGCCAGTTCAATGGGCCTTAGAGCCCATCATTTTCAATAAGTATTTTTTGTGCTCTGGAGGTGCCTGTATGATCTTCGTCAAGTGGGAGATTGTTGAAAATATGTGCTTCAAACAATATAGGCTGAAACCTCCATTAGAGCCAAGTCGGTGTGACATCCTAATTGTCTGGCCGACTAGCAGTTTGTTTTATTCAGTTCTGAATAGGTCGTTGTGACCTTGTTATTGTATTTTTGAAAGGTTACACTGTGGAGCCTATCGTTGTAACATGATGTATTCGTTATGACCTCAGAGCGCTCGGGAGATCTCTGGCCGACAGGCCATTCAATCGTGCATCGGGGAGACTCTTGGTGACTATAGTCTTCAATGAAGCTAAAGGTTCTTGCTAAGATGTCCTACCGAAGTGAATATGTCTCAATGACGAAGACTCAAGTGATAGTCTTTGGTGTAGCTCTTGTCAAATGGTGGTCATCGATGGAACACTGTGTGTTCGGTAAGATGTCTTAGCGACTTTGATGAGTCTCGTCGATGTTGAAGAATCTTCAGGGTAACTTAATGATCTCGGGGAGACATCTCGGCGATAAGCTCTTGTCTTGCCAACTATTCTTCGGAGCTCGTTATGACTTAGTCTCATCGGTATAATGTCACACCAAAAGCTATTAGTTTGGGCGACAATGATACATGTGGAGAATGTCGGCGTGAGGTCCTGGTGAGATCGATATGTTATGCTAATATAATGTTTTCTTCGGAGTGACTTGTGACATCGATATGAAGTCTCACCGAAGCTCGATACTCTTGCTGAATGAAATACTCATGTCTATATGACTTCGCTATAACCTTTGATGTCTCGCTATGATCTCTTGGCGAAAGCGATAGGTCAAGGCGATTGCGTGATGACTCGATGTATCTCTTGAAGCTCAATAGAACATCCTGGCGACTACGATGACTCTTGGTGACATCGGTATGAAGTATATATGGCATCGGCGAGACATTGTTAGTGTCTCACCGAGATGCCAGTACATTACGAATTCTGTTGACCGAGTAAGACCGTCCTATGTGGAGTCTCGTGGATGAATCAGAGGAGCCAAATTGGAACCGTTGGAAGTTTGTTCATTGCAACGGTTCTGTGAGGAAGCTCGATGGACATGGAACAATAGAAATATACTCTGTGATTGTAGATTGTGATCGGTTGGTTCAATCAACAGTGGAGTGTGAAGAGTTCAAACTGTATCAGTGTGAATTTTGATTCTGTAAAGACTGTAAACAAAAAAGGTTCCTGTGCAAAACTGTTAATGGTGATTGCTGCTGTATAATGACAACAGAAAGATAAGTCTGGAATTGTATGTAATTTCAATTACTGTAATACAAAGTGATTTCTCTTGGTGTGGTGGGTTTTTCTCCCGTAAGGGTTTTCCCACGTATAACTGGTGTTCTAGTGTGATTGTCAAAAACTCTGTTTTCTATAATCTGTTTCATAGTGCATCTTAACTTGACTGTAATTGTAAATTTTAAAGTGTATCTGCATTCTTTCCTGTGGTATTGATGTTAGGAGAATTGTTTTATGCATCTAATTTTCCTTACATTTGTAACATATTTTATATACAGTTTGAATATATAGAGAATTATTTTCCAATGTTGTTTCAATCCCAAATTTGTTGAAGTTTTAATAACATAAGAGCTTTAAAGTTTTATATTATTCGATCACAACAAAATTTTCTCTTGGTTTGCAATTTCATAGACTAGTTATTGTAATAACATTCTCCAAACATAAGAGTTTGCATACACATCTGAAAGCATTAGTTCATAAATGACTAAATAAATGATTAACATGACTAAACCATGACTAAATAAATGATTATAATGACTACCATGACTACCATGACTAAATAAATGACTACCATGACTAAATAAAATGACTACTATGACTAGATAAATGACTACCATGACTAAATAAATAACCAATTAACAATAATCAATGACTAAATTAATGACTAAATATATGAATAGATTAATGACTAAATATATGACTAAATAAATCACTACCATGACTAAATAAATGACCAATTAACAACAATCAATGACTAAATTAATGACTAAATCAATGACTAAATCAATGACCAAATCAATGACCAAATCAATGATTAAATAAATGACTAAAATAGTTTATTCATAAATTTGGTCGCGTTATAAATGACCGGCAATAAACTACTAATGGTCACGTGACTAAAATTAGTCATTTATTTGCAATTTTTAGTAGTTTATTTAGTCATATATCAATTGTTGTTTTTGTACTAGTGGAAGAATTCTTTCAAGTATGGCAATCTGTTGTTATGTCTATTTTTCTACTTCATGAATGAAGTTCTGGGAGTTGGTAAAGTTCAATGGCAAGGTGAAAAACCTATAGTTGTTCAAATCAGAGACATCTTGTATGGAATTAGTGACAACAAAGCAAGGAAAACTGCTATTTGGGGTTATTTCAAAAGTTTTCTGAGTGAAATGCAAGCTAGGGAAAGGATTCCTACATCTATTGTGGAAAATTAAAAAGACACTATTTGCTTCATGGTGGACATTGATCAGTGCTTGATGGAAACTACAGAACCTAGAATAGTTTGGATAATGCCTATGGGTTATGAGGTTGAAGAACACATTTTGGAGTTGTATGCTCAACACCTATTGAGTAAACCTTGAGATTTGACAAAAGAAAGGTTTGGTACCTTTGAAGAGAAGGATATGAAAGTGCATGAATAATTGAAGAAGCCTCTGATAGTTTGGAAGGTGATAAAGGAAGTTGAAGCTTTTACAGAAAGCATGGGGGTATCAATTGAAGTTGTGAGGGAAGCTAGGAGGAAAAGAGAACAAGCTGAAGAAGGAGATCCTGATAGAACTGAGTCTGCTAGTCTGACAACATCCTCTGCCAGATCTAGATCTACAAGGATCTCTACACTCTCATCCGGTCCTACGAAGAAATCAAGCCCTCTGAAAGCTCAAGTCAAGAAATCTGGGAGAGAAGGAAAGAGGAAGAAGGACAAAAGCACAAGAGTCTATGTTACAGTTGAAGATGATGAAGAAACTGAATCTAATGAAGAAGTGAGAGAAATCAAGCACAAGGGCACAAAGGAATCAAAAGTCTCTAAGGACAAGCCCTTTGGTGAAGAGAAAGCAAAGAAAAAGGTAAAAACTGACAGATCAGGTATGTCTGTAGAGGAAGTGGAAAAAGCTTTGATTAAGGATGGTAATCTCAAACCACTTTCTGAATGGTATGACACTTTTAATAGTGTCGGTTAGAGAATTCTTGAAGAAGCTACAATAAAGTACTTGAATAATTTCAATATGACTCTCATAGAAATAATGTATGAGTTTCCTAAAGGGCTATATGAAGTCTTAGAAATGAGGAGAGTAAATGTAAGAACTAAAGAAGAACAGATGAGAGAATGCATACTTGTTGATCTGTGTCTGGTAATGTCAATAGAAGAGATGAAGAAGATCCCCAATGGTGCTAAAACGGACTTTAAGAGCAAAACAAGGGTGAATAAGCTTATGATAGGGAAAATTGAAGAAGTTGCAAAAGACACTGAGAAAATTCTTAAGGAAGTTATGTTAAAGAACAGATACAATGTTGTTTATGAAGAATCTCATGATGAAAATGTTCCATCTTGTTTAGAAATTGAAGAAGGGAAAGAAGACACATTTGAGGATACTCTGAATCCTCTAGACAATCAAGACACTAAAATTCCTATGGAGACTTAAGCTCCTAAAGATGTGTTAGTTGAAGAAGTAGAAATTTCTAAAGGAAAGAAAGAATCTATGGCTGAAGAGAAGAAGGTTGAGGTAAAGGAAGTTGATGTGGAAGCAAGAGACACTACAAAGGCAGTAAAGGATTTTTTATAAGAACAATAGGAGGAGTTTGACCCTGAATTGGTTGAAGGTCCTATCAACTTGGCCACTCTATCTCCTATTCAAAAGTTGAAGGTAGCATCATTTGCTTGAGCCAAGACAAGGGAGGAGATATTGAAATCTCACATTGAGGACAATGAGCTGCTAAGCCTTGCATCCAGTATCTTGGAGAAGATCATGCCTACAATGTGAAGGATTCATCTGATTCTCCATCTGGTCAGCTGAAGAAACTTATCAAATTTGTAAGTACTCACATTGAGTCTCTTGAAAATTCAGTTGTGGATAAGGTTCAGAAAGAATTTGATGCAAACAGGTTTAGTAGATTGAAGGGTATGATTGCAAATGATAAATATTTGTTAGCTACCTGTGTAAATAACATTCAAGATGCATTTTCTAAAGGTGGAAATATTTACAATTCATGCTTTTCATTGTCTAAATTCATTGAGGTCACCGAGAAGAAAATGAAGGAATATAAAAAATAGTTAGCAGATATTTCTCAAGTCTTTGATCCTCTAACCATTTCTATGAGTAAGCAAGAAGTCAAGTCATATCCTTGCTTGACAAAATCAAAATTTTGAAGCATGAAAATGACAGAATTGTTGAAAGGGTATGTGAGCTTAGAGGACTGATTAGTCTTAAAATGGAGACAATGCTTAGTGCATTGAAGGAAGCACAAGATGCTATGGTTGTTAGTGATCTGACAAATATTTAGTCAACAAAGATGCAATCCTATCTATTATGTTGTCACATGACTATTTTGGAGAGTCTCAAAAAGGGTTGGGACACTAGTTTGAGCTTATTGAAGAATAATTTTGCAGATATATTCTAGTTCATGTAAGTTGCAGAAGCATGTTTGTACATATACAGTTTTGTTTGATTTTTGGTATGTGGATTCCTGCCTTTGCCATTGATGTCAAAGGGGGAGAATGGGACAGTGAAAAATTCCTTATTCATCTTAGGGGGAGTTTTGTTTTGAATTTTTGAAGGTTGGCAGTGTATTCATGTTGGTACTGATTCTGACACTTAGTCATTTTTCACTAAGTGTTTCCATCAATGCCAAAGGGGGAGATTGTTGGCAAGAGACACTGCACATGTCATCTGGTGTTGTCATTGATGGAAACCCTAGTTAGTAATCCTATCCACACTTTAGTATTTTCTCATATCGGAAGTTAGATTGAAGTTCTGTGATTAACTATCAAAGCTAAAACAGAGCATCCGACAGAGTTGTGTTCATCAATTCATATGCAAATTTCTTGTTATCATTTTGAGTTGTGGATATCAAGGAAAGTCGTTCAATGTATGATCTTTCTTATCTTTGATTTAGAGAGCCTCGTATTGATTGGTGTGCAAGTTAGAAGATCCGGTTTGATGATTTTCAGTCTAAAAGTGCACAATGGCTGACTAAATGAATGTAGTGTGTTGCAGATATTCGAGGAATAATTCTTGAAGGTGTTTCATGTTCGAGGATGATGTTTTGGGTCCTCACTATGTTGTGGCCAACTTTGGTTGGTACGCATTGAAAATTTTTAATGGATTGGGCTGATAATTTGTACACATTTTATTATTTTGTTGAAGCCGACATGTAGTTGAAATCTCTTGTTGCGGATATATATATATAAGCGATTGTTTATATCATTTTGGTGTGTGTTGCGATGTAATGCGAAAGTCAAAAGAATTATTGATCGATTGTATTTTTTTTCACTTGAGTAGAACGAAGATCGGTGATCCGAATTAAGGCAAACAAAGTTTCAAGAGTAGAAGAGAAGAATCAGAAAGAGTGTGAAGAATGCTGCAAATGTGCCTAACCGGAACTATAATCAGGCATTAGCAGATGCTATTTACTCAATTCAAATCTTCTGGATGTAATCTAAATATTTTTGTAAGACGAGTCTTCCTTTTTGTATTTGAGCAGTGAGCTCTAGGTAGTGTACTTGAATGCATGTGCATTCTCCATTTGTAAACACTTATATTGAGTATACTCATATTGTGGATTGACCTCCACCATGGTTTTTTCCCTAACAGGGTTTCCACTTAAAACATCCTTGTGTTATGGTGTTGTGGTTGATTGCTTTGTTTTCTTGCATCTTTCTTCTACTTCAATTCTATAAGTGGTTTAAAGATCAGGTTAATAAATTTAAATTTTGTAGAACACTGATTCACCCCCCCCCCCTCTCAGTGTTCCTTGATTCCAACATTGGGATGATATGAAATCAAATTTTCTTGAGAAGTACAAACAATATTGCAGGGGCAGTGATATGAGAGGAGATGATATTTTTAGGATGCAGTAGAAGGAAGATGAGAATTTGGAGGACTATATTTCAAGGTTCCTATTTTTCTTGCAGAAATATCCACATCATACACTCAATAAAGAGTCTCAAAATTTTCTCTTCCTTAGAGGGATCAATGAGAGTTGCATTGATGCTCTGGACTTGATGGGAGGAGGAGATATCACCCAAGTTCCTTGGGATAATATTAAGAAAGGAAGAGGTTACCAATCCTCTATGGGTAAGTCCTCCACCAATGGAGTTTCAAGGATGGAGATTACTCACTTGTTGGTAGATTTCAAGCAAAACATCATAAACAATTTGGCTACTCAGCTAGATACAATTAAAACAAAGAAGAAACATGAGGAGGTAGAGGCAATGTTGGCAGAATATTGTCCTCATTGCATACAAAAGAAGGACTGCAGATGCAAAATGGTAGCCAACGTTGACAGGAAGCAAATCCCACTTGAGTTCAAGCCAATTCAGGGTGATGATGATCATGTCTACTACATTGCACAAAGGAGACCATGAGCCCCAAGACAAGGTATGCCATCAAATCCATTATCTTTTAGTGGAAGTTATTTCAATTCCTATGCATCTGGTAATCAATGGAAACCCCCATACCCATCCAACTATGGAGGATATCCACCTTAGCCTTGGAACAACCCTCCAAACACCTGGTCCAATCACCAAAACTCTCCACCCCAGTGGGAGAAATACCAGGGGAATTGGTAACCACCTCTAGGAAACTAGCATCAAACATCCCAATGGAGGGGCAGACAACAATGGCCAAACTAGACAACTGGTTACATGCAGCCACCTCCACAACCTCAACAACCTACCATAATGCCTCCTCCTGCTAGCTCAAGTTCTAGCACACCTAGACCTACTCAGTTACCACCTCAACCCACACCTAACCCAAATAAAAAACCACAACAGTAGCCAGTCTGCTCTGCGGATCCTAATCAATTTCTTGCATATGTTGTGAGTGTGAATGATATTCATTTGTGTTTGGGAACCAATTTTCCAACCCCTTCCACTCATATAATCACTGAGCTTCCTGTGGAGGAAGAGGAGCATCAGAATGTCCCTATTTAGCCAAGTGTGCTTAAGAATCCTGAACCAATTTAGCAGTCTGATCAAGATCCACCATTTCCTCAAAGGTTAGAAGTTATTAAACACAAGGAAAAAAAGGAGGAAACAACCTTTGACATTCTAGATTAGTTGAAACACATATGTGTTAAGATACCTTTGTTCTAGGCCATAAAAGATATCCCCATATATAGCAAAGCAATCAAGGAAGCATGTCTCAAAAAGCTAGGGAGGAAAAAGAAAGACCCCACTCCCATTCATGTGGTGGGACGGTTGGAAAATATCATTCTTGGGAAAGTTACTATTCCTAAATACATTGACCCAGGTAGTCCTATGGTAGGAGTCATTATAAATGAAATCCAAGTAAAGAATGCTCTAATTGACTTGGGAGCAACAATAAATGTGATGACTAAGGATATCTTGCAACAACTAAATGTTGCAAATATGAGACCTACTCCTACTATCCTATAGCTTGTTGATAGTTCCACTATCAAACCAAATGGTATAGTAGAAGACCTTGTTGTAACTCTAGACTCTTAGGAGTACCCAACAAATTTCATGATCCTTTCCCCTAAAGCTACACTAGGAGGGTATCCCATTATTCTAGGTAGGTCATGGTTAGCCACAACAGATGCTTATATTGGATGTCAGTCAGGGGACATGACTATTTTTTTATGGGAGAAGCACTAAAAAGCTTGTTCTCTACCCTCCTACTCAACCATCTCATGATATGGATAACCCCAGATGGCCACATGTTGGAGAAGAGGCCGAGGAATTCAATTCAGTGGCACAACTCATGATGATAGGTAGAATTCCTTTTATGCAACTTCAAGAAGAAGATGAAGTATTTTCCCACATAATTTAAAACCATTGTGAGGTGCATGAAGAATCATCTACTCATGAATCTGGTCTTGCAGGTCCAGTGAAGACACTTCTGCCCACTCCTCCTGCACCTGAACTTTCTGCAAGAACATATATGCTTCATACATTGTTACCACATGAACTAAAAATGCCAAGCATCAGTGAAACAACCATGATTGAGTTAACTACACAAGTACAAGTGTCAGAAGGGAAACATCTGAATATTAACAACAAGTTGAGTCAAGAGCAACAATTGTCCCTGACATACCTCTTGAAGTTGCATTTTCATGGGATTACCATGACATGAAAGGATTGGATCCCAAGCTTTGTACTCATAGGATATATATCAAAGATGACTGCACACCAGTAAGGTAGCCACAAAGGAGAATCAATCCTGCATTGAGGGAGATTGTAAAAGGGGAATTACATAAATTATTGGATGCAGGATTTATCTACCCTATCTCAGATAACCAATGGGGACACCCATTGGAAATTGTGCCTAAAAAGGGAAGTAAATGGAGAGTTTGTGTTGACTATAGAGAACTAAACTCTACCACCAAAAAGGATCATTTTCCCCTTCCTTTCATAGACCAAGTACTGGATTCACTTGCAGGTAAGCAGTATTTTTCTTTCCTAGATGGATTTAGTGGCTATAATCAGATACAGATTGCACCTGGGGATCAAGAGAAGACAAATTTTACCTATCCTTAGGGGACTTATGCCTACTCAGTACTCCCATTTGGTTTATGTAATGCACCTACAACCTTTCAAAGAGCAATCATTAGTATATTTTTAGATATCTCACATGATTGTATGGAGATCTACATGGATGATTTTACTACTTATGGTGTCGATTTTGCAAAAGCATTAGAAAATATACGAAAAGTTTTGTAGAGATGTGAGGACCATAATTTGTCCTTGAATAGTGAGAAATGTTTTATGATGATGTAGGAAGAAGTAGTCCTTGGCCATTATATCTCTCAGAAAGGAATTCAAGAGGACCTAACCAAGATTGAGGTGATTACCATTCTTCCTATTCCTACTAAACAAAAAGATGTTAGAAGCTTCCTAGGACATGCAGGATACTATAGGCGCTTCATCAAAGATTTTAGTAAAATGGAAACACCACTGTACAATTTTCTAACTAAAGATGTTGAGTTCCAGTGGTCAAAGGATTGTGACAAAGCATTCTCTTATTTAAAAGAAGCATTAACCCATGCTCCTATACTTAAAGACCCTAATTGGGAACTCCATTTTCATATTCATACAAATGCATTTGATTATGCTATAGGGGCTATCTTGGGACAAAAAGAGGGAGCAATTGAGAATGCAATCTACTTTGTCAGCAAGAACCTACAAGGAGTTGAGCTTAATTACAAAGTGACAGAGAAGGAGATGTTGACAGCCATTTATGCTCTCAATAAGTTCAAACATTATATAACAAAATATCAGATCTTTGTCCACACAGACCATGTAGCCATAAGATACCTCATGAACAAGCCCTTCATTTTAGGTAGGCTAGCAAGGTGGTTGTTGCTAATGCAGGAATTTTGCATCACCATTGTAGACAAACCGGGTAAGGCAAATGTTATGGCAGACTTTCTATCTAGATTGACTACATCATAGGACACTCAAGTCATTTATGACTCCTTTCCTAATGAACATTTGTTTTCCATAAGTGTGCACACACCTTGGTATGTAGATATAGCCAATTATTTGGTTACAAGGAGAGTTCCCCCTCATTTCTCTCCAAAAGAAATAAGGGTGCTTATTGAGAAAAAAAATTCCTTTCTCATCGATTGCAGGATGTTTATTCTACACTGGACTAGATCATGTCATGAGGAGATGTGTAAGAGAGGATGAAACATATGATATACTACATGCATGTCACAATGAACCCTATGGAGGGAACTTTGTAGCTAAGAGGACAATGATGAAGATTCTTAATACATGATATTACTGGCCCACACTTCATAAGGATGTAGGCAAGTATACTAGGAAGTGTGATAGATGTCAGAGGATGGGCCAACCAACTAAATCTGATGAGATACCTCTATACCCCCAGGTAGTCATCACACCATTTGATAAATCGGGACTTGATTTTGTAGGACCCATTGATCTGCCATCAAATGGAAAATCCTACATCTTGGTTTACATTGACTATGTGACCAAGTGGGTTGAGGTTAAAGCTGTGAAACATGCTAGAGATAATGAAGTTGTAGAATTCATCTATGAGGAAATCTTCACACGCTATGGAGTTCCTAGAGAGATAGTGACAGATCAAAGGCTCAATTTACATCAACCCTTGTCACAACATTGGTCAATGAATATAATGTAAGGCATAGGAAATCTACCCCTTATCACCCTCAAGCCAATGGCCAGTCTGAGGCGACCAATAGGAAAATAGAGGCTATCTTGACCAAAATAGTGGCTATTCACATGAAAGATTGGGCAACTAGTTTGCCAAAATATTTCTGGGCTTATAGAACCACTTGGAAGACAACCATTGGTTTCACTCCTTTTTAATTATTGTATGGGAAAACAACCATGATGCCTATAGAGTTTGAGCATAAAACTCTTAGAACTACACTAGATCTTGGGAGAGACATATCTGAGGCACAAAAGGACATAATCATGTAGTTGAATGCCTTAGATGAAAGGAGAAATTCAACTCTTCATCATGCTAAAATGGTGCAAAACCAAAGAGCCAAATGGCATGACAAATACATAAAGGAAAAGAAGTTCCAGCCAAGTGGTAGGGCACTCCTTTATGATTCTAGGTATCAAGATAATGCAGGAAAACTACAAACTAGGTGGTTGGGACCATATGAAGTTGCAGAAGTCTTATCCAATGGTGTTGTTCAACTCACAACCATTAACCCTATCAGATTCAAGCTCCTAGTCAACGGTCACCATCTCAGGTTATATCATAAACTGGCTTCCAAACAAGAATTCATGAACAATTTATTCAACACCAAACCTCCAAACTTCCTCCAGCCAAAGGAAGCGAACCTAGTGTCCCTCCTTCTGACTAGTCAAGGTATGTATCCAATCATAATAAATATTTCCACTTTTGTGGAAATCCATTTCTTCATCAATAAATCCATCTGCCCATCCATCTCCATCCTTTCTCTCTCTTCCACAGCTCCACCATCACTTCATTCCATCATCACTGCATTTAATTGCTCAACTATACTTTTAAAGTAACCCACACTTCCTTCCACATTTTTTTGCAAATGACACTCCAAATTTTTAGGTGCATGCATAACAACTTGTTATATCTTAATTATCTTAAATGCATTTATTTAATTACTATACATTAATGTTGATATTTCACATAGCACATATATGTACTCTACCTTGTCACACCATAATTACATCCTAGCCTGTGTGGAAACATGCTCTAATTTAGGTTGGGGGGAGTGTGAACCTACATGTGCACGTGTCATACATGTTAACAAATTTGAAATGAGCCAATTTGAAATAATATAGTTGAAATGATAACTTGCATATATGTGATATGACACTAAACCGCCACAATTTTTCTTGATGATACCCCTCATTTATGTTTCGTTACTGCCTCAATCATAGTCATAACATCTCCAAAAAGGTAAATTAAAGAGTTACATGACATTGGTGTTAACACTGAAGAAGAGTTGTAGGAAGAAGAAGAAATTGGGTTTTTAGAGAAGGATTGCAGGAAAGAAAAATTTACATAAGTGTTTACTTGATTGTGGGCAGAAACAATGGGAGGTTAGCTAATTAGGAATGAGCGTATAGTTCATGATGTGATACTACAAGATGCACTCTCTCTAGACGAATTCAGGAATTGTGGACGATTGGACTACTTTCTGAAACTAGATAGATTCAATGAGGACATTGCTCTCAAATTTGCACAAACACTTTCTGACGATAAGGCAATGGTAAAAGGGCTAGAAGTAATAGCCACTGAGGAGAGAATTGCTGAAGTAATGGGTTTCCCTACTGAAGGAGAGCCATACCCTGCTTCCAGGGATGGAAGGTCAGCTAGGGAAAAGTTTACTTAACCCAATGATCCTCCACTTGTTGTAGATAAGCAAGGAACAAGGAGAACTTCTCTGCCAGAAAAGTGGAAACAAGTTGTTGTCTACATTTTCAAATATATTACTTGTGAGGGTCGCCAGTCATGCCTCCATTCTATGCATTTTAAGCTCCTGAACCATATGAGACATGGAAGAAGGATGAACATTCCTAATTTGTTGTACAACCTCCTTGCAATCATGGCAACTAAAACACAAAAAGGTAGGGACAATTTTTTCTCCCATCATTGTTTGATAAAATTGTTAGTAGAAAAATATTTACAAGAGGTGTCTGGTATTTCATGAGAAGAATTTGTGAACATTGATCAGTTCAGATTGGAAAATGTGAGTCATAGAGGTCAGCCCAGAGCTTATAGGGTTAGTAGAGGTGAGAAGGTTACTAAAACCACTCTTGCAGCTTCGACTTCTGGTACAAACCCTAGCACAAACCCTCCTGCAACCCAATTTGCAATAGAAATTGGCTCCTCTAAATCAGAGTATTCAGATGAAGAAAGTTCATCCTTAGACCATAATATCAATATTCCTCCTAAAACCACAATTCGTAATAGGGCTTCCATTAGAAAAGAGAAAGCACAAATGAGAGAGGCATAAATTAGAAGAGGGAAGGCCAATAAGCAAATGCTAGAAAAAGTAACACCAAGCCCTAGGAAGTGGAAAGCTGATGGCACTGGTCTTCCTGCAAGACAATTAAATTTTAGTTGGTGTAGTCCATCTATATGTGCTTCTTTATCACTGGTGCAATACATTTTATATTTTTCAAAGTTATACTAACCTCTCCTTTTGATATGTGGCAATCCCCTCCTAATGAACATTGACAATGTAGGATCCATAATGCTTGTGGCATGATTCATATGATTCACATGCTTCTCAACATAGAAATCATGATTGCAATTCCAAAAATGGTCTTCAATTTCCCATCAACATTTAGTTTCTTCTTGGCTCCATGATAGAGGTCTCTCAAGTAAGCCAAATAGTGGTAAGTTTCCTCATCTTGTATTGGCAATTTTTCCTCCCAAGTTTTTGTTGATCAATTCCTTAAGGAAGTGTATGATGAATAAATTGATGATGGTTCCCTTATAGCATGTAATCTCATGGCATATGGCCAAGATAATGTTAATGTTTGGAAAGAAAATAATGATAACCTACCTCCTACTATTAGATTAATAGCTCTTATGCTTTAGGACATTTTTTTTCTCTTTTGATATGTTGTTTAAAGGTACATTTACATACACTATGGGGTGTGATTTTTTCCACCCACCTTTTTTGTGATATAATGTATTTTTAGAAAATTTATTTAGTTAATATAAATGACGCTATTTCATTAAAAAATTATTATATAATATATGTTATATTTTTAGAAACAAGGGTCCATTCCATATTACAAAGAAAGCCATAATTCTAAGAAACATGAAATATCCAAAAGTGAAAATAGAATGAACTTAGACTAATACTAACACTAAATTTGATAGAAACAAATCAAGGAAATAGATAAGGTAAGACATGTTGGGGAAGTATATGCTCCTTGGGGAGTTAGAATATTCCCCCAAGTATCATTGAGAAACTTCAAAATCTCCTTTGCATCTCTAGTTTTCTTCTTAACCTTCTTCTTACTTGGACTATTAGCATTATCAACAACAATAATCCTTTCTTATTCTCATGAATAATAGACTAGAGCAGCATAAGTGTAGAGGTTGATATTTGCATGACCTTAGAACTAAAATTAAGAAAATTTTGACGATGGATTCTAAGATTAAATTTATTTATTTTATTTACAGCCTTCGCATTTTCAGGTAAAGCAACCAAACTTTCTCATTACTAAGACAAAGTAAATAGGAATTCCTAGTATTTTTTCCCCTATTGACCTTTCTAAACTAAAATGGAAAGAAATTAGTAGGGTCCATTTTAGTTGCATAAATCTCATTTAAATCCTCAATGTCCTTCAGATTATCCCCTTTCTCACAAGATTCAAACCTTGAATCATCATCAATAAAGGTAGATTTTCCACCCTCAATCACTATCATCATTCTCAAATTCCTTAGTTAAATTATCTTGATGACAAGAGGAAGTATCCTTAGTATCAATCTCAAAAAATTAACATTATGAAGACGCACCTCAGAGTCTTATAGCTTAACAATTTTAGGTGATTTTGTAGCTAACCTAGAGGCTTTTCTAGTTATAACAATTGACCCCATAATATTATTATCAGTAAACCCCAAAATATTAATCTTAGGATCCTTCTTAGAATTAGTTTCAACCAAATTAACTTTAGTAGGCACCATACTCTTACCTTGTTCTTAAAGAACAATATTATTACCCTTATTATTGTTATCAATACCAGCATAAGGCTGAAAAACTCTAGAGTTCCTACCAATCTTACGAAAAAAAATGGGAAGAAATTTGACCTTTCATGTTTTTTCCATGAACAATAGAACCCTTGAAAATTTAAAAAGAATAAGTATCCAAATTACCCTTAGCAATGAAAACATTCTTTACAAAAATTTTAAACTTGTTAATAGGAGAATCAAGAGAAATATTCTCATTACCAATCTTATTATTAGGGAAAAGTGACCCCTTCACATCCTTTACACCCTTATCATTAACTAGATAACCTTTCCCAACAATAATTCCCTCATAAATAGGGGGCCTAAACAATAGTAGTATCCTTAGTCACAAGGGATAATTTAATAATAGTAATGACAATTTTCTTTTTTGAAGGAGGTGAACCCTTCCCATCCTTGCCAATTGTAAGTTCCATAGAAGGAGAGACTAAATTAGATCTAGAGTAATCACTAAAAGCACCAACATTCTTCCTATTAGGAATACCCTTACTTTTACCTAGATAACTATTACTAGTAGGCTTGATAGTAAATGGGATAAAATTCTCCCCATTAACACCCCCCTCTATACCTTTGCTAGGGGAACTCATAATAGAGTCAACAAATTTAATAAATTTAGAGGTAATAATAGATGGATTAGGGTTAAGGATAAATGATATTTATAGATTCTAAAAATAAGATGCTAATACATAGGAACTTCAACCCAATCTAGAAACGCCATCATAATAAATTTCTCCAAGGAATTTAAAAGGAAGGAGAAGCTAATTAAAATTTTATACCTTGTGGTTCAATAAAGAAAAGTTCTAGTTTAAGACTCATTTAAAATGAGTTTCAATGGTAAAATATCTTATGAGAACCCAACTTACCTCATCCCAATGAGATGGAAACACCTCTCTCTTATAACTATTTTAAAATTCAATGAGATTCTCCTTATCATTGAGCAATCCATGACACTATCATTATCTATACTTACCCTGCTTCTTGACCTTTCTTTCATCCAACCTCAACCTTGTGGTAGCCACAATAGTTTTTTTAGTTACATCAAAATTGACACCACCAATTGTGACTTTTCAACCCTACCATGACCTTGCAAACTACTTGGATAGAACCAAATTGAACCTACATAATAATTTAATATATGGATATATCACCTTGTTTATATATATGCCACAACATATTATTGCTATGGAGCTCATCACAAGTTCATGGCTTAACTTTGCATCTATCTTTCTCATGAGATATAGACACCTAGATAATAATAGTAACCCTCTATGAAAACTAGTGAAATCCCTTAGATAATTTCTCAACACATTGCATAAACCAGAAATTATTTTAGTGAGATTATAAATATCATAGGGGATAAAACCAAAAATAATTGTCAAGTCACTATATCAAATGAATGATGGGATCCTTTAATCTTTTTGCATATAAATTCATAATTGGAAAAGACCTCCAGTTAATTATAAAATAAGGCCTTCTAATCTCAAGGAAATGATTATTAGGGTATTTAAAATTTTGAACTCTCAAATAAAAATGTCATGTTGAATCATCATGAAGGTTATCATTCAAATCAAATAAATTACATTCACAATTAACATAAACCTATCTAAAGGACCTAGATTTAATGAAATACCTTAAATCTTAGAGTTAATCTTCCCTTGTTGATACATTTTCCACTTCATAATTTAATAGAGGTAATTGCTTCAGGTAGATTAGACATGTTACGCCAATAGAACCAACCCACGAGCTTAGTGCCAACATTATCCATAGCAACAACAACCTAATTATCTTCTTTATAAATGTGGATAGTAGTAAACGGAACAAACTCCTTGACTAATAATTTAATATATTATTAATAAAGCTTTTTTTTCATTTTTTCTCATTATATTAACACTTAATAATATAGTTCTATTTATAATGTTTTCTTATCTAAAACATAATATTTCTTAATTAGAACCAAACTAATATTTATATCATTGATAATATAAGAATCATAATTTAGCATAACTTTTTATTTAATATCTGGATATACTTTCTTCTAGTTTTCTATGTTTTTTATTTTTTTCTTCCTTTTTTTCCATGTCACCCATTCTCTTTTTTTTAAGATATCTATAAGCTATCATATTATCTTCTCTTCTTAATGATAGATCATGGAATGTAATCTAAAATAAATTGATGTACAAATTTTCTACACAATTACAACTAAAATTATTCTAATATCTGATTAATTTGTTTAAAATTTACTCATTTTTCTACATTACTCTAAGGTGAATATTCAAATCTATGTCTCATTTCAATTCAATTTTTCAAAACAAATGAATTTAAACATTTCCAACTAAAATTATTTTTTGGTCAAGCATATATTATAGCTAGTCATATTAGTTAAATTAGAGTCTAGGCCACAAATTTTCCAATTAGAAGTATCTACTAAATACATTTATAGCATCACTATGGGGTCAATTTATTGTATATAAATATATTTGAAAAATGATGTTCTCACAACTACTCATGTATATAAATAATATTTTTTAAGTTCTAGAGTACCATTTTTTAGATGTAGACACTCTGAATTCACTTCCAATATCCTTTTTTTTTGTAAATTAAATAAATGAGTCATTATTTAATTAATTATCTTTGTTATCCTCCATCAACTACTCCCACTTTTTTCCTCCAAGGTCAATTAATTAAATCAACTTAATCAATTAGCATTAGCTCCCAATTCCTCCAACTAATCAATTGATTACGTTAATTGATCCTCCATTAACATTTCTTTTAGATTAATAATTCACATCATCACTTATGGATGTCCTTTTAATCTCAATTATTCAAATAAAAAATAAAGATCAAAATCTTGACCATTAATTTCCTTACATGTTTTCTCATCCCATTTCATTCTCCCACATATGTTAGCTTGATTTACTCATCCAAGTCCTTGCTCCCACATGTGTGGGCATGCTTGACCCATCCCACTCCTTGCTCACACATGTGTGAGCACGATAACTTGTAGGAATCTTGACCCTTTGCCTCATCCTTTAATTAATTGATTAGGTTAATTGATCATCCATTGACATTTCTTTTAGATTAATAATTCACACCATCACTTATGGATGTCCTTTTGATCTCAATTATTCAAATAAAAAATAAAGATCAAAATCTTGACCATTAATTTCCTTACATGTTTCCTCATCCCACTCCATGCTTCCACATATGTTAGCATGATTTACTTGTCCAAGTCCTTGTTCCCACATGTGTGAGCATGCTTGACCCATCCCACTCCTGCTCACACATGTGTTAGCATGATAACTTGTAGGAATCTTGACCCTTGCCTCATCCTTTAATATTGACTCATCTCCTACTCCTTATTCACACATATGTGAGCACAATCTCCACACCTACCACCTCTATTCTCATGTATGTGTGAGTGTTCTTGTCTTTCCACTTCATCATCTAATCCTCATAAACTTTTTGAAATATCCTTTCATGTCATGATTGAATAAATTTTGATCAATGGTCTAATATATTTCTCCCTCTTTCAACACTTGTCAAAAGGATAAGAGTCACATCCATGCAACTAGATCCTAACCACTTATCATATCCTTTCATCCTAACCCTCCATTCTCCCTTGGAGAAATATATTTAAGAGAGGCTTACCTAAGCTATTGCATCCATGAATCAAACAATACTCATATGCTACTAAATTGAATATCAATTAACAAAGAATTATCCACAAACAATCACTTGGAGTACATTTCAAATATCATGGCGGTTTGATGCATGTTTTGTTATATTTTGCATCGTCTTATTTACTTCCATTTTCTTTATCATGAGTGTGACCTGTTATTTGAGTTTCAAGTTTATTGTTTACATCTAGCTCATTGTTTGCAACTCAAATAGGCGTTCATAATAGATATAAGTATATTTTTTTAATATTTCAATTAGAGTTTAAATATATATAACTAAAATTAGGTCATTAACACCAAATATAAAGTTGATTGTCTTCTTAAGAAAAAATAGTAAATTCTACAAAAAATAAAAAAATAAAAAAATATGATACATTAGAGAAGAGATTCTATGTCAAAATGATATAATTTTTTATGTTCTGAATATATAATTAAGACAAAAAAATTCATCTTGTCAAAGCAGTTATATTTTGAATACACACAACTTTTAAGATTTATATATTTATTCAAACAAGAAAAAATTCACACACAAAAGTTTCAAGTTACAACTATGAAAAAAAAAATACTATATAAAAAGTTGCATCCCACTTAACCTCATTTTTCAATATTCTATACAACTAAATTATAGTGTTAATTTTTATAAAATAATATATTCAAATAATTTTTTATTTTTAAAAAATACAAGCATAAAATACACTAAAAAAATTGTATTCCATTTACATTATTTGAAAATTCAAAATATATGTTACTTTTTAATGATTCAAATTTTAGAATTAAATCTATATACTCCATTTCCTTTATAAAATAAAACACGACTTAAACTTTCACTTTATATCAACTAAGAATCTCTAATACTTTAAAAATTCATTACTTTCCTTATATTAATTGAGGAAGCTAGAAAAGCAAAATGTTTGTTGAAATCACGGACCAAAATATATAGTTTTCTCATAATTATCCATAAAAGTTAGTTTCCCTTATCTAAATGTTATCTCATATCCCTCAAAATATCTGTCTAAAATTGAAAAGAACTTTTTTAACATTACATATTAAATTAGAGAGCTTGGATTCAGAATAATCTTAGATAGGTTAGTTTCCCTTATCTAACACATTATCCCATATCCCTCAAAATATCTACCAAACTTTGAAAAGAACTTTTAACATTACATATTAAATTAAAGAGCTTAGATTCCGAATAATCCTAGATTTTAGAGTTGGAAGAATTAGAAAAATAACTTCAAAGTATATTGATTGTTAAAACCAAATACAACCATAAAGACTAAAACGCCTAGTTTTATATTAATTATGCATTAAAAATTGTTTCATCTAGCTTATATCTCATGGCAAATCACATGCCATGAGTTGTCACCTTTTAATTCTACGATTTCATACTCCCAAGAAATGCCTAATACAAAACCTTGGGCTTAAAATAATATACTTTACATATATGAATAATTCCAAGAAAACTTCAACATCAATTGAGGAGGAATCGTGCAAGCAACCAAGTTTGTTGCATGGCATTGAAATTAACTATGCACGTCTTTTAATACTTCAAATTCTAAGGTTTGTAGTGGAATTTTCAAACAACCAACCATAATAAGCCAAGTATTTTTAAATTTATTTTCATTGCTATCATTGGAATAAAGTCAAAAAGTCCAAGTCACTAACCCAATAAGTCTCATATTTCTTTGAAACCCTGCTTGTCCTCCCACTGGTAGAATGTTATACAAATCCCCACTTTGCATGCCACTACTATCTTATTAAAAAATGTTTGTGTAAACCCTAGAATGGATGCAGTGGATAAGGTTATATAATATATGTGTTAAAGTTTTTAGTCCAGTTGTATGTGTTAAGGTTTTGAGGCATGTGGTCCATATATTTTGAGATTCTATTAGAGAGTGAACTGATTTATATGTTAATGAATATCTCTGGCATGAGTATATCTTTTATAAAGATGAATAATTGTAAAATTTATTATAGATATCTTTTATAAAGATGAATAATTGTAAAATTTAGTATAGTATATCTAAATTTTGTTATCAGGTGTGTGGGCCTTGGGTTCTTTTCAATATCTAGTCAATTATGTGTATGTGTGTAAATATCTGGGATTTAATAATGTATGAGATAAGCTTTTCTTTAGTATGGGTTGGGAATAGAATGATTAATTTGACCTAGGAGTTATGTTGACCTTGATGTTAAAGAGTCTATGGATAAGAGAATACATTAATGATATCATGATAAGAATTATCTTTTATCAATTTAAAATTTTATTCCATGTATATTTCTAATAATCATTTTATAGGATTGGATAGGTTTTCATTTTTTCATTAATGGTTGGATTCTTTGTGAGGATTTTAATAGAGTGGAACACTTCAAAATTGTGGTTGATATTGTTTTATTGAACATTTGTAAGAGAAATTTTACTAATAACATTTTTTCGTTACTCTTTGGAGCCTCAAACCTTATATTGAGTAAGTTCTCATTAGTATACATGATCAAATTACAAAGTGACACTTTCAAAAAGTTAATCCAACTTGACTAGTTTATGTCTCTAAAAACATCTAGTTGTTGCCCAACAATCAAGGCTTTCTAGTCTAATTGGAACTCTTAGCCACTATATTTAATTGTGCCACCCTCCAAAGATAAACCAATCACCCAACACCTTATGTCTCTTGTCTCTATTGATTTAAGTATTAATATTATAATCTCAACTCTTTACAATTTATTAAAAGACTAGCATTGGTTCTCATCCTTCCACTTCTTCTTCTTCCTCCTTAAACATATCTACCCCAAGCTTCTTCTCAAGCTCCCTCTTATCCTTGCCTCAATGCTAAATGGAATTGCTAACTGAATAATTCCTTCTAGTAAGTTGATCTCTTGCTTGTGGAACTCCAAACATAATGCTAACTCCCAAATTCAAGCCTAGAAACTTTTAATTTCAAAATCCTAGTTGCTAACAGAACCAAGTTCCTTTAATTCTAGGCCCTCACTTATTCATTCTACACTCTCCCTAAGCATGTCAAACAAATCTTCTTGGAATGTCAATTTACTTGTTCCCTTTGGCATGTTGCCTTTTGTAATCTCCTTACTAGATTTTTAGTCATTCTCTTCACCAAAAAGCTACTCTATTGGGAATTGACACTACTATGAATGTGGTTTATGAGTCAATTAGACATTATAACTATTCACTTGTGAAAATAACATTGTACTATTGTTTTTAATTACTCATGTTCTCCTTCGAAAGTTGTTTAGAATCTTTACCATATTATTCTAGATGGTCACCATGGCAAATGTGCTACAAACTTCTCTATAGACCAACCAACAACTCATAAAGAAAATGGAATAAATAAAAGGCTAGATATCCAAGCTAGAAACTACTCATGAAAGCCTCACCAAACATATTGATTCCATCATCACTAGAACCTCAACCAAGGTTATAGCCATATCCATATTGCATGATCAAGACAAGATCAATTATAACACCCTACACTATATACAGATAATGCAAAGGATGGCCTTTAAGATGGATGTCAACTACTGTATGCTAGTAGTTGAAAAAAATTATATTTGGATAAGCTGAAACTTAAGATTATGCCAATATCATATTAATTTTCTTGATATTTGTGACCTATTAGTTATGATATAACTATAATCTCTTATGCTTAATAATTATGATCAATAAAAAATAGTTTGAAACCAAATTTCTATTATGATGCAATATAAGAAAAATAATTAAAATGTAATTTATGCATGTGAAAAAAATATATAATAAAAAAATAGAATTATAATACATCTTAATCAATTCAGATATAAACTAATATTATATGATAAAAATAATAATAAATATAAATTTACGTAACTAGTCATTTAAAAAAAAATAAAAATATTTAAATCATCATTATTACAACATATGACATTTTAATCTAAATTTAAGAAACAAATAATTCTAAAATCAATTAAAAAATTGTAAAGCAATCACATCTTGACCCAAAAGTAGAAGCATTTGGTTTTCCTGGATAGACTTCCCAGTAGTAATCCTAATCCCATACCTTTCTCCTCCTCTTTTATATAAGGGAGTAAGATTGGAAGGGACATATAGGTGCAAAAGTTGCCATATACTCTATAGTATGTCTTACTTGAATAATGTTGTAGGCCTCGTTGGTGTAACAGTACAGGAAATGTTGTAAGTATTCCCTTCATCTGATGCAGATATCGGGTTGGCAATCCCTTTAAAGCTGCGAACATTTAGGCTAAAACTTTTAAAATCTTTATCCTTAGGCATGTTTTGGTGGTAAGAGAATTCCCTGTACCTGGACTGGTTTTGCTAGAAACCTAATTTAGTGTGATTTTTGAAGGAAAACATTGAGATTGGAGAAAATAAGTAACTTTTAAGGATTGACAATTTGAGCAAGGTGGGTGGGAAAATTAGAATTGGAATCTTAGAAGTTTGATTTGAGTTATTGAAAATTTGGGTTATTGCAATTTTGAAGAAAACCAGTGCAAACAGTTTTGAAAACATCGAAATTAGAGCAAAAGAGCTAACTTTGAGCATCTGGGTAGGTTGGAAAACTAAGATTGGCATTATCTGACCATCTGGGTAGGTTGATTTACAGTGAGTAGGAGCTGGGTCCTAGGAATTTTGAAGAAGAACGTTGTGAACAATATTTGGTTCCATGGAGTGGAGGAATTCTGGGTTGGAAAGACCTAAAACTAAGAAGAGTAACGAGATTTCAGATCATAAGAACAAGCTATGGGGGTTTCAGAGTTCCAACAATAGAGAGAATACCCAGGAATTTGATGAGTTTACTGAGGAGGATGTGTGGGGTATTGCTGAAACAGAGGCCAAACAATTGGGCTGTTATGAAAATGGAACTAATGGCAATGCAGTATCCAGAAAGGGTAGTAAGGAGATGCCCGTGGGCATTAATTCTAGTAGAAGAATGAAAATTCCTAGGGGGTGGAATCATTATGATGAGAATGGCAGTAATCAAATGAGGTATCAGTCTGCTCCTGTTAATATCCCTGATTGGTCTCAGATACTCAAGAGTGAGAGTTGCAAGCAAATGAACGAGGTAGGGGATGATTATAGGAGTGATGACGATAACAATGACAATGGGGATTATGAGGAAAGGATCCCACCTCATGAGATTGTTGCTAAGCAGCTTGCCAGGAGCCAAATAACTTCATTTTCAGTCCATGAAGGAGCCGGAAGGACTCTCAAAGGTAGAGATCTCAGCAGGGTTCGCAATGCAGTCTGGACAAGGACTGGTTTTTTTGGGTGAACATTTTTTTTGTAACCTTGAATCAAGTCTTACTCTATGTATAGTTATAGAACTATTCAGGAGCTTAGACAGGAATTCTGATTATGTAGGTGTTACGGATATTCGTGTCTAGACAAGGACCAGGATGTTTTTCAGTGGGAAAATCAATCCCAAGCTTGAATCTAATCTTAATCTTGGTCTATGAATGGTTATGGAAAATTTTAGGAACATAGAGTGAAATGCAGCAGATTTTGTAAGTGTAATTGATGTGAATCACTTTTGTGTATGAGATCAATTAAACTCTGTTTCAGATTCTATAAAATACTGATCTCTTTTAACTCTGTTTTGTACAATAAATAAAGATTTGAATGGATTTGAAATACAAGCCAACAAAGGCAATTTTATACAATGTCTTCCAAGGCATTAGTACTTTGTTTTGATCAGAGATAATATACAAGTTTTGAGTCCATCTATTGGGCGTTTCTTCTGCTAAAAAATTCATTGTCTTTAATTCAAACTTTAACAGAAATTCATCTTTCTAAGATTAAGCTCTCTAAAAAGAGTTTTTTTTACAGAAATTCACCTGCTTCAAATTACATTTATAATAAGTTAAACAAATATAATTTTGAAACTTTCATGCAAAAATACTGACACAATCTAATCTAGAAATATTTAGCAATAATCTTCATAGATTATATTTAGCAATAATCGATTGTGGAAATCTGTTAAACTTAAATATAACTCCCACAACTTTTCAATGCAGATAACAGAAATTATGTACTGGTTTGCAAATGTGGTTTAAGAGCCAAAGTGGTGAAGTGGAAGTCTATAAAATGAATGGTCAATACCTCGAATCTCATCTATCCAATGTTGTATTAGTCCTATAATTTGTTCATGTGCCTTGATGAATAAAATGTCCTTCAAATAGTCTTCTGAGACATGTATGTTTCTCTTGGAATTTGAGTCTCGTAGGTACAATTTACTCTTATCAGATATGAGATATACCCATATGATTATATTCCCAATCATGCAGTGTTTTCTTTCTCCTTTTGATTCAAGAATTGGAATCTTTACTTCGACAAATTATCTGCATACAAATCTTTTCAAGTATGATCTGATTTTTAGTATCTAAACTATCAGTCATGTTAATTTGGGTGCTGTGAATTGGGTAATCATCTTAAAGTTTGGGCAACTTTTTGAAGGATTATTTATTAACAGCATGTTTCCACAGTCTATAATATTAGATTGGTGAGATTTCTGGATTTAAACTGTGTTATTTTTGAACATCAACAATTGGGATCAAATTCCATGATCCATTATCAAGATTATTTATTAATTATTTGTTATCAACAGACAGCTTAGAATTGTAATGAGTTTATTAATTATTTGTTATCAACAGACAGCTTAGAATTGTAATGAGCAGGGTTCCACAAGTATTATGAACTTGAAAACAGTGAAGAATATGGGCAGTCTTATTATACAGTCCTCGAGTCACATCCAGAGTAAGATTTGGGATCATATTCTACAATATATGACCGTGGAAAAATATTAGAAGACCGAAACCTCATTCCAAATAAACAGAATGAAAAATCAGAGAAGTTGTTGTCCTGGATCTCATCTACTGCTGTCTAGTTCACGTTTCCTAAAGCTACAAAAGCTTCTGGCAATCGAAATATCCAATTTCAAACTGCAAGCTCCCTTACAGAAAGATATAGGTCTCCATAAAGTCCGAATCCTTTCCATTATCCTAAGTTTTTATTTAATGCTGTTAATTTAAATCTCTTATACTTCTGATATTAATACAAGAGAATTAAAGTTGGACTGTATTTTCTTTTAGTGTTTCTCCACACTCTAGGTTTCATTTTCTCCCTTTGGAGACAATTAGATTGATCATCCTGTCCATTTGAAACTACTTGTTTTCAGGTCCCATTGATCTATTCTGGTCATTTGTGGTCATTAATACATATTTGTCTTTCTCTCTTTCTTATACTCTTATGGAAGTTAAGTTCTGCAACATTGGAACAATTTGGTAGCTTGCTATGAACACAGAAAAGTCCTCCCTGATTTCAAGGTTGTGGATTCATTAACTCTAGCAATTGTATCGGACATTAACAGATCAATCTTTTGGTGCAACGCAACCGTCTGTGCAACAGCAATACCCTTACAAGCTTTTCTACATTGATCTATTATGCTTTTATTGCTGACCTGTTTCCCATGCACCTGGGTTCATTCTGTGTGCATGGAAAAGGAATTTACCTTTTAGTTCTTCTATCCCTATAATCTGTATGCAAGGTTGACTCAGCCATGGTCTAGTGGTGAGGTGGAGATTGTGATGAGGATTGATCCAAATTGGATAGTATTCTAAGGTTGATGGTGCATTGCAATGTCCCAGACTTGTGTCTTCTTAACCAAAGGATGATGATTTGATAAGTTTGTATTCAATCCCCTCAAAAACTATCCATTTGATTTGTGTCTTCTAAGCCAATGAGGGGAAGCCATTGTTAATAAACCAATGTGTTAATAATGCATTCCCCTCAATGGCTTCAAACCAAATGACATTTCATTTCAGGGGCTTCTGCACAAAAACTGCAGGCTTGATAACCCACTATCCATACTTGGAAGATCGAGGGCTTGGAGTCTGATATGCATCTCTTTCCCCATTGAATAAAAGACTGGTTCACATATTTTGAATAAATACTGTGACTGACCCAGTTACCTCCATCATGTCAAGAATTTGTTCTATACAGTTCATCTGATTCATCTTGGAAAAAGACCCCCGTCACATCATTTCAAAGAATTTATGCTATACAGTTCATCTTATCCATCCAGAAAAGGACCCTATATCGTGTCAAGGATTTATTATACGTTTCATCTTTATCCATCTGACACAGAAGCTTATATAAAGGATGTGTTTGATTGAAAAAGACATTACCCAATAGGACAGTTTCAGCTAACTTACAAAACCAGCAACCAACTCCCTGATTTGAAAGTACGTTAGTAAAAACAGGATAAGGAAGACTTTTATTTGGCCACAGCACATTTTCAATGTCAGAAAAGCTGTCAAAAACCAATGCAAATCATTCATGAATGTCAAGTAATGGATAATGTGGGATGGTGTCTTGTCATCTTGTATAAGAAGTCCAGGTTCCGTGATAACTTACCCAAAATGATTATTGGAACAAATTCTGCCAAAACAAACAAAATCTGCCTAAACAATACGTGTCTAATATGGAAGCCATTCTGATTGGCTCCTGTTTTGTCAATATATTTCGCTAGATCGCATAAGAATATGGATGCCTATCTTCAAAAAAAACTTTTTCTCAGCATTTTTTATTTATATCCATCTGGAAGAGAAGACCTTACCATTAAATACTGTTATCCTCGGAAGTCTGATTCAAAAGTATATGTAGTTTTTAGGTTAAAGTGATATATTTTCAAGAGGCATTAGATTAAATATGTTTTAAAATATTTGCTTTTAATTAAAAAAGTACAATGGTATTAAGAGGATAAACATAATCTTTTAACATGTAATTTAAATTTGACAGTCATTAGGGGAGAGGGGTTGGTAGTCAGGGTTAATTTTGTCAGCATGTGAGATTGACTGAAATATTATAAAAATCTTCGTTTTTTTTTAATATGGACTGGCCTTTTATTTATCTACAACTAGTTTGGAGGTGTGACTCATCATGCAACTCGCCACATCAGCACATCTATTGAGAAGTGTCTAAAATTTGACTTTTTAAAGATTCCACCAAAACTTAATCATGGGACCAGTAATTAAACAAAAAAAAATCATCTTTGTTTGTAGAATATCATATTTTTATTTAAAATAAAACTAATATGCAACCTAAAATAGACCAAATGCCTCTAACTTTTATATTGAACACATATGACCAATAGTTAAACACAAAAAAAACTATTTGTTGTTATAAAAACAACACATAATTATTTAAAATACAACTTGTATCAAACAAAAATGGACCAATAGTTAACACTAGTTTTTTTTTGAAAATCCTTCACATTTAATGGGAAAATGTATGGTATTCATTGTGCACGTCTTTTATATTTGTGATAGAAAAACTATTAATATGAATTACTCCAATGCTTGTACATTGGTACTCCAATAGTTGTACACATAAGAACGATATTTTTTCATGTGATAATAATATTTGTTTAAATGAGTGTCTTATTTTGTTAAATGGACATTTTATTTTATAAATGAAACATTTATAGTAGATGGTTATGATATTTTATTTGAGACAAAAACCATACTTATTTCACTTCTTCATGAATGTATTTATGTTTTTTTATATAACATATCCATGTTCTCATGTGTTCAAATATGGGTCCATTTTGATCAACATTTCGTTATTTTTTTAATTTACATGTGGATTATTTATTTACAATATATAGTATAAATATGTGGTAAGACAAGTATTATAACCACAATTGACTACATGGCTCCTTTCCCCTAACACATTAAAATATTAAGATAAATATATAACACTAAATGTGATATTAATAAATCATTCAATACTAAAAAATAAATTAAAATATAAAATAAAATAATGACTTTCAAAAAGTAAAATCAAAAGTTACATAAATAACATATACTATATATATATATACTCCATTTTAGATTTTAGCTAATATTTTCATCTTGTGTGATTTATAGATTTGCATTTAGCTTTTATATTTTTTCACAATCACCTAGCTCAAAACTTGTATTTAGATTTTCATTAAAATCCTAAACTTATAATCTCTAAGCTTTTGACACAAATCTACCTCTTACTTTTTTGTTTGATTATTAAGTATTGTGAGCTACATTTCTATACATGACTATCTCTACACCTATCAATACCAATTGCACATGTCCATATTAATGGCGTTGTGACTTACAATACAAACAATGAGGCATGAAAATAATAGAAAAAAACACAAAAATACATATGGAGTTGAAACATATATATGTTACAAATTGATCTTTAAGATATACTTTCTTATCTTATAACATTAATATACATTTATATATTTATATATTCTCTTATAATATAAAAGCATCCCAAGTATAATTTCATCCACCCCTTTATCATATAACTTATCCAAAGAATAAAATATTAAAGATTAGAATTGACATATAAAATATAAAGTTTACTTTTTTATCATATATCCTTATTGTAGACACCTAATTTTGACTAAATGATTAAAATTAATAATAATTTCATATTATTTGATTAAATTCATATTATCTATTCTTCTATATTAATTAAATAATTAAGATTATTTAATTAGTTTATTAATTAGACTTCTATTCCAAAATTTAATTAATAATTTATTATTATTTGGCGCAATGGGTCTAGCTCGATTGGCTAAAGCATCCTATAAATAATAATTAAATTTATTAAATTCAATGTAGCACATGTAAATAATAATTTTTTGTATTATATGTCGTGAAAACAGCGAAGATACAAAGCAGTAACAACCCAGCAGGTTGTTCACATTACAACAAGATGCTGGTTCAAAGAAGTCACTAAGAACTTACAAACATAAATGTTGTTTTCTGTTTACAGCTGGTTCAAAGGAGTCACTATGCTGTCAGATGCTGCTATGTTGCTGATGAGAACCACATGCTGCTGGGAAGGTTGAAAATCTGCCATATACCTCAAAAAGGAACCACCACAACTGCCAAAAATGGAGAACTCTGTCATCTTATCCTGCTGAGTTTTATTAGGTGCCCGGAAACTCATTCACCAAAGAGTGGTCCCTGCTGAAAACATCCAACCTGAGCAATGGTGGAGCCCCCTCATTATGACTGCCATTTGCCATCTTTTTGTTGAACTCTTCCTGAAAGACTTCCAGATCTCTCGGGAAAATCTCGGTAGTATACTACCACTTGTCCCTGAAGTTGTCTTCATAGAGATTAACAAGCATTGTGCCCTCCTCCAAAAATTTTAGGAACTTGAATTTGGCCACCTTTATAGTCAGAATTACCTGCACAACCATATTGTACAAAATGAGTCTCTTATTAGACTTAGTAAGTGTCCTCCTTATCCCTTTAAATTTTTCATCATTTCTCGAAATCCAAATTAGCCAAAGAATTTTGGTTGCAAAACATATCCAGAAAGTTGTTATTTCTTTCCCAATTTTATTATTTCTAGCAAAAAGAATTATGTTTGAACTGGGTTTGCCATTGGCCTCCCAAATATCTTGCTTGTGACAAAACAAACTCCAGATTTCTTTAGCATATATACATTCAAAAAATAAATGCATTATAGTTTTTGGCACCCTACAAAGGCTGCAAATTTCAATGTCATTTGAACTTATCTTGCATGGTAGTTTCTACAGAGTTAAAAGCCATCTGAAGCAAGCCTTCTTTGGCTCCATTACACTGGTCCAAGCACATCTCAGCAACTTAGACCACTCACAATTGTTCAGATTGCGGTTCCAGATCCTATTCAAGTGATTGAAGGTCTCTTGTTGACATGTAAGAGAGTTATACACAGTTTTTGCGTTGAGACTGATGAGTTTAGTCCCGCCATCCCAGGAAAAATTGATGTATTGCACTTCATTGTATACACAATTTATTGGGAAGGAAAATTCACTGCATGCCTCCTTGATGATAGAATATGTTCTTCATTGTGTTTCAGGGAGCCCGAACTCAACACCTAACTGGGACCAATCTTTTAATTGCCCCTTATCAAATATATGGGAGAAGTTCCTTATTCCTTTGCCCACCCAACCTTTAGCTGAACATCCCTGCAAGAGAGCCAGAGGTTTGCCCTTATGCATGAGGTTCCACCAGATTGATCTATGTGAGAACAGGGTATTGTTTGTAAAAAACTTGGCATTGGTAATATGTGCCTTAGCATACTCCTAAGCTTTCCAAATACTTTTGAAGACCAACGAGCCCTCAGGAACCATAGGGTGTTGACTACTGAGGATATCACTCAGGGGGAGGTCTTTCCAGACCTTCGCATGCTTAGGAATAGCCCTCTGAATGTTGTTCCTGATCAGTGTTTTCCATGGCTCATCACCATCAAGGGCTTTGAAGATCCATTTTATAGCAAGTGCAATCCCTTGCACTTTCAGGTCTTTTAGTCCCAATCCGCCTTCTGCTTTACTCAAGCAACACCAATCCCATTTTACCACATGCTTCTTCCTCTTGCCCTTCCCGTCCGACCAGAGGAACCCCTTATTTTCTTCTGAATTTCATCCACCTGATAATTGCTAAACAACCAAACAGAAGAAAAATAAAGGTTGTATGAAGAAAGGATTTTTTGACAAATCTAAATTCTCCCTGCCAAGGAGAGGTATTGCCTATTCCATCTACTCAATTTTGCATCAATATTTCTTTGAATCTAGTACCACATTTCCTTCAAGTTGGGGCTAACTGCAAAGGGGATGCCCAAATACTTGACTTGCTTAAGAGGGCCACCCCACTGTATACCAAACCTAGCAAGCCAGTCTGGGGGATTTTCTTTCCACCCCAACATGATGGACTTAGAAAGAGAAATCTTGGCACCAGAAGCAATACAAAATAGATCCAACTTCACCATCAAGTTGGAAATATTAGCTTCATTTAGCAGGGGAAAGAGAGTGGTGTTGTCAACAAACTAGATGTTTATAAGCTCAGTTTGATTGGGGAGAGTTATACCAGCAACCTTGGCTAAGCCATTATTGGCCCTGAGCATATAATGCAATGCATCTGAGGCAATCACAAACAGGGCCAGGGCCAAGGGGCACCCGTGCCTGATTGACCTTTCAAGAATAAATTCCTCGGTGAGGGAGCCATTCACGTCCACCTGTGCAATTGCATCTCTGAAAAAAGTGGCCACCATGTTACAAAAGGAGATCGGGAAGCCAAAGGCCTCCAACATCATATTGATAAATTCCCACTCAACCCTGTCATAAGCTTTCTCAAAGTCAAGTAATACCATTGCTGCTTCCTGGTTTGCTACCCTAGCCCACTCCATCACTTCCCAGCTTGTAATTAAATTTTCAAGAATATATCTACCCTTAATGAAACCGGTTTGGGTGTTGTTTACAAACCTTGGCAGAATGTTAACCAATCTTCTTGCTAAAACTTTGGCAAGGATTTTGTACGACACATTCAGCAAGCTTATTGGCCTCCAGTTCTTGGTTTGAGTTTTGTCACCTTCTTTGGGCAGCAATTTTATAATGCCTTTGTTTATATTTCTGCCAAGTGAACCTCTTTCCAATGCCTCCTTGTATACCAGAAACAAGTCATCCACTATCCAGTCCTCAAAGGCTTTGTAGAACTCAATAGGAAGACCGTCAACACCTGGAGTCTTGTCATTTTGAAGGGACTGGATTGCACTTTTGATCTCACCCTTGGAAATATCTTGGCTTAGAGCAGTTGCCTCTTTCCCATCAATTTTCTTTGGAATGATATCCTTGATTGCCTATCTTGCATTCGAATAGCCCTCCCCCTTACTTTCTGATGTAAACAGATCTTTATAGAATCTAAAAAAGAGGCCTTTAATGTCCTCTTGATCTGAGACGAGATTCCCTTCATGCTGAATCTGCTCTATGTGTTCTGTGATATGCTTTTCCTTTATCATCCTGAAGAAAAATTTTGAGCCTCTGTCACTGCTTTCCAGCCAGTTTAATTTGGCTCTTATATTGAGCCCTTGAATTTTTGAGTTTTGCAGCCTTCTCAAGGAATCCTTGACATTCCTATATTGTTCCTCAATGACTTCATTTTCTGGTTCATTTTGAAGATCAAATTCAACTTGAAGGAGCTTCTCTTGGAGCAGTCCCTCCTTCCTCCTCCCATCAAGGGCTTTTTTCTTTCCTATTAGTTGGAACAAGGATTTCCAACCTTTTGTGTTCAATTCCCATCTCTCGATGGCCCCCAACCCCTTGTACATCCATAGGTTAATGTTTCTGAGAGATTTAATTGCAGCCACACAGTCATTATCATGGAGCAGCCTCGTGTTAAGGAGGAAGCTCCCTTTTTTCCTGTTGCACTTCTGCCCCACTTTTAGGAGAAACCTTATTCTTATTGGGTGATGGTCTGAGAGCGTATATGGGCGGACTTCTACTTTGCAGCCATCCCTCAACAGATCAGGGGTGTAGTGATCTTTATTAAAGTAGAACCTGTCCAACCTACAGCAAATTCCTTTACTCCCCTTTTGGGCGTTACACCACGTGTACCAAATGCTGGGGCAGTCCTTTTTCCCACCTTCAATGGGGTCAATCAAATTCAATTTGGACTTTGTTTTTAGCCAAAAGAATTTTTCATTACCCTTCCAGTTCATCTCCAGACCCCCATGCTTATCCTCTTTGTTTTCAATCATGTTGAAGTCTCCACCCAAGATCCATGGCACATCACTGAGGTCACCAAGCCATTTCCACAACTTGATTCTTTCCCCATGTTCATTTGGGGCATAAATCAAACATATCCCAAATGAGTGGTCATCCTTTTTCATGGTGATCCAAACTGCCCTGTTGCAAGGGGAGGTTCCAGACCTAGAGACAAATTGACTCCATTCACTGGAGATCATGATGGTAGCTCCTCCTCTGCCCTTTTCATGTTGAGTAGAGAAGTGAGTGGCCCCCCTCCAAACAAAATTAAGGTTGGTTTCAAGGGTAAACCTAACATATTTGATTTCCTGCAACAGCACAACATTTTTGTCCTTGCATTGGTTTAAGAATCTTCTAACAACCTGTTTCCTGTCGGGGGTTTCCAACCCCCTGACATTACACGAAATGCAATTAAGATTCATTATTGTTTAGAGGGTTGGGAGTCTCTTTGTCTGCTTTGAATGTTTCAAAACATTTTGGCACTTTAGGTTCAACTTCCAGCTTTTTAGCTATTGGACTTTGGATAACCGTGCTTCTCTTTTGCCTTTTTGTATGTGGCAGGACCATCAAGTTCCCATTGCCTACGGGGATTATCTTGTCCTTGTCTTTCCTCGGCCTCCCCCTTGGCCTATGCATGTGCTCAGGTTTGGAGATGTTTTCCCCCTCCATGGCTCCCTTATGAGCTAGATCCTTTTCACAGTCTGAAGTTACAAGGACTATCTAAGGCTCAATGTTGTCATGAATAGTCTGGCAGCCATTAGAGGTTCCCAAAACACTCACCATCTTACTATTTGAACTTGAGACAACTGGGTCTATTTTTCTACCATCCTGACCTCTGCCACCCACCAACACTCCAATACCCACCGAAGTATCATCGGTGCATTGAGCACCAGGGGTGGGAGGGAGAAACCCTATTTCTGTCCCTTCCACCTCAACAAGCCGACCAGTCACCAATCCATCGGTGATACCTGGTGGAGTACAGGAGGGTTGAGTGTTGGCCTCAAAGGCCTTTATGATCTCTTTAATGTTGGCAGGCTTATCCTTATTAGTAGGAGCGACTTCTTTGTTATTTTCCACTTTATGCAATCTAAAATTTTTGAGGAGAAAGGTATGCTCCTCTAGCTCTCCAGGCCCTTTCATCCCCCTAATCTTGCATCCAGTTTTTAGTCTTTCCAACACCAATTGTTGGGCATTTTTCTTCATCCTCACATTGCTGGATGTTTCCTGGGGAAGAGTAACAGAGGGTTCCGACTGTCTTGTGGCTAGGGCCTCGGTTGGTGACAAATCAAGTGGAGCAAGAGGACCACCACTTCTTGGTTCTATTTCGTCTTCTCCATCGGAGTCACTGAGTGAGTCTGTATCCATACTACCATCCTCACTATTTTCTTAGGGCTCAAAGCTTCCACCTAAGAAGTCAGTCATTACTTCTCCCAACAAGGATTCGTAGGTTTCAATGTTTTCTTCTAGATTTGGTACAATGTGCTTTTTATTTCCATTATTGGGTACGGGAATCTGCTCTGGTATGTCCATAGGTTTGTTATCGCCACACACACCTTTTTCAAGGGTTTCGTCTTCCTTGTCTCCACCCTTCCAGGTTTCAACAGGGGTGCTCATATTAGCATGAATACTTGTATTTACATCCTTGAAGCCTATAGGTCTATCTTTTTTTCCAAAATTTGACTTCTTACCAGTGTGGTTTTTTGAGATTAACGGGTAGTTCCTCCTTACATGCCCTTCCCACGACATAAGTAGCAGGCATTCAAGCTGCCTAACACTTCTAGTGGACACTCTATGTCCCCAGTATCCAGTTTAAGCAACAGTAAGTCAGGTAGATCAACACCCGAAAGGATGGAGACTAAGGCCCTCACGTCAGTGTGAGGAAGGGTTGATTTTGTGTTATCAATCTTGAGAACTTTACCATATGGCTTGATCAGGAGAGGGAGGAAATTCCAGATTCTGGGAGGAAAGTTTTTAATAACTAACCATCTAGGGCTCGAAAGAGCCAAAATTTCATCATTATTAGCATCTGGCGACCAGGCCAGTGCCCTAAAAATATTTTTTCCAACACTCCAGAACTGTTTATTAAGCACCCATGTTTGCATTTCATGATTTTTGAAGAAAATTACAAATAGCCCTTTTTGAATCATTATGTAGTATGAGAAATGTAACCCTAACTTTTTCCCCCAAACATCATTTAGCGAGGCATCCATATAATTCCTCGCCAGAACCCTACTGGTGTCCATGGCAGCCAAGAAAATCCCTACGTTTCTGAGTTTTAAATCTTGCTCACCCAAAAATTGACACAAAATGGAATTTGGAGAAATAATGTCAATTTTAGGGGCCTCGGGGGAACACTTACCTCTTCCACCCTCTCCATTCCTGAGCCCATCGCTTGTCTCCACCACAAAATTGGCCCCTTCAAGAAACACAACACTTTCTTCGGCTACAACATCTCAGAATAACCTCGCCTACCCACACAAAGCCCCGTTTGAAACACCGCCGCTGCCATCCGAGGGGTCTAGCACCCCATCCATCAAAGGCCTTAAATGCCAGCCAGGCTTCACAAAAAATGAGCCAGAAAACCTCCCTTCCACACCACATCAGGGATGCTGCCAATGACGTCCAACGCAGAGGAGGGCCAGGCCTCCTCTGCCCACGTTCGGGGAACCCTTGTTCAGGCGCACTATAGAGGAACCCTAATTTGTAGAGCGAGTCCAACTAAAAAGTTTTCTCTCTATTTCCACCTTTCATGTAAATAATAATTAAATACTCAATCCTTCATTTTAGAACCTTCTTCTTCATCCAAGTCAACTCAATCTTCAAATAGAAACTTTATGTGCACAATTATCCATCAAATAAATGAATAAATCAACATTATCTCTTCATGAATTGAAATGGAAATTTTTTATTTTCTAGTCGAATTGACTCTACTGATTTTTAGTTATCTCCCATTTGATTTTTCCTGGGAGAATCTATAAATACAACTATCCTCTCCTTCATTTATCATCTCAAATCAAAATTATACCCATATTTTGTAGGTACCTTTAATGCTACTGTGCTAAATACAAATATGAGAGCAAAGTTACACATACCATTACTCCCAAGGTGAAATAGAGGAGACAATGGAGCTACACGTAGGGTAAATTGTATTGTGTTTCAATGATTTCTTAATTTTAAATCAATTTACCTTGCTTGCTTCATTATTTTGATCTTGCTTGATTGTAATTCGTTATTTATTTCTTCTTACTTCATGCTTTTATAGTCACGTTGTTTTAAGGTCATACATTCTAGCACATCCAATGGGACCCCATATCCCTAATTTGATGTTTCTTTAATTTAACCTTGTTGTTTGCAAGTTTCTGGTGTTTTCTATCTTGTAGATTGCATGTACTTTTAAGAGACTTTGAAAATAACACTTTTAGGAGATTTTTGAGGAGAAACAAACATCACGATTGTGTTTGAAGGGTCAAGGAATGATTTTCATATATAATAGTCCATATTTTGGTGTCGGATAACATTTAAAACTAAAAAAACACATTTTCCATTATGCACTTCCTTTATTAATCCATACATTTGTATGGATTTGTACTTTTGGATTGTTAATTTATTGTTGCACATCTTAAATTTTTGTTCATAACTAATTTTGTTTCATTTTTTGATTAGAAAATTAATTAACAGAGATTTAATCACTTGGTCAAATTGCTTGTTCTTCATTTTTGCAATTTTTGAAAATACTGACCTGCAATAAAACATGCATAACTTTCAAACCACTCATCGAATTCTCAAGTTTTTGCAGCAATTGGAAAGTTGGTTCAAATGTGCATGTTGTGAATTAGGTCATTTCTTCAAATCATAAATAAGAAATCAAGTATAATTAGTCAAAGTGAAGGTTTTAGTTTCAAAATTCAAACAAGCACATAAACATACTTGCTTAAATTTTGATGATTTTTTTTTAATTTCATAAAAAATTCACAAAAATTCTAATAGTTTGCTTTGTTTTTTTATTAAAGTTTTTTTTTTTCACTAATCATTTGTGCAGCTTGTGATGAACATTGGGAGACGATTATTGTAGAAAACTATTAACAATAGGTTTTGCGAGTTTTTATTAGTCAAGAATTTCACACTTGTTTTGGTGCACTAAACCTTACTACAAATTTCAAATTTCATTTGGTGCACTAAAATTTATTACAAATTCCACATTTTTTTTTGGTGCATTAAAATTTACCACAACTTGAACATTTCTTTTGGTGCACTAAAATCTACCTACAAATTTCACATTTTATTTTGTGCATTAAAAAGAATCCACAACTATCATCTTTCGATTTGGGCTTTAAAATAACCTATATTAACTATCATCTTTCGATTTGGGATTTAAAAATGAACAAGACAAACTACATCTTGAATTTTGGTTAAAATTGAACTCACATTTACATTTGGGTAGTGTGTATGTTCTTTCCTCGCGCCTCGTGCAACCTTGGAAATCAAAAGCACTATTAACTTGCAATATTTGTTTGTTTAGATGAGGTATGAATGCTCTACATATGCTCTCCCCTCATGACTCTTAAGAACAATCTTGGGGATCAGAAACAACTTCATTATCGTTTATTTCAGAAGGAGATCTCAACCGTGTGTTCAAGCAAGGTATAAAAAAGAGGGGAGATCAAAATTTGTACCCTAAGGTGTATCCAACATCCTTTAAGCCAAGCCTCATGACCCTCAATACATTGAGACATGTATAGGTGAAGAGAGCGGAGGAGACCCCTCCAATCTTGAGCATCCTCAAATGGGCTCACTATTCACTAACTTCCACTAAGAACCTTGTTTTCTAGAAGCCTTTAAGACCTATTGGTTGTCATCTTATAATGGTGCAAGGTATAGTATCATGCCCAAAGTTACTCACCACGTACTCCCTTAAGTAGAGATAGAAATTCATGGGTTGGCTTTTATAGTCTCCTAGGGAGAGGAAGAAGTGAGCCTATTGTCGTATTGGGCCTATGCCACTAGAAGTCTAGCTATCTACTTTTGCAAGAAATGTGTTTCTATCCAATATTATGGAGTATTAGCACTTAATTATATAGTGGGCCCATAATAAATTGATAAAGTGATTCTAAATAATAGCTAGGTCATGTATTATTGGTGTGTTTTCATTGTTCCATACTAGTGACACCAAATAGTGAGCTTTGGCTTGCAAAACTAACCTTACAAATTCGAAGAGTTAGTCCTAGGTTATGTTGTTGTTTTGTTGTTGTGTATTACTTGTTAGATCTAAAAACACAAAATCAATCCTTGAACAGTCAAAATTTGTCAAACTCTATGTCGATTTAAGTCCAAAAATTACAAATTCTGGTCTTTGTGTCAAATCAACGCTAAATGACTATCATCCTTCACCATTTATTTTGCATTTTGACGCTTATGTTTGCACATCAATGCATTTGAGTTTTCATCTCAATGTGTTTATCTACATCTCAACACTTTTGCACAACGTGGTGTGCTTGCCTAGAGTCATTTTCTGTCAAAACCTAGACCCAATTATAGTGATGCTTTTGTCCTTATCCCAATGCTTTTTTCATAAAGTGATGCTTATGTTTATGGCAGTGTAATGCTTCTAATTGTGGTTCGACATGTTTGTAAAATGACATGTTTGGCTATCAGGCAGAATTTCCAAATAGAGATCTAACTCAATTTCCAAAAATTTCCATCACATAATCAGTCATCAGTTAGGATCAGAGACTTATATCAGACAAGCCTATAGGCATAATCAATCCTCCTAGAAAAACAACAACAAAAAAACAAACATCCCACGTCATCTATTCATTTTGGGTCTTCTTAAAAAACAATTATTAGTGTTAAACCAACAAAAATAAACTCATCCATTATCAAACCATAACTATACAATCATCTTTTGGATCTCTTATCAATATCCCCTAGTTTAGTCATTTGCTTGAAAAGTATATCAAGTAATTTGTTACATTAATATCAATATATGTGAACAAGTTTGCTTAGTGGTCATCAGTATACCCCTAATTTTATAAGTTCTCCATCATCTTCCTTCGCTTGGACTCATTAGTCTAGGGAAAGCAAGGATTATCATTCAAAATCAAACAAAAACTAAGATCTAGATAACTACTGTCTCTTTTAGGTTTTATATCATGCATCCATTTATCAAGCATCCACGTCAAAAATTTGGTTCAAAATCTACGTAGTGTGTCTTTTTCCAAATCCAACTTGAACCAAAACATTCATAAAAAATAAATGACTTCACAACACTACCTCCATCATAACTACAACATGATTCAATCCAATCAAACTATTCCCTCACAACACACATCTTATGCTATCATAAACCCCCAACAAAAATTCACCACATCTAACCCATACAATCACTCCAACATATCCACTCATACCTACCTCCCACCTAACTACATACATCCACAACATAACACCTAAAACCCTTCGTATGATAGTCAAAATCCATCATACCTCCAATCTCAACAATCATCACATCATGTATCCACTTACATTGTAATCAACTCACCACTCGCAACAAACCTCAACAATCTAGCTTTGTAAATTCAAAATTTACAACAAATGGCCAAATTCCATAGGGAGGAACAAAAAAAGAGCTACACAATAGAGGACATATGCTCCTATCTTTTCAACAAGACAATGTTTGTGCCACCTTCTCCTCATGCTCAAAATTCTTAACATGATCAACTCACATTAAGCCTACAAAAGTCACCTAACATCCAAACATCAACAAATCTATAGGATACGACACAACAATCATTGTGTAAACTCAACAACCTCCCACAATGAAAATTCACTCCTTTAGGAGAACCCATCGAATCAGTCCTTCAAAAATTAGTACAGTCCAACTTAATAACACTACCAAAAATCAATCAATTTGAACTGCAAGTCAAACCCACATGGTGGAAGGACACTAATTTTTGTGATTACCACTGAGCAAAAGGACATACAACCCCTAACTATTATAAATTGTTCAAACACCTTATTCAAGACTTAATAGAACAAGGTGACATCACTATTGAAGATCATCTTGAAGATCCATTGAATAATAATCAAATCAACAATATCCATAGTTTACATAATGAGAAATTAGACATGCATCAAGATAATTTTCTTGAGCAAGCTCAAAACTACTCACTTATTTCTAGAAATGACCATAACATACCCACCTCGATTGACTTCATAAGAGATCATCTTGAAGAAGCTTCCAATCATTAGTTTCCCATACATTGCTAGACATTGGGGGCAGGTACTTACATCTTGCTTCAGAATAAATCTCGATCTATGTCTTCTAGCTCATGTTGTGATCTAGGCATCATCCAAACAATCCAAACAATCCCTATCAATATCATCAAGAAGCTACACTCCAGTGGGTTATCAAAATATCTAACAGATTTTCTTCCTAGCCTAGCTACAAATCTTGATCTATCTTATCCAATTAATCAATCATCATCTTAGGATGTATCCTTCCCTATCATTGTGTTTCTCCTATCTTGACAACATTATCCTTGCATTGTTGTGTATCCTCAACAATGTTATCACTATCAACAATCACTCAATCAGATCAATTAACTTTAGCTTGGCTAGTGACAAGATCTCAAAAGGTCTTTGATATCCACACATCAATATCTCTTCATCATTCATTCGTATCATCATCATCTAAAAACATCAAATATGTAAAAATACCAAAAACATTCAAATATTGCAAAATACCAAAAATATTCAAATATTACAAAAACCAAAAACATCAAATATTTCATAAAATCCAAAAATATTTATAAATTTCAGAAAGCCAAAAAAAAAACATAGCATCATCTACCATATCCATAATAAATTTTCATTTTCTAGATGTAACATTTAAGCAAACATAAACTACACAACATCCTGACACAATGAGCATTCATGAAACAATTAGGAATCAGAGACTCTAGCTAAACTATCTACACAACTACTGGACAATTGCCAAATCCACTTTAAAAATCTTATCAAACCAATCATGTCCTACAAATATGCATATTTCCTACAATGGACATTATCCACTATTGAGCAATATCTTTTCTGGCAAGAAATCAAATAGTTGTTGATTTGTTTTATCTTTGAGTCTTTAATTACTTGATTTATTTTATTTTCCTATTCCAATGTTCCCCGCGGATGTCTCAAAATGGTTTAGAGGAGCAAGAATGGGGCAAGGTCATTTCCTTAATATGTCATTTTTGTGGAATGTTTTAAGCACTGCTATGATATGTATGTTTCCTTGTGTGTATTGGACTAGATTCTAACATTAACAAATCACCCTATGTATATAAGGTCATCAATTACATGTATGCATTAGGGTTATCATGTTGTGAAGCTATGTTTCCTTACATATTCTGACAAGGCTCTATCATGTCTAATACATTTAAGAACAATCCTTGTTTGTTGTGTCTTAGTCATGACAACAAATACTGAAGGCACCAAGGTTTGTCTCAACTTTGTACATATATCCACTTGTCTCTACATCAAATATTTACGCAATCAAAAATAGACACAACCATAGCAATACATGCCTTGGTATGCATACATTTGCTTGCCACATAGTAAAATGCTCTATGATGATAAAAATAGCACAAAATAGAAAGCACTTGCTATAAAATCCATCTCTTTCCATTTACATCACTCATCAATCAATGTTCACTATCTTATCACTATATTTCTTCATTACTAATCTTTCTTCCATTTCCAAATCTTTCTTATTCTACACTATCCATTATCTTTCATCTATATCACATTTTTTTCTTCTTATCGAGAGTTTAACTGAACAATTGCATTCTTCTATCAAACCCTTGAGGGGGCATCCTACATTCATTTATTCATTTCGCTAGGGGAAACTGGGGCATGTCTTCACTTTCTTTGAAACAACATTATAAAAATGTATTATCTCAAAGAGGGTAAAAATATAAACACCTAATTCTAGCTAAATGATTAAAATTAATAATCATTTTCACTTCATCCTGATAATTAAATAATTTGATATTATTTGATTAAATTCATATTATATATTCCTCTATATTAATGAAATAATTAATTTACTAATTATTCCTCTATTCCAAAGTTTTATTAAATAATTTATTATTATTTAATTATTTATTTTAGTAATTATTTATCTATTTCCCACTTCCTAAAATAAATAATTGTTTTAATTAATTCATTTCTCTCAACATAATCTTATTTCCAAAATAAATAAAATATTTTATTTTATTTAATAAATTCAATGTGGCACATGTAAATAATAATTAAATTTATTTAATTATTAAATACTCATGTAATTCCACCTCACCAGTTGACTGAGACTTACTCTCAATCCACTCATCAGTCAACTCTATCTCATTTTAGAATCTAAATATTTTCTAAATCATCAACTTCTCTTCATTTTAGAATCTTCTTCTTCATCCACCAGTCAACTCAATCTTCAAATAGAAACTTTATGTGCACAATTATCCATCAAATAAGTGAATAAATGAACATTATCTCTTCATGAATCGAAATGGAAAATTTGTATTTTGTAGTTGAGTTGACTCTACTAATTTCTTAGTTGTCTCAAGTTTTCATTCTCGTCTTCATCTTCCATTTGTTTTTTCCTCAGAGAATCTATAAATACAACCATCCTCTCATTCATTTATCATCTCAGATCATACAAGAAAACCATACTCATATTTTTCAAGTACCTTTGATGCTATTGTGCTAAATACAAATCTGAGAGAAAAGTTACACATACCATTTCTCCCAAGGTGAAATATAGGAGAGCAATGGAGCTTCACGTAGGGTAAATTGTATTGTGTTTCAATGATTTCATAATTTTAAATCAATTTACCTTGCTTGCTTCATTGTTATGATCTTGATTGGTTGTAATTTGTTATTCATTGCTTCTTACTTCATGCTTTTACAATCATGTTGTTTTGAGGTCATACACTTATAACTTAAAAATATATTTCTATATTATTTTCTATATATTATATAATCATATGTATGTATGTCTATATCTATGTGTATATGCACATATACATATATTATATATGTATAAGTATGTATATATATGTGTGTGTGTATATATAAGTATATATGTTATAATAATATTTTATATGTATACATACATATGTATTATAATATTATACGTGCATATATGTACATACAAACATATATAAAAGAATTTAGAAATATATTTTAAAGTTATAAGGTTATATGATAAAAAAAGAAGTAAACCTTGTGTCCTAGAGTTCAATTTTAATCTTTTATATTTTATCTTCTTTTATATTATTCTTGTTCAATAAGTTATAAGGTAAAGGGGTGGATGAAATTATAAGGGAAACTTTTATATTAGAAGAGAATATTGAAATATAGAAATGTATTTTAATGTTTTTGATAAGATAAACTACATTTACATGGTGTAGTACCCTTTACACCAAGAGCCCAAAGGGCCAACAAGGATCAAAAAACAAAAACTACCATCAAATAGTCCAATAGTAGAAACAACAAATAGACACCAAAAATATACAACAACAACAAACCAACAACAAAAAGTAAACCCACCCACTAGCAACACACACCCAACCCATTATTTTAATAAGCCCTCCCACTCCTGAAAGAGGAGATCTAGAACCTCATCACCCACCCATTTGTTGCTAGGTCCTTCTTCAACATTCTTTTTATCAACCTCGTCATGTAGCATGTCGAATAGTGTAACATCAGACTTGTGGATGACCCAAACCGTGAAGCCTGTGAGCCTGGTGAATTTCCTTTCTAGTTTTTTAACTTGAGACCACAGATTGTCAAGCTCCTCCTCAGTTTCCACCTTATCCGCTCCCTCATTCCCAGCCAGGTGTTCTGAAGATACTAGAATGGAGTCTTCACTAATCATTTTTTTTAGCTCCGAAAAATGGCTCGTCCCTATAATAGAATGCTCAGTTTCTTCAATGGTATCATGTTTTCTCTCCTCCTTGCCCCCTTCTACTCAAAATTGTTGGAAATCTCATCAACAGGGTCCTCCTTTTTGTTCTTGGCCAATCTATTAGAACGTCTGACACTAGTCTACTCCACCTCTAAGTCGACATTGGCAATAACAACAGTGTCCTCCTAGGAATCTTTGTAAGCAGAGTCCCCCTCCTCAATGTCTATGTCTGGCTCCACCACATGGCACGGGGTGCCCTTTTTCCCTTTTTTGGTTCAGGTTTGTTATTGGCAATTGGTTTACAATCCTTTTTAGTGGGAGTGTTCTTCAATTCACAAAGTGCAGCAATTGCTTTGAATGAGCTAGACCCACACCCCCTTTTTTCTTCTTAGCCAGGGGTTTAGATTTAGGGTCGTCAGGGGTTTCACTAGGCATAGGAGGATTCTTTCTTTTGGGTCCAACTGAAGCAACCGAAGAAGGTTTATCAAGGGAAAGGTTAGAGGCTTCATGTTCCTTGATTCTAATAGCTGAAATAGGTTTAAGGGGGAAAAGGGCCAAATGGAAGTGATACAAGAAAAAAAAATTAGACCTTGGTGTAGGGGAAAAGGTGGTGGTTTGTCCAAGTTCCTGACAACCAATTCAAAGGCTTCCCTAATAGAAATTTCAAGAGTCAAAAGTTGGAAGAAGGGAAATCTTATGAGGATTTTGTGTCTAAGATGGTTAAGCAAGGGCAGATGGTAAAAATAAAACACTTTGAATGTCCCCTCTAGCGTAATGTACTTCATAATGGTTAAACATACTCGGTTCCAAGGCTTCGGTAAAGACTCCCTTTCGAACCCCGCATGCAGATTTGTTGGTTTTTCATTCCCTTGGAAAAATGTATGGAGGCTTTTCAAATCCTACACTTTAGTATGCTTTTTAAGCTTCTGCCCCATGCATGATAGACCTGTGGCCTTGGCTATGACATCCTCATTAATTTTAAAGGAGATACCACCAACTATGACTCTCTTGTCATTCCAAGAGCTTGCAAACTACACTGAGAGCTTCTCATCATGCCCCTGAAGGTATTCCATTAGAGGCACAATGCCTCCCTCAATGCAAATGTGCCAAACAAAGGGGTCCCTGTGAAACTCTTCACAAGAACTAGGCTAAGTTCAAACTTTGTCACCACCCATTTTCTCTCCCAAATCATGAATCTTTAGATGGAATAATAGAGCGAGAGGTATTTCAAAATTCCAACGGGAAAAACACACACCCCAATTATCGACACTGTCATACCATAACAAAAAATCTTTCCTAATTAAGGCAATCAGATTTTCGCGCATACCAGTGGTCATTCCCAAAGAGAATAGGGCCACAGGGCTTTTAAAAAATCATTCTTAAGTACCTCAAAGATAATCCAAGATCCATCATGATATTAATTGGATCATTATTAGCCAAAATTTTGAAGATAATTTTGGCCTTACACACGTTTCCATAAACGTGGTGTTGAAAATGGTACTTTTGACAAGGCAACTCATGAATATTTTGAAAAGACCATCTACTCCATGCAATCTTTCCTAACCCCCATGAAATATTCCCTCCACACCCCTCTACCTCATCATGCCAATGCCACATCAACATGAGACCAAGGGGGTAGTACCAAATTCCTTACTCCCATCCAAACTTTTGCTCGCACTCCTCCAACTCATCATGCAATGGCCACATCACCATAAGCCCAAGGGAGTAGTACCAAATGTAACCTACAACAAAGGAAATGTTAGATTTCATCATTCATAGTAGCGTTTTTTATTTTTTCCACACGGATAATTCCTTATATGTTCATAGTGAGGGCCTCCAATATTCTCAAACATTTAGATAGCATCCATGAAGAGCCCAAGTTGGCTAAAGAATCAGCCACCTGGTTGCCCTCACGAAAAATATGGGTTAGTTTCTTTCTTTCAAGTTTGGTAAGTAGGAAGATAATATCCAACAGAATGACTCTAATACTCCAACTTTGGCAATGATTAAGATTGATGGAATCAGTCACCACCTTAGAGTCTCCTTCAATGTGCAATTTTTTTATGCCAAGAGTGACAACAATGTTAACTCCCTTAAGCAGTGCTCTAGCCTTAGCTATCATGGATGTCTATGTTTTGATTCCACCAACATACCCACCACCAAGTTTCCATGTGGATCTCTAATAATGCCTCCTGTGCTTGCTAACCCAGGGTTCCCTTTCATTGCACCATCAAAGTTAAGTTTGTGTCGGTCGATATCAGGGGGTTTCTAGGCCATAGAAAGTATAGCTAGAGTTTTAGAGTTTTCAAAGGAGTTGATCTCTAATTTTTTGTTCCATGAATTGGCCATGTTGATCTCCCACCCAGTAGGAGTTCTATTTAGGGGTTTCCAAATGTATAAGGAGACATTATCAATGATGAGTCTAAGACCAATGTCAAATACCTCTTTAGGGATTTTTTCTACACTTCTAAAAATCTAGTTATTTCTTTCTTTCCACAAACACCAACACAAAATAGGGGGATATGTTGCCAAATTATTTAGGCAAAGGGTATTGACAAGGGCCAACCCAGTTTTCAATAAAACTCTTAAGGTCGGCATTCATGGTCTAGTGAATCCCTAATCTTCCAAAATCCAATTCCCAAACTTCAGTAGCAAATGGGCAATGGAGTAACAGATGAGGGACAAACTTCTCGTCATTCTTACAAAGCATGTATCTATTTGAGATTTGAAATCCCCTTTTCCTTAGGTTGTCCTGAGTGAGTATCTTGTTGTGATAGGCTATCCACCAAAAGAAAATAATTTTTGGAGATAGTTGTCTATTCCATATTTGTTTCCATAACCTATCATGATTCCCCTGCACTGACAACAAATCATAGGCAGTCTTGACAAAGAGGTTACCCTTGCTTTCCTTAGTCCAATAAAATTCATCTTCCAAGTTTGAGATGGGAATTCTAGTTAGCAAGAGCATGTCCTGCAAGGTCTTTGCTAGGTGTCTTAACTCAAGGGAAAGAGGGAAGCATAACTCCAACATTTTCCATTTCAAAAAGCCATGAAGACCACACAAGTAGTCTCTTACATTCTTTCCAAAGAACAACTTAGCATGAACCATCAGGTTCTTGAATTCTGATTGAGAGAGAGGAATTTCAACCAACCAAGGATCCTCCCAGAACCTAATATTGCTGCCATTCCCCAACTTCCATTTCAACCCAGATTGAAGAATTTTTTTCATCTTACAAATATTATTCTAAATCAAGAAATTGTTGGGGTGTTCATATGAGAAACACTTGATAAGGGGGCAGTTATTTAGATACTTCACATTTAGGATTCTATACCAATCCTTCCCATTTCTTAATTGATCCCATCCAACCTTAGCAAGCAGAGCCTTATTGGTAGGTTATATTTTCCTTATGCCTAATCCCCCACTAGCTTTGGGGAGGAAGACCGTATCCCAACTTATTAGAGACTTTTTTTTTCCTCTGTACCAATCCAGAGGAAGTTCCTTTGGATTCTTTCAAATTTTTTAGCTATAAATCTAGGCATTTTGAAAATAGAAAGGAAGTAAATTGGGATCCCTTGAAGAATAGCGGTAAGGATTTGTAGCTTACCAACATGAATGAGGATTGAACCTTTCTAACCCGCTAGTTTTCTTTGAATTCTTTCAAGGACAGAGTTCGAAAAAGTAGGAGTGACTTCTTTAACAGTGAGAGGGAGACCAAGGTACACTGAATGGAGAGAAGTACTCTTATAACCCAAAATGGTTGTCACTCTGTCATGTAGGTCTTGAGTGTTGTTAAAAAATAAATCATGCTCTTTTTGTAATTTATGTACTGGCCCAAACTAGTAGCATAAATATTTAGGCAATTTTTCCATTTCCTTGCTTCCATCACCAAGGATTTCTTGAAAAGGATGGTATCATCCACAAACTATTGTATAACATTCAGTTCAAGGGTGGTGATAGGTTCGATCCCCTTAATAGAGCCATTGGTCAGCATCTTGGAGACATTCCTACTTAGGACATCAACAACCATTATGAATAGGTAAGGTGAAAGGGGGTCTCCCTGTCTTAATCCTTTACCAACATTAAAGAACCCATGAGGGATTCCATTGACCAAAATAGAGTACTTCACCGTAGTTGTGCATTTTAAAATGAGATTCACCACCTTTTGATTAAACCCAAACTTAGCTAAAACTTTGAGAAAAAAATTTCATAGGACTTTGTCATAAGCTTTTGAAATGTCAACCTTAAAGGCTATACCAACACAATTACTTCTATCCATGGAGTGTATGATTTCATGTGTGAAAATTGTAGCATATATAATATGGCAACCCAAGATAAACCCCTTTTGACATGGGCTAATCATTTTTTCAAGAAAAGGTTTCAGACGGTTAACCAAAATTTTGGCAATCTTGTAGATGGTATTACATAGGTTGATTGGTCGAAAGTCGGCCATGGTCTAGGGGTATTCATTTTTAGGGATGAGAGCTAGAAAAGTATGGTTTAGCTTCTTTAAGAGTTTATGAAAAAGTCCTTGGCAACAAGAAAAATCTCCTCACCCACAATATCCCAATACTCCTTGAAAAAATATGGGAGATAACCATCCAATCTTGGGGCCTTGAAATCCCCCATACTAAAGACTACTCTAACTTCCTCGGGAGTTACAACACTCAGGATAGCATCATTATCCACACCAGTTAGTGAATTAGGTATGGAGTCTAGCAACAGGTAATCAATAGTAGAGTTAGGAACCTCCAAAGGCTTGGATAAGGAAAGTTGAAAATATCTAGAGGCCATTGAACCAATCTGAGCCAGAGTGGTAGCTTCTATTCCTAGATCATCTTTCAGCTTTTTAATCTAGTTTATTTTCTATTTTTGAGGGTCGATACATGGAAGAAGGAAGTGTTATGGTCGCCTTCTTTCAGCCATTGAACTCTGGATTTTTGCTTCTAGAATATTTCTTGTTTTTAAAAAACTTTGTCCCATTCAATACGTTCATCCTTCTCCTACTGCAAATTCTGTACACTAACATCCCCCTCCTCCATCCCTTTTTGGGTCACCTTAATTTTGTCAGCGACCACTCTTTTTTGATGGAAAACATCCCCAAACACCAATTTATTCCAACCTTTAACCATGTTTTTAATATGCTTAAGTTTTTAGAAAACCCTAAACATGGGGGAGTCATGGACAGGGACATTCCACCAATTAGAAACTTTATTCCTAAATTTCAAGTGAGAATTCCACATTATCTAAAATCGGAAAGGAAAGGGACCAACAGCTGAGTGTTCATCCAAGGTAAGCAGCAGGGGGTTATGGTCAAAGACTATCCAGGGAAGCGCCAACAAATTGGAGTTAAGTAGAGCCTTCCAATTAGGGGAAAAAATAAATATATCAAGTCTGACATGGATAAGGTTATCACCCATTCTCCTATTAGTCCAAGTAAATTTTTGGCCCTGTAGGTCAATGTCCAGTAGTCCTGTATCACTTAAAAGATCAGCCAAATCAGCCATACTATTAGTATAATCCACCAATCCTCCACACTTTTCAGAGGGATATAAAAGGGAATTGAAGTCTCCTGCCACTAACCAACGGGTCCCTTTATTGTTTTGGATCCAACCAGTGATTTCCTTCCAAAGAGCTTTCCTAACATTCCTTAAGTTGGGGACATAAATATTTATTAGCATCCAAGAAGACCCAGAGTGGGTGAATTGGATACCCAATTGTTCTTATTTTGAAATATTTCAATACCCTTAAGTCTATTAGGGTTCCACATAATAGTTAGCCCCACTAAAGCCCCATTCACATCACTAAAAGAAAAGTGAGCATTCAACCAAATGTTTTTAGCTATGGGTTCAAAATTTATTTTTTTCATTTTGACTTCTTGTAATAGTAGTACATCAAGCTTGTGCTCCCAAACATAATTCTTCAAAGCATGTTGCTTATGGGGGCTATTTAGCCCTCTCAAATTCTAAGATAGGACTTTCATTTAGACATATTTTTTGAGGACACTTCTAATGTCCTATGTTTCCTAATAGCAATCTCTTTGGTTGTCTCTTTATTTCTAGTTTGGCACTGGTTAGGTCTTCCTGGTTTGGAATCCACACCCACATATTCCTTTCTTGGTTTGTCTCTCTTCTTTAATGTTGTCCAACCATCTTCTTCATTGGTTTGGCTATGTGTCAGGTCAACTGTAATTTTTCCTCTAGCTCCATAGCCTTCCCCATCTAGAACAGCTCTAGGTATTTCTCCCTCTTTCATATCCTTAATCAAACCCAGATTAGCTAAGTGGGGTTGATCTCCCAAAACATCCACCTTCAAATCCTCAATGACCATTTTTTTACATAAGATACTCTTTGAAGGAGACTCAAATTTCAAAGGGGTGGGTTTATTGGGTGTTATCATAGCCAAGTTTGTGCCAGATAGGATGGGTTTTCTTAGCGAAGTCACAACCAAGCAAGAGATATGGTTTTCAAAAGGACCAAAATTTGGTCAAGGAATCAATGATCTTTAGGATCTCATTCTTGAAAGGGTAGTTATTTGTGATTTCATCCACTGGGGGATCACTTGGGATATGTTTGTTTGTTATGGTGGACTTGCAGTCAAAAATGAGATTTCTAGGTTTGGAGCACTTTTGACAGTAAACCATAGCATTTTCATAACATATTTTTTGGTTCCAAGACCTATACTTAGATCTCAAAGTCACAAAATTGGCTAGCAACTTGTTAATATCAATATTGACACAAAACCTAGCAAAGACTAAATTGGATTTCATTCTGGTGATGGTATCCAAAGTAATGAAGTTCCCCATCAAGTCTCCTATACATTGGAATGCTGACTCATCCTAGTATTCTAGTGGCAGTCCTGGCAAACAGACCCAGACTGGAGCAAATTTATTGAGATCCACAACAAGATCGAATCCAGGCTTTCAGCGACAGAGGGAAAGGCTATGTTTCACATAAACCCAGGGGACCGAGGATAGAACAAAGAGCATATCCTCAAAAGTCATGAATTTGAACAAGAACAGTTCTCCAACCATTACACAAACATCTACACTACCCTTCAAATTCCATTTAGTCGTTGACCATCTTCTAACCATATCCACAGTAGGGCGAAAGGAGAAATTTTTTCCCATGACCAAGTTCTCCATTGAAGAAATGATCTTATCACAGGTGGATTTCAAGATCGAGATTTCAGTACCAGAGATGGAGTTCACCACTTCTGGTGGAGGGTGTGACTTGAACAATGTAGGACTTTGGGAGGAGTTAAGTAACACATTCTTCCAACCCTTAGGTTCCTAAATGACAGGAATCATGGGTACTTCTTCAACAAACAGAATGACAAGAATCATGGGCACATCTTCAATAGATGAAATGGGAGGGTCCCCCGAGGAAGGTGGTGGTGCATATGTTGAAGGCACGTGGTCATACAGGGATAGGGGAGGGGGACCGTGGGGTACCCCCAAGGAGGCGTCCACCATGTGTGCAGGGAATTCAAACTAGCAGAGTGGGAAGGAAAAGCGGGAATCTTACTCTATTTTGCATGTAGTTGGTATTCATTATTTTAATGGTATAAGATTAAAAAAAATATATCTTTAAAGATCAATTTTTAAGGGATATAAAACATAAGATAAATGTAAATAAAATAAAATTACCATGCATGTTATCTTTCCCACCTCATGGATTGAGTTTCAAAGTGTATGCACTCATGTATACTTTATGTGCTCCTTTTGATATTGTAGTTGGATGGAATGTGGTTGTTTAGATCAAGAGTGTGATATTGGGATTGAGGATTGATAGAAAAAAAAAGCAGCATAAATATTTGATGATGGAAGAATCTACCAAAATGAGAGCAAATGTCTCAATTTATATATTTTTGATGGGGAAAATCAATGGTCAGGATGCATTAATTAAATGGAGGGTCAATATTGAATGAGATAATGAAGGCTTAACCTTGTGACAAGTTTCACTAGAGGAAAGGGGGTGTAAGAGAAAGGTGTGCTCACACATGTGTGAGCACACATTGAAATTAAAGAACGTGAAAGAGATATGTCTATGACATGTATATGAGGTAGGGTGGCTTGGGAAAGTGACATGTCTATGACATGTGTAAGAGGTAGGGCAGCCTCACATGTGTGAGAGATATGCTCACACATGTGTGAGCAAGGAGTAGAATAGGTAGGTTAAGACACTTGTCACATGATGACAAGTTTTTGATATTGATCCATGTAGATGGATTTGAGGGCTAGGATTGAGTGAGAGGATTGAGAGTGATGTGATTAAATAATAAGAAAATGGTAATGAAGGTTAATTAGCCTAAATAAATTAATTAAGTAGGTATTAATTAATTTATTAGTTGGAAGGTTTGGGGGCTAAGGCTAGATTTAATTAAATATATAAATAATTAATATTTAATTAATTAATGGATAAAAAGGGGTAAATTCAAGTGTGGTCAGGTATGGACATATTTAGATGTCTACACAAATATATGTTTCAACCTCAATATATAATTTTGTATTCTTTTTCATTGTTTTCTTGCTTCATTTTTTTATATTATAAGTCACTGCCCCATTAATATGGATAGATGCAATAGTTATTTATAGCTGTAGAGGTAGCTATGTATAGAAGTGTAGCTCACAAAGACTTAATAATCAAACAATTAAGAGGTATATTTTTGTCAAAATCTTTGAGGGTATAAGTGTATGATGTTAACGAAAATATAAATGCAATCCTAGATCTAAGTGATTATGGAAGATTACAAAAGATAGATGCAAGTCTATTGATAGGATGCAAATGTTAGCTAAAATCTAATATTGAAAATATGAAGAGATTAATATAAAATTGATTATTCAATTATAGGACTAAGCTACATTACATATCCATATAGTTTCCAAATCTAATGATGATGAGAATAAGTCTCTCATCAACACTATGTTGATGATACATTCCTCTTTGGTGAAGCTTTGGTTGGGGAAGTTGGTCACTAGAAATCCATCTTGAATGATTATCTTGTGCTTTAAGTCAGCACATTAACTACAATAAGACCAATATATACTTATACAATTCTGACTAGGTTGTGAAAGACAAAGTTGTTCAAATATTGGGATGCCAAGAAGATGTTTTTCCTGTTGCTTATCTTGGCCTTCCCTTATTCTCAAAGAAATTGGATAGCAATTAGTGAAACCATATTATTGAAAGAATTCAAAATAAGTTGGTTGGTTGGAAAAGAAAACTCCTAAGCCAAGCTGGGAAGCTCCAATTGTTAAAAGCTTCCCTTCAAAAAAATTTGGTCTACTACGTATCAATGTTTAACATTCCTGCGTTTATACCTGAAAAAAATTGAACAAATTCAAAAAATATTTTTGTGTTCTGGAACAAAGGAAAGAAACAAAATGGTATTGGTTGGGTGGGAGAAAGTTTGTGCTCCTAAAAATGTTGGAGGCTTGGGGATAAGGAAAATTAAATTCTTTAATAAAACTCTTACAACCAATTTGGGGTGGACTTTGTTGGAAGGAGCCAAGGAACGGGTTTGGATCCTTAAAGCCAAATACCTTAGAAACAGAGACCAAGGTCGTTTCCTTTCTACCTCGGAGCTGCCTTATGGTTCTATCTTCTGGAATTGCCTCCTTAAAACTAGAAGTGTGTTAAAGTTGGGTGTTAGGAAGCACATTGGTAATGGTTTAGAAACTAATTTCTGGAAAGACTCTTGGTTTAGTGGGAATCCTCTCACCTCTATTGTCCACCTCAACCCCTTAAGACAAATATTGATTATAACTTGTGGAAAGAAGGTTGATGGTTACATTGACTGGGATGTTCTTGAACCTTATTGGATCAACTTTGATAATCAACTTATGAGAGCTAATCTAAGGGGTGCTAGATAGCAAAATTGGACCCTTATTGTGCAAAGGCTTCACAATTTAATAAGGGAGGTTGGCCTCTTCTCTAAAGATAGGAAGGATGAGTGGCTTTGGACCAAGAAACCTTCTAGTTATTTTTTATTTAAATATACCTATGTGGAATTAGAAAATCCTCTTTTAGCCAACAGGGGTTTCCAATGGGACAAGGTGTGGATTAAAAATCTAACTCCAAAGGTTAATTATTTTTGGTGGGTTGCTTCTCACGGTAAAATCCTTACTATTGATAATTTGGTTAGAAGGGGGTTTCATTTTTTTTAAAATGTGTTCTTTGTAGAGAAGAGAAGTCTATTATGCACTTGTTCTTCCACTATTTGTTCTCAAGAGAACTTTTGTCCTTCTTCCTTTCCCTATTGCTCACTGAATGGGTTTATTTGCCTTCTTTGAAATCATTCATTGACAATTGGTCCTTTTTCCCTTTCTCTCACAAGATTGTCTTGGATCTTTGGAATCAAGTCCCTCCCTTTGTTTCCTGGGGGATTTTGAAGGAGAGGAATAATTGGATTTTTAGATACACTGATAGAAATAGTCATGATCTATGCTTTTCTATTAAGACCCAAATTTAGAAAAATGTGGAAGTGGGAGGTCACAACTTCTCTAAGGTTTTTCCTTCTTTTAAAAAGATGAGAATCAAACAAATATGGGGCCTTAAATGGATCTCTCCAATTTCAATTGGGCTACTTACATTTCAAGGAAGTCTACTATGTGGACTCCCCCGGAGAAGCAACAGGTTAAATGTAATTTTGGTGGCTGCTCTAAGGGAAACCATAGTTTGGCAGGGGTGGGAGATATAATCAAGAATCACAGTAGAGATTGTATTGTTGGTTATGGTAAAAACCCGGGGTTTTCTAATAACAAAGTTGAGGCTATGGTTGCTTGAGGTGGAATTAAATTGTTGAAAGATTTAGGCTTCCAACAAGTCATCTTGGAAGGAGATTCAAAGTTGATTGTTGATATTTTAAAATGGGAGAGTGTTGTGCCTTGTGAAATTAGAACATAATGGATAATTGCAAGCTACATATGCAATTCTTCACTTATTGTAGAATCCAACATGTTTATAAGGAAGGGAACTCCTCTACTGACATCATTGCCAACGAGGCTCTTAAGTGTAACATGTGGACTCATTGGGAGTATGGAGAGTTTCCTAAGGAAATAAAAGATCGTGTTTTGAAAGAGAAATATGAACATGCTTATACATTATAATTATAGGATAAGGGGTCTTGATGGGGTGATTATTAGATGTGGTGTTAGGATGGATACTGAGGTTAATAATTACAAGTTTGGTATGTTTTGCTTTATGGAAATTATTAAAATGTTTTCCATCAGCCAGATTTGTGTCATTATTAGAATTGGTTATTGGATAGGCACTAAGGTTAATAATCACAAGATTAGCAAGTTGCATATCATGAAAAATATTAAGGAGATTTTCTTCGGCTAGGAATTAAATGAGTTCATCATTTCCAAGTACCCTTCGTATCACATGATTGTTTGCAACTACAAAGCTTTGGTCACTTCGAATATTTTCAATGTGTTATACGTCTTTTCCTACCCCATTCTCGAGACTTAGCTTGATTGTTAATCTGGTTATATTTATCATGGTAAAATTGAATCATGCCATTTATGTCCTAGGGCTCGTGTTTCTAGCTTATTTCATCTAGTAGCTTTGGTTTTGTAATTCAAATGGCATTCTTAGCTTCATTATCTTTTTTTGTCATCTCTGCAATTTTAGTTATTAGGGTGGTAGAGTTGTTGTGTATGGGGGTGGTATGAAGAGAGGAACTAATCAGAAGTAAAAACCTAAAATTCTGCAATCTTCAAAAATGGGAGGGCCGAGGAAGAGAACTTAACCCCATAACTATCTAGTTCTTAAGCAAAATGTTGATCTCTAGTGTATGTTTATAGTGGTTGGTATGGATTTGTTTTTTGAAGCTATGAAGGGGTATAATGAAGGTCTTACTACTAAATTCACCAATTCCTAGAAAAAAGGCAATGTATCCATTGGGGTGGTGAAATTTGAAGTTAATTCCCAACTTATTGTTGAGGCTACTGGTCTAGCAAATGAAGGAAGAAAGGTGGTGAAGAAGAGTGTGACAGACTACCAAAATTTTGTTGATACATTCATGCATGATGGAGAGGTTCTTACGAGGTTCCAAAATGGGTACACCAGGCTTGATTTTCCTCTGTCATTTGCTTTGGTAAGCATATTTGCAATGCTATATTTCACTCTTGAAGGTAGGTACATGAAACCTACCATTTCTCTATCCTTAATCACATCCACTATAATAACAGGATAAGCTTTCCATTCTATTTGCTTTCATCCCTATAGCAAAGTATTGAGAATGGGGCTTTGCCTCCGTTGCACTAGGGATTATTGTTAGCTCTTCATAACATGCCCTTGCGAATAACCCTCATGCCAACCTGTTGATTGCTCGGTAGGATAATCCCCCCCCCCAAAAATGATGATGATAATGTTGGCCCTCCTCACCATATTGATAATGTTAATACTGGCCCTCCCTAAGTTGTTGTACTTGTGCATCCTATTCCTAATCCTAGGCTCCCTGCTCCTTGTTTGGATTCCTTGGATGGTAGCCCCATGAATGCTTTTGGTCTAGCTACCCCCAGCTCCAAACTGTCTGCCTCTAAGTCTAAGATTGCCTCTATGGTTAATCCCCTCAAGATGGATTTGCTCAAAGCTACCCCTAAAAAAAGGAAACACTCCCCACTTCTCCTAGAACTCCCAAAGGTTAAGAGCTCTAAAAAATACCAGCAAACCTCAAAGCATGGAAATGTTATTACCATTATTGAAGAACTAGATGGTCCCCAAAAGGAGGATTTTGATGAAGGGCAACTGGGAATGTCGCGGGGTGGTCGATGCTCGACAAGGTTAGAAAAGGTTGCTAGCTCAAATAAAAAAGGTAAAATTAAGGAGACTGTAATTGAGGAAGACAAACAACTATCTATGGAAGAATTCAAACCCCAAGTGGAGGAGGAAAGTGAAGGTATGGATTGTGATGATGAAGACTATGAGATGGAAGAAGAAGAACTAGAGGATGAGGAAGATGAAAAGATGGAGGTTGAAACTGGTGGGGAAGAGGACTTGGATGTGATTGAGAAGGAGGTATGTGATTTGGAGGATAATGCCAAGGGTACTTCTACTTTTGAGGATACTAACATTCTTTTTTTGAAAAGTTGAATCACCTTTCTGCAGGTCTAGGTTGAAGACATAAAGAATGTGATCACTACTTTGATTGAAGGTGACTAACGGTTTGATGAGGAATGCTATGATTGCAGTTGTTTCTGGTCAATCTAAGATCAAGAAGAAACTTAAGAAATTTGGGAAACATGAGGGAATGAAGGATCTAACTAATGATGTTTGTATGGATTGGAGGGAGTACGTATCTCAGATTGGAGAACACTGGGACCCAGTCGCTAATGCTAAATAATGGAATTTTTCTTGCTCTATTTTTTGCTCTGGATTTATGTGCCTGCATTCGTCGGTTATTTAGGATGATCATTCCATACTATTACTTTTTACTTGCTAGGCTTTGGTTTAGAATTTGTTGGATTATAGTTAATATTTTACATGGCCTGTGTGCCACTTTTTGGGATAGTATTTGGTATGCTTTTGTTTTTTATTATAACTATGATGATCATGTGGATGCAATATTGGTATTGGCCTGCGAGTCCCATATGGATGCTTTCTAATAGTTAGACTAGTTACTATTTTTTGGGTGTGACTGGTGTTGTTTCCCAATCTGTCTCAGTTTTTTGTTGTTCCAGCTCTTTTTGTTACTACGGGATTAGGGCCCTTCCCTACTTATATAATCAAAAACAACTATATAAAACCAAATTAAAGCTTTAAAAAATGACTAAATCCACTAGAATGGAGAATCAAAATAATTTCAATTGATTATACTAAACCATCGCATGCACAAGCTAACCAATTAATTATTTTCTTGTTATATTTTCAATTTTAATGTTTCTTTATAATTACTATAAACATTATATATATAACATTTTAATTTTAATGTTTATTTATTTGTATATATTTATTGATTATAAAAATATTGATGAATATATTTAATATACAAATATAATATGTATTATAAGAACATAAAAATACATAAATATTATGAATATATGAAGTCATATCAATACAATATAATTTAATATGTATGAATTTAATATCATATTAATAGAAGCTTTTATAAAATTTTACAATTGAAAGAGCAATATCATTATAAGTATATATAACATCATTTACTTAAATATCAGCTTAAGTAATCACAATCAATAACATATAATATTCTCACTTAAGATATATGTTTTATGATAGTTTTCTTAGGGATAGAAATTCATGGCATCTAATTTCACATGTTGACACTTAAGTACAACACATTGGCATCTCATACTAGCATGCTTGTATTCTCTACATCAGTTGAATCCAAAATATGACCTACAAATAAAGGAGAAAAGAGATGACTAATGATTGGTTGTGGGATTTGCATAAGTTAGATCCCAAGGTCAATTTAATAATTTGTTATCATTGGCTTTGTTGGTCCTAGATGTCCATAAAACCCTGGCTAGCTTGTGGATGCTTGAACATGTTTGTGCTTCTTGTTTATTATGTCATTATTGTTCATTTTCATTAAAAAAAATATTTAGTAAAATATTATATCTATTTCTAATTTCATAATCGATTTAAGACTAAAATTTTATGAAAAATAAATCATTTAAATAAAAAAAACATAATAAATTTAAAATGTAAATTAATATTTCAAATGATAAAAATATATTATAAATCATATCTATAAAAACAATACAAAATATATTTTTTAATTTCTACAATTAAAATTTTAATAAATTCATACATCTAGAAATAAAATAAAAATTTATATATTTTGAAACATCATATCTAATATTATAAAAACTACCTTCAAATTAATTAACTTAAACTTTAATTATATCATTTTAAAACCAACTCCAATCTATAAACAAACACCCATACAACAAGTGCATGCTTGCATTATACAACTTATTTATATAAAGTTTTTTAAAGATGTCACATGGGCATTATAGTATTTATTAGTCTCACTTACCTTAGCTTTCAACCTGCCAAAAAAAAAAAAAAAATCTAAAATATGGTATGACAAATATAGTTATATGAAAGTTGGAGAAAACTTTCCAAAAAAAACCCAATAAAACTAGAGAGTACAACCTTACCAAACTAGAGAGTATATAATTTTAATTGTATTTGACAAATGACATACTACCAACCAAGACCATTCATGTTTAGACAAATGTAGTGGGTAGGTTAGTAAGGTTGCCCACCTACATTAGCCAAGCTTAATAGGTTGAAATAGTGGCTCTACCAACATGCTAAAAATATTTTAGTAAATGTAGAGTTGGTTAGACCATTCAGCTTTATATGAAACTTTCATTTATATTAGTAACTTGAATAAAAAGAAACTTTCTCTATAAATTTGTAGGAATTTTGTTGATTCGAGATTGTGTTTTTAGAATAGTTAAATGGGGTTATTATTTGAATGACTTTATTTTTAAAATATAAAGGGATTATTTCACTTTTAAAAGGAGGACATTTCATTTCAGTTAGGTTTGGTATGTGATTTAAATGAAAATTAGTTTGTGTCGAATTGGTAAATTAATTTTTATTTTTGTTTGATTTTATTTTTTGTGTATCTTAAGGAATAGGTTTCAATGTTCATTCACCGTTATTTATTTGAAGACAATTTTGTATTTGTGGAATTGACTCAAAATAAGTTTATGGACATAAATATGATTTCTAAACTTTTAAATTCAAAATTTTAAAATTGGGCATATTCATCTTCTTTCCAAGTAATTGTTATGAGTAGACTAAAGTACAAAATATATTAAATTGTATACTAAGGTGTTGTGTAAAAGGACAAGTTTTAATTCATTATGATTATCTAGAAAGAGCATATAAAAAGGAATCATAAAATCATTTATTGAAATCAAAGAATCATGTGACATCAAGTTTAGATTGTAACTCTATGCATACTACATGATTCTTTGTTGTCCTTGTTTCATACAATTGACTTAATAATAGAAGATTGACCAAAGGAGACCTCTCATATCTTTTAAAGATCCTAAATGGTGTTTAAAGTACACCACCCCTCTTCAAGTTACAAACATCAAGGTGAATAGGTACCTAACATCTAAATCAATGAAGTTTAATTCCATGTATAGGTTTGTTCTTGCACTCTCAAATATCAAGTTCATACTTGTGGAAGTGAAGTAGAATAAAAATAAATAAAAACTCTATGTGAGCCATTCATCTGATAGGTCTTTGTTTTTTTGGCATATTAGTAAATTAGCTAGCAAAGTTTAGCCCAGCAAGGTCTTCATCGAACCTATTGCTAAGAACCAATATTTTTCTATTTAAATTACATACATATAATTAAGAAGTGTGAGTAATCCTAACTCATTATCCAAGGTTAGTTTATGATTCATTGTGGATTAATTAATTTACCCAGGGTATTTATGTGAAGAACTTATTTTATTTCTTTACATTTGGTGAACTCGGCTTATCTTAAACCCCTTAGGGTTTGTTCATAGGGTTTAATCCTTCTCTATTAGGGTTTCAAATCTAACATTTCTAACTAGTAAATTTCATTTAAGATTTGATTAGGGTTTGGATCTATCATTTATTCAAGTATTTCATTTTTATTCTCTTAGTGTTTGGGCTTCATTATTTGATATTTTTTTGTCTTACCTACCCACCATTATTTTTTGTTTTCTTGACAAACCATCCACTACAGATTCCCATATACCATTTTCTTTAGTTGTTATCCATGCATCTATTGTTCACTTTGATTTGTTCCCATTTTTTGACATATGATCATTTTATCTTTGATAGTCTTGTGTCTTTGTATGTTATGGGTGTGGATGTATTTTCTATGGATATGCTATTTCTTCGTGTATGTGTTTTTTCCTCTTTCATAGAGTTGGTTATCTTTTTTTCTCATTTTCAATATACTCACTTCACTTGTCCTTAAGTTTTTATTTGATTTCACATTTTCTATGACTAGCTAGAGATATGTATGAGCATAATGTTGTTTTGTATTTAAGATCCTTTATTTCTCATTTTTTCTATAATGATGATGCATGATCTATGATAGGTATTGATTAGATAGACCCACCTTATAGTGACATATCTAGGGATTATATGGTAAGTGATGAGATTCCCTATCTATTAGCTAGCCATGATGATGTGATGTATGGTGATGATAATATGCTTCCTCATGTTCATGATAGTATTATTCCTTCACCTTTATATTTATTTCCATATCAACTCTTTCCAATAACAGTGGAAAAATCTCTAATTTGAGGGCCCAAATAAGATCTCTCCACTTGCCAAATATGCATGCATCATCAAAACATAAAAAAGGAGAGATGAAAATACCATATTATATCATAATCAATAAAATAATGCTAATGTATCAAACATAGCTAAGTAGAAATAATAATCAAAATCAAAGGTAATCACAAGCATTTCTAGGTTTTCATGTAGACTCAACTACTACCATCCTCTCTATTCTCAAAAAATATAATAGCTCATCTCAAATAGGAGGTTTTTTCTATGTGAGAACTTCCTAGTGAAATGCATCTATTCCTCTAGTGTGCTCATACATGTCCTCTTCGCTCTTGTAAATTTTATCATCTCACACTTCCTTAATGTGAAAGGCCTTCACCTTAGTCTCTACCTCCTCCCTACTAGTATCCAACCTTTCATCATTGTCACTAAATTTTTTATCTCCTCTTGTAATCACCAACTAGCATAAATGCCTAGTTGGTTGCATCTTGAATAGGTATCTCTCATGCAAGAAGTATTCATCATACAAGCCTCTACTCTAGCCTAGGAATCTACACATGCACACCATGCATCTGGAAAATCCGAGCGTGTTTCATACAAATCCTTCATCACCTCAATTCCCACTCATTTAACTTTCAATTTAAACAACATTATAGCCTCCTAATTTAAGGATATACAAACTTGTTGGTCTTGTCTGTGTGGTGCTTCAACATAAGAGAAACCATACAAATATTCTACCCAACTCATGTGCCTCTATTTGTGATTTACCTAATTGTTAATAATAAAAAATTATATGTATTGGTCTATGTACAACACAAATTGGTTCAAAAAATAATAATTTCTCCAACTTCACAAAGCATGCACTATTGAATACGACTCCTTGTCATAGACAAAATATGATTGTCTAGCCTCATTCAAATTCCTACTAAAATACATGTTTGATCTACCCTTTTGGATTTAATGCATTGATTCATATTCCATTAGCATCACTTTTGATTTGGAACACTTCTTTTAAGTCTAGAAGCACGAGCATGGGCTCCTCTACTACCTTCATTAAGAGAAAAAAACTATTGGTAGCAAGATGGTTCTTTTGACACAACCAACAAGAATTGGAATTAGAAGGAGGGTATAATCAAGATACAAAATAGTAATCCATCATCTAGTATATACTATAAGAGGTTGACCAGATCCACATATTTAAAAGAAAAATATCACCAATCTATTTATTTAAGTCAACACAAAAAGACAAGAAGTGACAAAGGGAAGACTACAAAGAGAGGAAATCTATCTCCTAAATTTGATCTACATATTTATATTGAGATACCTATTTTTCCCATCACTCCTCCAGTTTCTCCACCTCTACCTCCAAAATTTCTTTTCTTTCTTATTGTATAACACTCCCCTCTTTCCCTTAAGGTTTTTCTTCAAGATATTCCAAATAACCCCAACATTTTTCCCTAGATCCATTTATGGTGAATGCAAGAGTGAAGAACATATCAAAACCTTCAAGGAGATAGCTAAAACATCACAAATTGATCATTAGAAAGTAGCTTGTATATTGTTTCTCTTCTCTTTGGGATACTTTGATTATAGGTTGTCTATGGATTTAGCTCCTGGATCTATCACTATTTGGGAGGAATTAGAAGTATTATTTTTAATTAGTTTAAGATTTATGCTAATCCAACTATTGTGTACCATCAATTTGTTACTTGCAAGAGAGAATCCAATGAGCCTTTGAGTTTATTCAATACCGGGTTCCACAAAATGTACAATAGGTTGGAAGATCCATACCTCAAGGAGAAGAAATCTAAAATTCAATTATAACTTAGGTCCTTGGATCCCCTGGCAAGGTTTTTCCTAAGAATACTTCAAAATAGGGATTCTTTATAGAATACTTATACATAAGTAATGTAATTTCAATGATAGATGGATACCCTCATAGGAGGAGATATGGGATCCTTGTCTTCATTATGACATCCTTGGGTGAGCAACCAAATCACCAAAATCAATAATGATCTAGCCAATTAGACTCCATTGATGAATTATTCTCCAAGAATTTTTCCTCATGGACAAAATCAAGAAACATACCAACAATCCCTAAGTCAAATCCACCCTTTCCCTATATTGTCTTATTCAAGGTGAGGATATAATTCTTTTATTGTTCTTAAGTCATCAACTACTATATTTTTCGAATAATAGAAGGCCTTTTAGAATCCTACTACAAAAATAGTGTACAAGATCATACTGCACAATTGACAAAAAACTAAGAAGCAATCAAGAATACTTTGAATTAGGTAAATAATTATCTTACTCACCTTGAATTTAACCAAGTTCCCAAGGGTAAAATCAAATATTTTTTCAAAATCAAAACTAGTCACAAAGTCAAGGTAATTTCCACCATCAGAATAATAGTCAAAACAATCAAAACTTCTAAAATAGAGGGTTTAATCAATAGAGTCCTAACAGATAGTGGAATTGTTAGTGTAATTAATATTTAATTACACTTGCATAGCTTTACTTAGGTATATTTTAATTCCTAGGTTAATTATTCTCATCCTTATCTTATTGAGCTATCTTGTTGCTCAAGATAAGATTAGGGTTATGCATACTTGCTTTTATAAAGCAAATCATCTCATGTAATTATGAATTCCTGAATAATAATATTTTGCACATCTTTTTGCAATAGCTTTTCTTTTTTTGATTTTCTCTTATGTGGAAGGTTTTTTGGTTTGCATGTCTGATCTTGGTTTCTAACATGGTATCAGATCCTTGATTTGTAGCCCCTTCTCATATTTTTTGAGAAAATCATTGTAGAGTTTGCTCAGGATTCCTCGGGGGTTTCATGCCTTGAGTTCATCTATGCAGCATCTTGGATCAGATCGGGCTTCACCATTGGATTCAGAGTGCTGGAAAAAGTCAGGATTCACTTTTATTTTTAGATTTTGGTCACCATTTGCTAGATCTGTGAGGGTTTCAAGCTCGGAGAATTTTTGCAAGCTCTGGGGGTAGCAAAAATTTTGGAGCATTTTGGGCACAAATGAAGGTCACCATCGCGTTGCAGCGGCTAAAAACCCTAAGATTTCCTTTCTTTTTGTCAATTTTGGAGAAGTTGGTCCGGAAGGCAAAAAAAATTGCAAGGGAGGCCATACGGCCTCCCCAGCTTGCTTCCTGAGGCACGAAAAACGAAAAAAAAAATTTAAAAATGAGTTTCTCATTTTTCGTGTCGGCGCTCACAATGTTGAAGAATCTCACCGCCCGAAAGCCACCAGGCGGCCACCAAGTGGTTGTCGGTCCACCACTGTCACTAACCTCTACCGCTCGCTAGCCGCCTAGCACTCAGCCCCCGTCGAGCCCCTCCAGCCAATCGTCGATCCTATGGGGGACCGGGCGCTATGCGCCCAGCCCCCGGCCGGCCTCTTCTACACTCCATCGGTCCTATGGAGGACCAGGGGCTCCGCCCTAGCCCCCAGACTACCAACCCCTGGTCGCGCATAGGACCAGGGGCCAAAAAAATTTTAGCCCCCTAGGGGCCCTATAGGCCAATTGGCCTTTCTGGAGCACTTTTACAAAATCGCGCGTAACTTTTGCGTACGGTATTGTTTTTTCACAAACGAGATACCATTGGAAAGCTGATTTTGACGCCGATCTAGTGGTGAAGGTAGCTTCTTCTAATTTTGCTCCAGATTTATTTTGCAGGTCCTTGAACTCAGATGATTTTTTTTTTTGCTTCAGAGGGCATATCTTTTGACTCGGTGATCCCTTTTTCGTCATTCTTGCAACGTTGGAAAGCTGGTTCAGTCCTCTACATAGATCTGAGGTCTATTTTTATTTTCTATCTATGCACATTATCATTCTCTCCTTTTACAATTGTTGGGTCATTATAATAAATGAACTAAGATAAAGTTCCATCAGGGGGGTTTCTTGCATAATAATCTGATTAGAGTGTGCATGCACTTTGATCTCCATTTTGTTTTTGATGACAACTCACATGGGTTATATCCGGTTTCTTAGTTTCTTTTGGCCACATCTTGCACTAGCTTGACACATATCAGATTCACATCGATTCACACTTCAGATTGGGAGTTTATGGTTATTGATCTGCATTAGTTCAGATCCATCTCAGTTTGAGGGCCATGTTTTTATGGTAAATGTTCCAGAGTATTTATGGTACTTGTTCCCATGGAATATTTTTAGTCTCAGTTTGGCATTGACATCGAGATACACGGTTTCCAGATTTTGTCATCATTTCATCTATTGTTGCTTCACAGATTCTAGGGTTGTTCCAGTTTGTGAGTTTTCCAGTGTTTCGTGGCATCGAGTCTGTTGTCGCATTATTATGATTCCGCCTGAGTCCTTTAGTGACTCTCATTTGGTTTCTTGTAGAAAAAATTATCTTTCCTTGCTTGTCGTATTTCAGTTCCAATGTTAGTCCACAGTGTTCTTCCAGTGCTTCTTTGCAGTAGTCATCTCATTGTAGGGGGGTTTTTTCCCACTGGGTTTTCCTTCTCTACCTCATTATTGCATTTGTAAATGGGTACCTGATCAGGCCTTGTTGTCGGGACCCATTCATGCTTTCTTGCATTCATCTTAGTTTTAGGTGCATGCTTTGTTAGTCTCCCTAAGTTGCACTTATGGGGGGGTGTTAGTGTAATTAATATTTAATTACACTTGCATAACTTTACTTAGGTATATTTTAATTCCTAGGTTAATTATTCTCATCCTTGTCTTATTGAGCTATCTTGTTGCTCAAGATAAGATTAGGGTTATGCATACTTTCTTTTATAAAGCAAATCATCTCATGTAATTATGAATTCCTGAATAATATTATTTGCACATCTTTTTGCAATAGCTTTGCTTTTTCTGTTTTTCTCTTCTGTGGAAGGTTATTTTGGTTTGCATGTTTGATCTTGGTTTTTAACAGGAATACGAAGCCTAATCATGGAGTTTCTTCCATCCATCTAGATAATACAATTTAGGCAGATTAAGTAAATTTTATTGATTTAAATCTCTTGACCAATTGGTACAAGTTTCTTGATATAGCACATCATTCAGAAGTAAATCATCTAGAGAATGCGAAAGAGGTCTAGAATTATCTAGGAAGATTAGCAAAGTGTTAGTAATAATGGAGATATTGGTATCCCCATGATGTTCAAGTCTTAAATGCATTTATTAGTGAAGGAAATAAAGAATGAATCCAAGATGATGAAGAGTTTATATTATCTTTTGAAGAATATGATGAACTAGTACAAGGGTATAAAGAAATACATCATTTTCAATAATATAAGAGTAATTGCTACTTTAGGAGCAAGGATAAATAATGTCTCACAGATCCTCTTCATCCCCATCATATTCCTACTCCTCATAATCCTAATATAGATAGAAATCCTTTTGCTCCTAAGGGTCCATTAGGATAACAATATAATCAGAATATTCTTGTTGCTAGTAAAGTCCATGTTTCATCTAAAGAGAATCATAATGCAGAAAAAGACCTAAAAAATATTAAGGCTAGCGTTTCCATGTATGATATTTTGGCCTATTCATAAAGAGGCATTAGTTTATTCGTTAGAAAATCAAAAGGGGGAGGCAACTACATCTCAGAAAGATAAAGGTAAGACAATTGCCACTGCGAATATTTTTGCAATCCTTTTTAAAGGCAAGCCTAGAGTTCCTCCTTTCTTGTTGAGCCTCAAAATATTTGGTGAGAATTTGCATAATCATCTAGTTTATTTTGGTACTTCTTGTAATTTTATTCCTTATTCTATTTTTTAAAGTTGGGGGTGGTTCCTCTCTGAACCAATAGAATAGTTTGTTAATTGGATAAATAAGAAGAGTTATTGGAGTGCTGAAAGATGTGCATATCCCATTGGTGTTAAAACCATGAATTCAACAACATGTCAATATACATGTAGTTGATATTCCTAAGTTATATGTAATTTTGATTAGTAGAGAGGATTAGAAGCCCCAATGGTCTATTTTCAGAGCTCTTATTGCCCTAGAAAGGAAATTAGGATTAGATCAAGGTAGAGGTTGAACCTAGATTGAAACATAAAATTACATAATACAATGCTACTAATGAAGTTACATATTTAGATTTTGATATGGGAGTATACAACAAATTTAAGGTCTAGTATATAAGTGCTCCTAATCTCAATCTTGTTCTTGAGGCATTGCATGATTTCTAGGCTCATTTTCTATATTAATAAGGGCTAGTCCCTTCTCTTTTTATTTTGATATTTTTGTCATGATGGACCAACTACATGTGCATGTGTTCCATTATTTTAGGCTCAGGAAAATAAATTTAATTTTCAAATTTTCAAATTTTAAAAAATTGTAACTTGTAAATTTTGAGCCCAGGCATCAATTTAACGTCCAGTCTAACCTTGTCTCTTTGAAGTAGTGTTAGGAACCCAATATGGGTATTAATAGGAATTTTGGAAGTATTTTAAGGGTTGGAACTTTTTAATGTAAAGAAAATTATTTAATTTTTATTTTGGGAATCCCTCTAGAGGTTGTAATATGCCAATTATAAATCAATCAAAGAATAGTGCATGCTTCCACTAATTGCTATCAATTTTGGTGGTGATGTATTTTTTATTTTATGTTCTTTAAGTTGAATAAATTGGTGGAATATTGAATGTTCTTTCATGTAAGGTTATCTACAAAATCTACAAATTAAATATGGTGTTTTTAGGCATTTAAATTGAATATATTTATTTGAACTTCTCTAAATCTTGCACTTGTAGTGTTTGTGATTGTGTCAATACTCGTCATTGCATTATAGGTTATTTTAGAAATCATCAAACCTTTCAAGATTAAGGCTAAAACATAGTACATCATTAGCTATTCATTATTTTATGTTTCTTTCTCTAAATTGTAACATCGTTTGATCATTTTTTATAATTGATTATATTAAAGGTAGATCTAGGCTAGATTGTGGATAAATTAGAAGTAGAATAGTCATAATTCTATTTGAAAATTAAATGTATATCTATTGTTTTAGTATATTTAACATAAGAGCTCAAAAATTTATCTATTGTCATAGAAAAATGTATTTTAGGGATGTATGTATTGTTTAGCTTGACATTAACCAACACAATCCATTGTTAAAAAACATAAACTACTCAACTACTTCACATATTCAAGGCCTGGCACTATAGGGACCTTGTAGTTGGATGATTACTAGGATTGATCAAATTTTCAAGAGAAGTATGGAATTCTTCTTTCTATTTGAGTTGGTTGTGTCAAAAGATCCATCAAAAAACCCTCTTTTATATATATAGTGCATCAATGGTACACAAATGTCATTGAAGTTATTGATAAAAATTTGACAAAAGCTCACTAACCCATCGAAAATTCTAGCCTTTGTTGCACTTCTTGGTTCAAGCCACTTAAGAATAACATTGACCTTCTCCAATACATGTTCAATCCACCTTGAGACATCACAAATATCATGAATTTCAACTCCTTCATGAAGCTACATGTATTCATTTTTATGCTCCATTCTTCTCTCCTCGATAGTGTTAACACTTGCTAAATATGTACAATATTTTCCTCCTGCATCTTACTAAACACCAAAAGGGCATCATGAATCTCAATAATTTCAACTCCTTCATGAAGCTACATCTATTCATATTTATTCTCAAGTATTCTCTCCTTTATAGTGTTAACACATGCTAAAGATGTACATGATGGTGCTCCATCATCTTACTAAACACCAAGATTTCATCAAGATAAATAACCACAAAATTGTTGAGAAACAAATTTAGAACTTTGATCTTTACTCACGTGAAGATGGTTGGTCCATTTGTTGTCTTGAATGGTATCACCATCTATTCATGCAAGCCTTCATTTATTGTAAATATTTTCTTTTATTCATCACCTTTAATAATATTGATCTAATAATATCCCTCCTTCAAGTATATCTTGAATAAGTAGTGTACTTCATTCAAGCAATCCATCAAGTCATCCATGTATGGAAATGGGAACCTATGCTTGATGGTCACCTTATTGATCATATGGGAATTTCTACACATCCTCCATTCTCCATCTATCTTTAGTGCAAGAAATCAATATTTCCCTTATTAAACCTTGTTCCAACAATTACTCAAACTAATTGATCAAGTCCACACTCTTTTTAGGACTAATTTTGTGTGATTCCTTATTTGGAAAACTAGAACGTAAAATAAATCCATGTAGAGATGATGCAAGAGAATGTAGAGGTGTAAGATCAATCTTGCATCACCCAAAAATATTGAATTTTTTTTTTGAATTTTTTTTTTTGCAAATACCCATGAAGCCCATTTCCTCTAAAAATTCATGTAGACTGATCTAAAACATCCAAATTTTCCAAAATGGCTAAAAATAGAAAGGCCCCTATTTTTATAAAGTTTGCATTTATGTACATATGGACTTGAAATTTTATCCAAAGCTTTAAAATTTCTAAATGAACATTGTGGATAAGTTTCAAGCCAAATTCGGGTCTAAATGTGAAGTTATTAAATATTCAAGTTTCTAAAAATCCTTACAAAAAATTTCAAATTGAGTTAATTGAGGCTTCAAACAATGAAATGTGGACCCAAAATTTGGGCTCAATTGAGTTCCCAGATCAAAAGTTATGTCTCCTAAAAGTTGTGTTATTCTTAGGAGTTGGGAGTTACACTTTCCTAAGCATGCAAGAAGGCACCTAAATGCACTTATGGTTTTTTTGTTCATTTCCAAGAAAAGGGAAATATAGTGGAGAGGAGAAAACCATCAGCAAGGGGAAAGGAAAACAGACAATATCATATTTGAAGTTATAGAAGAGGAAGAAGACTCCATAAGGGAGAGGACTGAAGTTGCAAGGTTTTGCAGTCTGTTAAAGATTTTATCCTCTATTTTTTTAGATTTGGACTATTTGTAATAAGTTTTCATTCTAAATTAATTAATGCATGCATTTTAATATGTTGAATCTTTGTTGTAAGTGAGTTATGTGAGGTATCCATCATCAAGTGAGAGATGTTACACATTAACATTTGTAAACTTCTTGAGTGGAATGATAACTTTTGGATCCTAAAAAATGTGTGGCTTCATCTTCTCTTACAATATTGGCCTTACTACTAAAACAAAGAATCCTTGCAATCCTCCCACCTTGAGAAAATCATTTATAAACAACAATAAAACTTCTCTTCATCCTTAATGGTGATTATTTATACTTCTTCCCATCCATCTTAATGGTAAACTTGTGTTCTTTCATCCATATGAATTTAACTTTCATTATGATGCCATGGACTTCCCAATAACTCATGGAAAGCATCTATGAGGATCATATCGCACCATACCTCATTCATGTATCCTTCAATATAAAATACAACTTGGTATTGCTTTTTCACTATGATTTTTTGTCCCTTCTCAAGCCACGAGACTATTTATGGCATGATTTGCATAACAATCTCTAACCCCAACTTTTGTAGGTCATCTTCATGGAAGTTGAGTTGTTAGTGCTACCTCCATCAATAATTAGATTGAAACATTTCTAGCCCAACTTGCGCATAGTTTAAAGAGGTTCTCCCTCAACCATGACTCATCTTCTCTACCCATGGTTTTCAACACAACTTTATGCATCATCAAGTTCTTTATGACCTCAAGGCTAGCAATTTCTACTCTACCTAATGAACTTGCATATTAAGCCATCACAACATGCACATGATCATGTATGCATTATTTCTCTCATGTGTTGTCCAGACACTCAATTCATGGTGACTTTCTTGTCCACATCTCATGCAATTCCCACTAAGGTATTTTATACAACTTCATCTTCTATATCCACCTTTGTTATAGATCTACTCATACTCAATGCAATGTTGTTAATTTTTGCACTTTACTTGAATGCAAAAGGTATTCCTTCATATTCCTTACTTTCTCATCTCCTTGTCCTTACTATTATTGCATGCACTCTATTTTCTATGGGACATCTTTTCTTCCACCCTAAGCATGATTTGGTATGCCTCCTTGACAAACCAAATAGTACATAAACACATCTCATCCTAGATGGAGATGTGTAATCCATTGACATACCTTGACATTTTCTCAATATATCTTCTACGTGAACTAGATGAATGCATATTCTATATAACTCATATATGGACTCCTTCATGAATGCCTCTCATTGGTATATATTTTAAAGCTTCTTATTTAGATGCAATATATAATTGGTTGAAAAAAACTTCCTCTTGATCTTGGCCACCATGTGATCCCATAATGACATCTCGCTTTTTACCTCATCCACATATCCTTTTTGGACTAAGTCCCACCTTAAGATAGCATGCCCTATAAACATTGTGGTGGCATGCTTGACTCTTTGTTATTCCTTGATTTCTTTGAACCCAAGATATCTCTCCAACTCATTGACCCACTCAATCAACTCTTACAAATTTAAGCTTCTCAAGTAGCCAAGGAGTTCAAACCTCAACTTACTCTCAACCTCCCACAAGGGAAAAATGAGTATTGCCTCTATTGTGATGTTCTTATCCAAATTTACATCTATGAAACCTCCCTACACATCCTGATATACTCTCTCATCTTCATTGATCTCCTCTATGACCATAAGACCAATTTATTGTGTGATTTTGATGGCTTCAAGCTAAGCATCAATGGATCTAAAAGAATTTTCCAAACCTATAATGTAGGTTTCTTGTTAGTTTATTGCACCTCTTCTTCCTACTCTACGAGCCATCCTCATTAGTTCATCTATAATTTCATATGACACTTTACACAAAATTTTCATGAATGGAACTCTTGTGAGCTTACCTCTAAAACTCAAAATATAAACCTCTAATACCATAATAGTGTAGTGGAAATAGGAGGGTCAAATAAACAACCATTGAACATATACACAAAGCACATAGATGGAAGCAAAACAAGGAAGAAAAAATGGGGTAATAGAAAAATCCAAATTAAAATATAGAAAATAATGAAAAAATATTATAATAAAGAAAAATTGCATACACTACAATTTCTTTTGCTATTTTTTGCACCTACATTAGTGTTTTCTCCAGTGTTCCCTTTGCATCCCCTTTCTCATTTCATGTTTCTATACCCCCTTTTTTCCCCTTGCTTATGTCTCTTGACCCCTCCTTAATCCTTATTTCCTATCCCTATGTCATCCTTCTCATTTTCCCATGTATCATCCACCGCTCCCATGTGTTCCTCCACCCTTAAGATACCCCTTTTTCCTATTTTATAGGTGATTGCTACTAATTGCTCCAAAAAATAATGCTTCTATCACCACTCATGTATAGCATACCCTTCCCTTATTTCTTCCATGTCTCATAAATAATAACTAAAACAACTTCTAATCATCTTATTTTCACCTCCTCTTCCTCTCTATTAGATTTTAGCTTCCTCAATATATGGTACAAATGCATCTCATATGTTTAGACCACCCATTTTTACTCCCAAAATTTAATTCTAAGTTCCCCTTGCTAACTATATTTTCACTTCTTGCCTAAAATTCATTCAAAAATCTATATAAAATAGCATGTTACTCTCATTTAGATACCAAACACGTGGTTCAAAAAAATTCTCTTTTGCAATATCTTGTCATTGGTCTAAAATTTTGAAGCTTTGGAGCATTGGATCCTTGTCATGTTATTGTAGCATCATTCTAACACTCTGCAATTTATGTTTCCAATATTTTAGAGCTTTGGTATAATCTTTTTGTGATACCTTCTCTCTTCACCCTTTCATTACCTCTTCTCCTTCCTCATTTCCTTTATACATCACCCTATTTTCCCCTCTCTATTTTTCCTCCTTATATCATCCTTCTTTAGTCTCAGGCCTTTTTTATTGTATTTTATTTCCATTTGGTAGCCTTTTTTCCTTCTCCCATTATCCTCCTTTTTTTGTTATTTGTATTCTTCCTTGGTAAGCAAATTACGATTTGTGTTTTTCATTTCAATTTACAAGTTAATCACATATGATATTATATCTTATTATTGCCATGTGGATCCATGTTTGAAAACCTACAAGAGGTCTAACTTAGGAAACTTCACCTTTAACTCACCACTTATGCAAGGTTTTTTATACAAAATATGTCTTGCAAGTGAAACACAAAAGAATTTGGGTACTTTGGACAGGTGTAGTAGTTATAAGAAGTGGTTAGCAAGATGGAATGAATAAACCCTAAAAAAATAGATTGATATAAGCAATTTAATTTGCACCCCTAATACAAGATACTTTCCCCCAATGCTAGTTTCTTGTCCCTTGGCTAAGGAACCTAGACCCTATGGATTTATTTCTCCTCCAATTTTGGCACTTTAGCTTGTAGATTTCAAATATAGATTTATGATACCACCTGAAGTCTATTTTTTTATTCTTTACCTATTTTTATTAGATCTAGGGTTTCAAATTTCTAATTCTATCTTCCTTGCATGTTATTTTTTGCTTTTTCACTAGCTTTTAGTTATCATTTCTTTGTTTTTGTTTATTATAGGTACTTAGCACACCTTGATCAAACATCTCTGACACTATACCTAACAAACATAAAAGTTGCAATAAGGTATGACACATGACAAGGAACCTATGCCCCACATATTTATACCACTCTTTATTTGCCCTAGAATATGAACTAGAGATTTCTCAACATTTCAAGCACTTTTTATAACTCCATAGTTTGATTTTGGGTTCATTCTTACCCTCTATTTTCAAGTTTTCTATATCTTAGTCTTTGAAGTTGTGTATGCCTATTTCCATATTTGTGTTTATAAATCTATGCTTCCACTCTTATTCACAATCCTAGCTCTCATGTGACCAAATTAGATCAAATTGGGGCTTTTTTATGCACATTTAAAAGTCCTTTATTTGATCTAATCCAATCACACAAATTAAGAAAGAAAAACTAAGTTTATTTTTTTCAAATACAAAAGGCCACAAATATGTGAAACCCAGTCACACTATGCTACCCAATCCTAGAGATGTATGTACAAAGACTCTCTACAACTGCAATCAAGCTCTAATTTATACCTAAAAATGCAATAATTTGACAACTAATATAAAATCAACCAACTCATTTAAATGACCATTACTTATCATTATATAGTGCCTATCACTTACGCTACAACATAGTATTAAAATTTATTGGTAAAAGAAAGTGTGGTTAGAAAGGTAGCTTGGCCAACAATGTGTCGTCTGACAAAGAACAATTCAATCATTCCTTAAGAGCTAACATTCTTTTGACTCCAATACTAACACATTATTAGAAGATCTAATTGTACCATTTGATAGAAACATTCTAATAGAATGAATAATAAAGATCAACAGTGAAACTTGGACACAAAAGAACTTGCACTCAACATAGATGTGCAAAAATGTATCAACAAGAAATAGAATACATAAGACTTCAAAAACAACCCAACACAATATGACATGCATGGTTAAACCAATAAACAACCAACTACCTCAACACAAGACACACAAAATAAGCTTGCCTCTGGGAAGTTGAACACCTATTCTTAGGTGATTGAAGGTTATATTAACCTAAAGATGCTTTGAAACATGATCTTAACATAGTATTTCCCATCATTGTCATACACCATTATTGAATGCGATAGACTAGAGGAAGATGGCAATGGGACATATGAATTCAAAACTAGAAGGGGCCAATGGAATAAAGTACACAATGTGAAAAGAAGATCGAAATGATGGAAGGATAATCTTGAAGCCCACAAATCCTCTCACGCGTGCCTATTCTTATTCATTTGGCAAAATAATCCAATTGCCAATTTCAAGGCAATCCAAAGACATTTGTAAAAAAAGTCTGCCTCTCCATGTCAAATGTCTAATCCAATTAAAGCTATTTATTGGGGCAATAATCCTCGTGTCCTTATAGAGTTCTTCCAAACCAAGCATATTTGAAATTAATGAGTTTTCTATCTTCAAAAGGACTTTACCAACTCATGCATTGGCCATATGTCAACGAATTGTTAGCCTTTCTAAAGTGGGCAACAAGAGAGTGGGGAAGTTACCAAAGTGATCTCATACTCCATCAATAATATGATTGAAATTTCAAATAGGAGTGCCTCCTTTGATCCTCACATTCATATTATATGTGAATTACTTAAGGTGGAGCCCACAATGCCCAATCTATTGAACTCTTATTTGTTCCATGATAATGAAGCCAAGTATAGGCTGTCCTAAAATCCCCTCGCTGATATCAAGGGAGGAAGCCCCTTTTGACCAAACTTAGATTGCTTGAAAGACCCATGATTTTTTCATGCTATACTCTTGACACATTTGTGGGACCTTATATATTCAATTTTGAACCTTGATTTTAGGGGTCATTTCATATGGTCTCATTATGAACTTGGGAACTCTGGAAATTTTCATGTGACATTAAAAATTAGAATCCAAGGGTGATGTATGTTCTTAAAGTATGAGAGTTGTTTTAATATAAACCATTTATTGGAAAAATAATATTTTTAAAAAAAATGTCATAACCTTCTTTGTAGAATATTTGAAAATTTATTTTAATTAAGTTTATCAAAGTTTGGGGGGTTGACCCTGCAGTGTAACAGTTAAGTTGCAAGGGTCGCAGTTGGGTTGTCTAAGGTTCGAATCCCACAACTTGCTCTGGTGGAGTGAAAGTTTAAAGTCAGTTTTCAACACCATTAGACTAGTGGAGCGAAAGCAAATTTATCAAAGTTTGAAATAATTATTTATTAAAGATAATAAATAAGTAAATTAAATTAAATAAATAAATTTAATTATTATTAAGTATAAAAACTAATTCTATTAGAAATTAAAGATTAAATATTCTTGTCATGTCAAATTAAATTATTAAAAAAATGATTTAACAAATAAAAAAAAAAAAAAAAGAAAATAAGTAAATATTATAAAACTTTTTTAATGAATTTAAAGTGTAATAAATTATATTATTGAAAAAAATATATATGATGTTGGAGAAAAAGGAAAGTCGTAACATTTAGGGAACTGCTTTAAAGGAGTTTTGAGTGTATATTTTATATCAAGGAATAAAGCTATTTTAAATATCTTCTATGACAAAAGGAGGAATAAAGATAATATTAACATGTTTTATGACAAAATGGAAAGCATGACACTTGGGAAACTATTTTATATTCTATCACAAGAAATAAAGCTATTTTAAATATATTCTATGACAAAGAGAGGAATAAAGCTATTTTAAATATATTCTATGACAAAGAGAGGAATAAAGTTATTTTAAATATATTTTGACAAAATGGCAGTTACATATATTGTCATGGAAGAGAAAGATATTTTGAGAGAAAGTTATTTTCAAAGAAATCTCCTAATAATAATTATTGTCATTTTAATTTTATTTTTTTAAATATAAAAATTCTAAATATATATGTGTAATTATTATAAATTTTATTTATTAGTACTTGTCTTAGCATAGTACTATTGTAATGAGTTTGGCTTTTTTTAGTTAAGTAGTTATTAATAATCTAGTTTTCAACCAATCAAAAACAATATTTAAACAAAATTAAAATAAAATTCAATTTTGTAAAGTCAACTTGTAAAATATTTAACTTTATAAATTATAAAAATTATTTTTTGTGCATATGATTGGTTAAAAAAGTTTTGTGTGTTATTGCGGATAAAGCAAATTAAACATTTTTTTAAGCAATATGTATTAAATATTATAAATTTGTAAATGACCATTCTGGTCTTTATGGCCATTTGTAAAAACTGTTACTCGGACTACGACTAGGGGTTTCCTAAACGAGCAATATGTATTAAATATTATAAGTGGGCTACCACTTTTGATTAATTTTATATATATATATATATATATATATATATATATATATATATATATATATATATATATATATATATATATATATATATATATATCTTTATCTATGTTTTTAATATTCTATGGTATTTTGATTATATATGTACTCATTTTAAGTTTTTTTCATCATGTATATTTTTTATATTAATTTATATTAATATATATATATATATAGTTTCTTAAAAAAATTATAACCTATAATATATAGTTATATAAGATAATATATAACCTAATGTAGGTAATATATTAATTTATATTATATATTTATATACAATATAATATAGGTTATTTTATTTTGTAGGTTCTCCTTTCATATATATATTTATATATATTAATAAACTATCTTAATTGACTACTATATTATTTATAATATTAATATTATTATATTAATACTATTAATATAATAGTAAATCACTATATTAATAATTATAACAATATTTTAAAATATATTAATATTATAATATTACATATTTACTTAGTTTATATAATATAATTTATAAATTATTAATATTAAATTAGAATACAATATATTTATTATATTAATAGTATATTTAACTTCAACTATAATATGAAGATTTCACTATCAAATTCAAAATCAACTAGAATCAATCTAAGAATTATTTTTAATAATAAATCATTTGATTATTTAATGTTTAGCAAATATGTGTTCTAATTTCAACTTTATTAGTCACAGTTATGTCTAGTACAAATAATTCATAAACTACTTCCTTCTCTCAATGAATGAATTCATTATATAAATATTAAAATGTATTCAACTTTAATTTTTTTTTAAATAACACCAAACAATAAGCATTTATTCCAATTTATTTTATTTTCAAATATTTAACATCAAACAAGATATTTACATTACATAACCAAAACATATAAAAAAACCAATGCTATTAATCACACAAAACACAAAATACAAAAGTCAAAACTAAAATACAACAATTAAAAAAAATACATTTAATTTTATTCACATTAATTAAATTTACATTTATTTTTATTCCAACTCTACAAATTTCCAATTAGAATACTACAAAGGCAAGTACTTGCCATTAGGTCGCACTTGTTTAAAATTTATATAATTTTTTTATATATAAAAGTAAAATATTTATAATACTAATAATAATAAAGTAAAATAATTAAATAATATTTATAGAATTTAATTTAAAAAGCTTTATTTTTACCTATTAATAGATTTTTAATTATATTTTTTAATCAAGTTAATATTTTTAATTATATTTTTAAAAAAACTTGATTAAATTATATTTTAAAATGGTAATTTTAATAAATTATAGTAAAATTAAATAATCGCAAGTCTGTCTATGTGTGTGAATTTAATTTTATGTAATAAATATAAGTTATTTAAATAATATTCACTATTAATAAATATTTAAAAACAATTCTAAAAGAATTAATTAAATTTATATTGTAAAACAGTAATAGTTGAAGCTACAAAGTTATTTATAGTATTAGTTTCATTTATTTTCAAAATAGCATTAATCAAATTTATATGGCAAAAATAATTTTCAAAATATTTAGTATAAATTATTTTCAAACCTAATTAATGTTAGTTAAATTTATATTGAAAATAATAATTATCCAAAGATAATGAGTGTGTGTTAGCTTTATATTGTAAAAATTATTTCTAAAATAATTAGTATTAAACTATTTCAAGGTAATTAGTGTTAAATTACTTTTAAAAAGTAATTAATGTTAGTTAAATTGCAAAAGGAATTTTTTAAATAATTAGTATTCAATTATTTTCAAAGTCAATGAGCATTAATTAATTTATATTATAAATGTAATTTTCAAAGCATTTAGTATAAATTTATTTTAAATAATTTCAAAGTCAATAAGTATCAATTAAAGTATAAATTTATTTTAAAGGGCAAATAGAAATAGTTACATTTATTTATTGCATCAATTTGTTAATAAATTTTATATTTATTTTGTAAAACTAGTTAGTATTTATTTTTCAAGTTTTAAAATTAGATTAATCTTGAAAAGCATATAATATTAATTTAATTAATGCTACAAAATATAATTAATAAATAATCATTAATTAATTAAAGTTAAATAAATTTGTGTTGCAAGTAATTACAATTGTATATTGTAAAAATAATTTTCATAAAATTAGTATAGATAAATTAATTAGATAATTAAAATTAGTTGAAATTGTATTGCAAAATATTTAGTATAAATAAAACACAATTAGTGTTAAAAATGTAGTTGTTATTTTTTTCAAAAAAAATATTTAATTTATTTTGAAAGGTAATTAGAATTAGATAAGTTTATCTATGCAAAGGCAATAGAATTTCTTTTCAAAATAATTAGTATTAGTCAAATTTATTTTACAAAAAGATTTAACGTTTATTTTCAAGTAATTAATATGTAAAAATAATTAGAATCTTATTTTCTTCTTTAGTTATAAAACCCTAAACAATATTTTTAAACTAAAACTAGTAGTGCATCTATAGCTTAACACAACTATAACAATGGTGTATGTAGCATCATCCCACTATAACAACGATGTATGTGGCATCATCCTTTTAAATTTTTGGGAAGAAATAAAGGATATCTTGATGATATTAAAATCAAAGGCACACATAATCTCTCTTGGATTGATAATCTAAAAAAATTAATCGAATTAATCAAAATACACTAGTTTAAATTTATCAAACCCCGTGTAAAATTCAATAGACTTTCATATAATTTGTTTATGTTGTTTGTAATTATTAGGAATGGAACTTTACTTACACTAGTTTTTAAGCATGATTATATTTTAAGAACTAAGAATTCATTAGATATAGAAAACAAGTAATGAACATGGAGACCATTTATTTACATGAATTTATTTACTTCCCTTTGTGGGTAGCAATCGCAAAGGAATTATCTAGGGAAAAGGGGCCCTAGAAAGGATTGTGTACCCACATAATAGTTCACATCAAACTTAGTATAGAAAATATAAAGTTACATATTTTACCCCTTGATATTGTTTGGAGGCAAGGTGTGTAGGTATTTATGAGAAATAAAGGGTGTTCCCACTACTATGGCATTCAAGGGTGGGGCTTAGGGTGTGTCCATGAGAAGATTATGCCAACCTTAAAATGAAATATCAATTCATACAAGATAATTTATTCAATCAATGAAAAATTACAATCTCAAAGATTAATATCAAGATTTAAAATATACTTTGTATACTCGAAAAAATATTGGATAGATTGCTTGACTCCTTGAAGCTTTAGGCCAAATTTTGATTTGAGTTTCAAGCCTTTAGATATTTATTATTATACTTCTAAAGACGGTGACCTCAATGCACTCCTAATAGGGGAGTGTAGTCTTTAGAGAGTGACTCAAGGCTCAAATGGTTCCGATGAATCTAAGTTTCTTACTAGAGAATATGTCTATCCTTTATGGAAGGATGCCTACCCCATTTGAGTATGTGCATAGTCCAAATGGATGGATGAACCCTTGTTCCATATAGACAAATGTCTAACCTGTATGGTTGGATGTGCGTCCCAAATGGATGAATTTATATCTCGTATGGATAGAAGTACTTGAGTATACAAACGAACGAACACTTGAGAAAAATAATAATAATAAACTAGAGATACTTTTGGGTTCATTGAACTAGGTTGTTACAAATAAGATTTTTTATAGGTATTTTAGGTTAATTCAATAAAATGTATATAAGTTATTTAATTTAGACTAATACATAAATATGGTAAATTTCATGGATTAATAGTTTTTATTATTTATAATAATAAGTGTAGAAACGTAAATAGAAATAATGTTACTTAGCCGTATAACAAAAGAATGAATCAAACAAATGGAGCTTTGAAATATGTAATGTCTTGAGATTTGCAACAAGAAATCATAGTTTAATATTCACCTCAAGATCAAATATTATCTTTGTTTTATGTAGGGTTGAATCTAGGAATCAAAATTGACTCCACAATTATAGACTTTTCCTTCACTTGCAAACTTGATCTAAAAATCTATGGTATTTTTCTTTTATACTCACTTGATTTTTGTTAGCTTCGTATGTGTCTTCTTCATATATGAGATTTGGTAGTATTTATAAATACCTTGGTATGGTTGTCATTATATTACAAGGGGACATGTTCTGCTAAGTCAAACCACAAAAAATGTGTCTACAAATTGAAGATAGCACTACTCATGAAAATTGAAAATCATTTTATTACTCCAATTGAAGTATGAAGTACAATGATATGGAAATATAGATTTCAAATCAAGGGTGTCAAAATGAATGCACTAAATACCTTTAAATTCAAGGAAATAACAACACATCGTGTCAAGTTATGCTTATTCAACCCTATACAAGATAACCAAATTTGAATTTAAAGTTTTGAATTTGAAAGGGTTGATTCCATGACTATAGGGTTGATCCCACAACTATGGAAGGGACCTCAAATATTTTTTTAAATGACCAAATCATCATGGAATTGGGTACATGGAAATGTATAAATATAAGAAGCATAATAAATAAATAAATAAGGAAAATGTATGGGAATATGTAAATATATTAATATGATAATGGATAAAAGTATAAATATATGCATTATAGATAGGTAGGCAACATAAGGCATAGAATCCAACTTTCTACAAAATTGTGTCATTTCATTCATATGTCAAGTATTAAGGTATTATCCTCAAAATGGGGACAAAACTAAATGGAAAAGAGAATGGGTATGCAAATTTCATCATTACATTTTTTCTTATTTTGAGGTGCCTATGAATCCTAGAATGATCATGCATCTAAAGTATGTAGCATTCACAAACATGCCTGTCAAGAAAATATTCAAACATCAAAGGATACAAAAGAGGGTCAATGTAAAGCAATGGACCCTGAAAGGTATCATCACGTAAGTTTGTCTTTCATCATGTATTCTCCATAAGAACTAAGGGTAAGTCTTTGTAGGTGCTTATTATTAATGTAAAAATAGGTACTATCAAACTAGTTAGCTTTTAGCCTACTTAGTAGGTTCCTATTCACACTACACTTAAGCTCACTTAGAGGTTATCTAGAATTTTGTCTCACCTCATATAGACTCACCAAGTGTCTCAACACTTGTTCATAGAATCCTACACTTGTTTCATACTTGGAAAGGTAGTCAGAGTTTGACTCCTACTATCTCACCTCTTCATCCTTGTCTTTATAAGCAAGGCTCATTTGTACATTTTACAACACATCACATGCTTATGACTCATTTTGTATATGTTCATTTGTGGATTATTTTGAGTTTGCAAGTAGATCTTGGCTGCTCCAACATGGTATCAAATCCATGAGAGCATGTTCATTCTCGCATCAAGGTGACTCCCACATATAGCCCTATCATTGGAGCATCATGGATCCAAATGGATACCACCATTGCATCTAGAAGGCCTGAGAAACAAAAAAAAATACCTTTCTTTTCATCAATTTTGGTAAAAAGAAATAATTTTTTTGGTTATTGTGTTGTACAGAAAAGTTGAAAAAAATTGGATTTTTTTTGCAGAGGATCAATCTATCATTTCGATCAAAAGTCTAGTTTTTTCTTGTAAGAATTTTGTGGCCTATATGGCATGTTTATATGATAAAATCATTGTTGCAAGGTTTTGTGACATCATTATGGTGTTATTTAGCATGTTGTCGAGACTCATATTTTTAGTGTTTAGCTTACTTCCTAAATATCATTTAAGGGGGGGTGTTAGTGTGAAAAGAGGTATTATCAAACTAACTAGCTTTTAGCCTACTTAGTAGATTCCTATTCACACTATACTTTATCTTACTTAGAGGTTATCTATACTATTGTCTCACCTCATGTAGACTCACCAAGTGTCTCAACACTTGCCTATAGAGTCCTACACTTGTTTCATATTTGGAGGGATAGTCAGAGTTTGACTCCTACCTTCTTACCTCTTCATCCTCGGCTTTATAAGTAAGGCTCATTTGTACATCTTACAACACATCACATGCTTATGATATTTTCTCATTTTTTATATGTTCATGTTTGTGAATTGTTTTGAGTTTCCAAGCAGATCTTAGCTACTCCAACACCTATAACTATCTACAAAACTAAATATGAGAATATAAGCGACAACATATCCCCCTAATTGGTTGTATATGTAAGATAAAAGGAATTGTAGGCGAGGGGAAAAAATGATGCATGAAAAGTAAATGTAAGCTAACCATGTAAGCATATATACTGACAATTGAAAAACAATGCATCATGCAATGATCATGTGAATATTATGAATGATAAGCATGGTTAGCACATATGCTAGAGATGGTATCAAGGAATGATAAGATTGCACCCAACATGGGCAAAGAATGGTGATTATACCCATAATTTTCATGAACACCTATTTAAGTGTTGGAACATGTTTATCATTGCGCCAAAAGATCGACCTATTAACACTCAATACAAATTCCAGAGATAAACGAATCCACGGGAGGTGGCTAGTCCATGTCTTGAATCCAAAGGGAGACGTTGGAAATTAGTCCAACAATCCCCCTTAGTGTCACCTAAGGGGATTCAAACATGTGACCACAACTCTGATACCATTTGTTGGAACACGTTTACTATTATGCCAAAAGATCGACTTGTTAATGCTCGATACAAATGCTAGAGATAAATGGATCCATGGGAGGTAGTTAGTCCATGTCTTGAATCTGAAGGGAGATGTTCAAAATTAGTCCAACAGTAAACACATAAACCACAAGCATCATATACCCCCAATGTATCATCCAAGAACATAAGCACACATTGGTCCAAGTAAGGCAAGGTAACACAATAAGTCCCTAGTCATGCTGAAAAATGTAAATGAATAGTATACAACTGATAAATTTATGGGTAAGGCCTTAGTGTAACCCCTAGAACATGGTTAACACATGCAAGTACACAATGTAATTAGGATAATGCTTTCTAATGTGGAACATTAACTACTCAGGATGTGAGTGAATCATGTGAGAACAATAATATATGTGTGGAAGCTCATATCAAGTAACAAGCCCCATGTGGGAAAGATAATGTGATAATACTAGCATCAACCATAACAACCCCACATGTAGAATATAATTTGTAGTGTATACGACATCATCTATAATTTTTGCATCTCTTTAACACAAGGAGATAGTGTGGAAACTAAGAAATATGTTAGTCATATTCTTGGATGAGGACTCATGATAGTGGTCGGAGCGAGGTGAGGGAGAGATAATTGGAATCGCATTCTCTTAAGAGATGGCCTTATCTACTCCAATACCTTTAACTATCTACAAAACTAAATATGAGAATATTAACAAGATATCTCCCGTAATTGGTTATATTTGTAAGATAAAAGGAATTGTAGAGGAGGGTCAAAAATAGTACATGAAAAGTAAATGTAAGCTAACCATGTAAGCATATATATTGATGATTGAAAAATAATGCATCATGTAATGATCATGTGAATATTCTAAATGATAAGCACGGTTAGCACATATGCTAGAGATGGTATCAAGGAATGATAATATTGCACCCAACATGGACAAAGAATGATGATTCTACCCATAATTTTCATGAAAACCTATGTAAGCACATAAAACACAAGCATCATATACCCCCAATATATCATCCAAGAACATAAGCACACATTGGTCCAAGTAAGGAAAGGTAAGGCAATAAGTCCCTAGTCATGTAGAAAAATGTAAATGAATAGTATACAACTGATAAATTTATGGGTAAGGCCTGACTGTAACCCCTAGAACATGGTTAACTCATTCAAGTACACAATGTGATTAGGAAAGTATAACTCCCAATGATTTCCAATGTGGAACATTAACTACTTAAAACGTGAGTGAAACCTGTGAGAACAATAATATATGTGTGGAAGCTCATATAAAGTAACAAGCCCCATGTGGGAAAGATAATGTGATAAGACTAACATCAACCACAACAATCCCACATGTAGAATATAATGGTGTATACGACATCATCTACAATTTGCACCTCTCTAACCCAAGGAGACAATGTGGCAACTAAGACATATGTTAGTCCTATTATTGGATGAGGACTCATGATAGTGGTTAGAGTGAGGTGAGGAAGAGATAATTGGAATCACATTCCCTTAAGAAATTGGTCTCCTTGTATTTATTCATGTATAAGTTTTGATCATTCAATATATATGAAAATTTTATTATTTCATATGGTTTTTCTATGTGTTTGGCTATGATGATATGTTTTAATTAATGGTACATTTTAGATTTTACTTTATATGTGCATGTTATAATTTATACATTTTGTATGTATTATGTATGTATATATGTATGTATGTATGTATGTATGTAAAGTACATTGTGAATAATGGCAATCATATTTTTCAAGCCAATTTTTTTGACAATTATCCATTTAGATTTTTCTTTAGGTGTGAAAATATATGTATTATATATTTTAAAGATATCATAGATTATATGCACATATACATACATACATACACACACATGCATATGGATACACACACACATGCATACACATATACATACATTTAGACATGCATAAATGCACACGTGAACACACACATAGGTCCATGCATACATACATACACATACAAACAAACATACATACACATACACATACACACATACATACAAACATAAATAGATACACACACATGCATGCATGCACAAATACATGCATATATATAAAAATAAATACATACACACATGCATACACATACACATACATACATACATACACATACATACGTGCAAACACATATAGATAGATAGACATACATACACATACACACATACAGACATACATAAATACACACATACATGCATGCACACACATGCATACATACATATAGACATACATACATATGTATATACACACATCCACACATACACACATACACATACATGCACACATACATACATACATATACACATAAATGCATACACATGTACAAACATACATACACACACACATACACAAATACATACACACACACATGCACACAGGCATGCACACACACATACATACACACGCATACACACACACATACACATACACACATATATACATACACATACATGCATGCACATGTACATATAGACATACACACACATACATGCATACACATGTACATACAGAAATACACACATACATACATGCATACATAGACACACACATACATACATACACACAAACATACACACAGACAAACAAATGGACATACATACACACACATATACACACACACATACACGTGCATACATACATATATATACATGGATACACACACATATAGAAATACACACATACTGATGCAGGAGCATCCAGGTCCACAAGTGATTGGCATCACCAAAAATATTGTTCGGTAATATTTCACGAAAAACTTTCTTGAAGACATAATTTTGGCTCTATTCTGGATTTTTTGGTCAAAGTTTTGGAGTTAAATTGCTAACGATATTGGAGAATTGAGTGTTTTGTGACTTGTGGTGAAGTTTTAAAATTTCGTAATCTGTGAGGTTTAAGGAAAAAATAGTTTGGTGATAAGTTTTATGTCATCGATTTGTACATCTTCGTAAGTTTCATGAGTCTCTAACCTCTTGGGAAAAGTTATTGCAAAAGTGGCTTTCGGCTTCACTGATCAATAGATGAATTATATTTTTTGGTGTTATTTTTATATATTCTTCTATGGTATTTTTGGATATGCAATTTAATATGGACCTGATTAATTTCAAGATGGCACGGTGGAAAATTAATATTCATATTTTCCTTTGCAAAATCTGATATTTAAATCAAATGTGGAATATCAAAAGTTTTAAAAGAACTTGAATGGAAATAAGATGATGGGTTGATGAAGAGTGACGCCTCATCTCCCAATCTCTTTGCATTTGTTTCAATTTTAAATCTCACACATGGAAATGGAAGAGAGTGTGACTGAAGGAGTGAGGGAGGCAAGAATGAAAGAAGATACAAAACTCTCTGTTAGTCATTCCATGGAGATAAATATTAAGCAGGTCAAAGCAATGAAGAGGCCAATTGAGAGATGCTTGGCAGATTCCATGAGTGGATTCCAGAATTCACACAGAATAGAAAAATAAAAGGTTTCGCCAAGAAATGAAAGGAGGTGTGATTCTATTTGCATATTCAAATGAAAATTGTAAATATGAGTATAGGTCAAGAGTGGAGAAACGTGCTATAAGAGGAGATGGAGGGCGTGGGTGAAAAGAACAAGGGTGAAAAGGAAGATTTAAGAGTATAGGGGCAAGCCGGTAGGGCACTAGTGTTGTGGGTGTTTGAAGTTTTAAGTTGCAAATAAATAAAAGAAAAAAATATAGTATTATAGAGGCCGCATCATATAGCAAGAAGTTGAATTAAGTTGACAAGGCGAGCATATAAATTGGACTCGCAATAGATAAAATCAGCATCGATGGTGAAGGGAAAAAGGAGGTTTTGCTGGTGTTGAGAGACCATGTGATTAAGGAGAACTTCGCAGGAAAGAAGATAAGGGCCACGCATCATAAGAAGACAAAAGTATTAAGTATGATCGATGGGAAAAGGAAGATGAGTTGGTTGCATAAGTATGACAAGAAGATGGACGGTTGGCAGAATGAAGAAGTTGGTCAAGTACTCTCTTTATCAGAGAGATTGGATGGATAGGAGACAACGTGGAAATATTAATGCAGCATGTGATGGAGGAGAAGCTCGCATATGATTCGACCAATCATGTGGGGTGAAAAGAATATAGGTGAACTTCATATATGAGGGAGAGAATATACTGGAAGAGCCGAGCAGAATGAAAGTCTATGGAGAGTTTTGTTGAAGCATAAATAAGAAGGGAGAGCGCAAAAATGTAACGGAGTAGTCTGAGAATTGTAATGTACTTATTATGAAATCTAAAAAATAAAGTTATCTGATGTATTTACAATGAATGTAAATTGAGCAGTTGTAAATCAATTTTTAATTTGACACACGTAATTGTCAAATTTGGAATTAATTGTTTACGGAGTTGGTTGTAATCTGGATTATGTGGGTTGTGAGAGTTGTTTTTCTCTTCTTCGTCAATTGGTATCAGAGCCAGAGGTTCTTAGCATGCGGATAGAGCATTGAGAGAGAGGCAGTTCGCACCAGGACCTACAGGTAGAGAGAGGAGTGAGCAAAGGTTTTGGGGCACAAGCATATTGTCGAACGTGAGGCAGCTTGTGACGAAACCTATGGATAGTGGAAGCATGATCGAGGAGCTCAAAAGTACCATTGTAGGTGTGTGGAGTTCCAAGCAGTTAAGGGTTGGAAATCGTAGTGTTAAAATCACAAGAGAAGTTCAAAAGTATCATTGCAGGTGTATGGAGTCCCAAACGGTTGAGAGCGGAAGGTGCAAAGGAAAGTGTTGAGATAGATTATAGCAGATGAAGTGGAATCTTTGTGAGATCAAGGTATGATTGCAGCATGGAAGTTGCATTGCAAGGGCAGAGTTGTAGAGAAGACATGCATAGGAGGGCATGGAGAGACGAGGATGAATAATTTGGCAGAGGAGGTCAGGCTATTTGGCATGGAGTTTGGAAATATGAGAATAGGTAAGAGTGGAGAAACGTTCCATAAGAGGAGATGGAGAGCATGGGTAAAAGGAACAAGGGTGGAAAGGCATATTTATGAGTATAGGGGCAAGTCGAGAGGGCACTAATGTTGTGGGTGTTTGAAGTTTTTAGTTGCAGATAAATAAAAGAAAGAAAAACATAGTATTATAGAGGTTGCATCATATAGCAAGAAGTTGAATTAAGTTGACAGGGTGAGCATATAAATTGGATTCGCAATAGATAGAATCTGCATTGATGGTGAAGGGGAAAAGGAGGTTGCACTAGTGTTGAGAGATTGTGTGAGTAAGGAGAAATTTGTAGGAAAGAAGATATGGGCCATGCAGCATAAGAAGACAAAAGTATTCAATATGATTGATGGGAAAAGGAAGATGAGTTGGTTGCATTTAAGAATGACGGGTAGATGGACGGTTGGCAAAATGAAGTTGGTTCAAGTAATCTCTTTGTCAGAGAGATTCAATGGATAGGAGACAGTGTGGAAAGATTAATGTAGCATGTGATGGAGGAGAAGTTCTCCTAAGATTCGACCAATCATGTGGGGTGAAAAGAATATAGTCAAACTGCATATATGAGGGAGAGAATACACTGGAAGAGCCAATCAGAATGAAAGTGTATAGAGAGTTTTGTTGAAACATGAATAAGGGAGAGTGCAAGAATGTAACCAGAGTAGTCTGAGAATTGTAATGTACTTATCATGAAATCTAAAGAATAAAGTTATTTGATGCATTTGAAATGAATGTAAATTGAGCAATTGTAAATCAATTTTTAATTTGACACATGTAATTTGTCAAATTTGGAATTAATCGTTTACGGTGTCTATTGTAATTTGGATTATGTGGGTTGTGAAAGAGTTATTTTTCTCTTCACCACATACACACACATACATACATACACATACGTACATAAACACGCACACATGCATATATACACACGCACACATGCACACACATACACACACACATACATGTACATACATATATCATGATTTTATAAAATTTACCCTTTCATATAATATAGTTTTCTCAATATTTTAATTATATTTTACAATAGAAATTGTTAAATACAATCATACACCCATCAAAATTAAGCCCTACTGAGAGGTTATCTCCAAGTCCATAGTATCCTCATTTGAACTAAGGCTAGAAAAATAAGCAATAAAAGTGTTGGTCAAACTAGCAAAGTGTAGAGTAAGCAAGATGAATCAAACCATTGTATAGCTCAACCACTAAGATACAATCTAAACTTACTAATCAACGGAATTCCATCCTCTATATGTAGGAATTAGCAAGTATAACATCACATTGAAGGATGCATCATGTTAGGGCCATCATAATCATTATGAAGAGTTCCTCGATAAGGCTTATAATCTCATCACTCAATATAGAATAAGGTAATGAATCATTGATGAAACAAATGAGAAGTTAATGTATGATCATCAAGGCATAAGCTATCATCATGTTGAGAGCGAGTATCTATAAATTTAAGATGTAATGAAAAACCATCTCCATACTCACAATTATGCATGAAGTAATGTAATTCATTCAAAGGACATGAATCTATGGAGATAAGATTATTATGACATGTAGTACATGTATTGTGAAAAGCTAAACTAATGTCATGCATAGTTGAATAAAATGGTAGATCATTGCATGTAGTATATCACCATTGTTATAAGGCATAGAATCATTATAGAATGTTTGAATAAAAGAAATAAATATCTCTAATATCATAGGATTGGCACTAATCAACTCAATGAAGGATGGAAAAGATGAAACATGGTATAGAAAAGAAAGACCATAAAAAAGACACCCACAACCATAGCACAAAATTTAACAAGTATATCAAAGTGGATGTGTCATAAGATATGAAAGATAGAAATAATCAAATTTAAAATAAATGAATGTAGGTTATTAATGAAAGAAACCTCAAAGGTTCCATAATGAGAGAATGAATGAACTAAGTGTTAGCAAAAGGTGTGTTGTCCACCTTGCATAATGTTTAATGCAATATTTATTTATTTATTTATTATGTAGTTCACCTAGGGAATCTAGGGGTGCATGCATCACATGGGTCTAGCATTCTTGGCGCCACTTTATGTGTTGTATATAATATTGGGATAAATATTTAATGTGGCATATCACATGAGAATAATATTTAATATTGAAAAAACCCACTACCAATATTAAATGAGGGGTTAATGGTTTTGTAAGCTCATGGTATTAGTCACATGGTTTTATGTAATACCACTTGGTGGTTTTGTGGGAGCTTGTTTCTATGAAAGGAACCACATGAGTAGTTGTTTAAGGTTGGATAGTAGGAAATTTGACAAGTTAGCTCTTATTAGCATTTGCGAGGGTTGAAGCATGGCATGGGATGTGTGGTGACATGCTTGTTCACATGGAGTTCTTGTAGAGGGCTTGATGCTTCAATGGTGTTCATGGAGAGATCTGAAGATGTCTTGTAATGTTTATTGTTGAATAATACATGAGTGATGGATATTTTTGGAGACTAGGTTTTTCCCTTTTGAGGGTTTTCCCAAGGTATATATTGTGTCATCTTTGATGGTATGTTGTTTATTCTTTTATATATGGATTCTAAATACTTGTTTGCATAGATTTCTCTATTTGGATTATGTGGAAATTATCTTGGGTGGATGCATATTTCCTTTCATTTGGTATCAGAGCCATGGTTGTGGTTTGTATAACCCTTGTTGGAGTAGATCTAGTGCATAGTTGAATCTATGGATTTCATGGAAAGAATGAATACTTTGAAAGATATGAGGGTTTTGTGCAGGTATTTTTTGTAGATTTGGGGTTATTTTTTGCAAAACTGGGGTTATGAATCTTTGTTGGAAAAGGGATTTTTATAGGATGCTCATTATGAGGGTTTTGTAGGGCCAATGTAGCAGATGGCCCCTTGGGACAAAAATGACTTCACCATTGGATCCAAAAAGCCTAAGGCATGAAGATTGACATAAAATTTGATATATTTTGGTTATTAGAAAAAATGCAAAAAAAAAAAATTATCCAATGACCCCCCGGTTGTATGGTCATCAAATTTGTTGTTGCAGAAATGAAAAGTAAAAAATAAAATATTATTTATGTGGGCTTGAAATTTTCCTACAAAAATTATTTGTTAAGACCCGACGGTAAAATTTTATTAGAAAATCCAAAATAAATTTATATATATTTACCTGCGTTGAAAAAAATAGCCCGATTTGATTTATCAAAATCATTTGAAAATAAAAAATAAAAAAATTATGGAGGGAGGGGGGGGGGGGGGATTTGCAAACCCCACTCCAACCCCCCTGGCATATTAGCGTACCAACAATACTACTATACTAACAGGTATTACAGTACCTATTGGCCCCAGTCGGCAAGGGTGCGGCCTGCAGCCCCAAGTGGGGTTAAAACAAATAAAAAAACTAAAATTTAAATCCGCAAAATATTTAAAATAAATGTCGCCTCAATAAATTAAATCCGCCATGATTAAAGTTTTGAAATATATGAAATTAAACAGGAATTCATATTTTTCTCGAGTCTAGGTTCATGTGGGTGGCACCGCCACCACCGATGGGCCACCGCCCTACCACCAGGGGGACAATTTTTGCCTTTATACTCAAATTGAGCAACTTTTTTCCAAGGGGCATAACTTTCACCCAGAGTGTCCATTTTTTGACTCCTTGGACTCATTGGAAAGGTGGTTTCATGTACTTCACTATGGTATTAGTGGTTTTTCCATATTTTATTATTATTATAGTGTTTTTCTTTCTATAAGTTGGATGTCACTTACAAGCTTGGAGAGGTCACATCTTGTGCATATAGAGTCGGATTTTTTACTTATTATAATCGACAAAAATCTTATTCAGAGCACTGCACAGTGGATCAAGTTTGGAGATGTTTTAGTATGGTTTATTTGTTGTTATTTCTATCTGAGTTGTTTATCAGTTACTTTGACAACATGGTGGTTGTGTGAGCTTAAAGATTATCAAATCTTGGTGATTTGATGTTGGATTCATTGTATACTCACATGTACATCTCTAATTACTCTCATTTGGCATGGTTATCAATATATTGTTGGATTTGTATATTGCATTGTTGTATCTACAATTTGTGTAGTGTTGTAGGAAGTCTATACTTATAGGTTACATTTATGGCTTGGATATGGGTTGTCTTTTCCCATAGATACTTCAATGTTGATGCATATTCAGTTTCATGGATTGGTTTAGTCACTTGGTTTGTTGGTTTAGTTGTCATGTTGAGGAGAGATGGCATTACCAAGTGCATTCATGATGCGAGGCCTATGCGGTTGACTATGCTATGTAGACATGTGGGATACGGTTAGATTGTGTTTTTGGTACATTTCGTGGTGATCATGGTGTCATGGATATTCCTTGTGTTTAGGGATTTTGGCATGACATGTTTTTTTATGCAAGTGCAATGTTGGTGGTGTTGGATTGGTTCCAGTTTTGTTATGTGGCGGTGTGCCTTCTTGGCTTGAGGATCATGGTTATGGATAGCTTTATACACTTTCAATGGGAGCTTGTGACAGTGATGGTTTGGCGGTGTTGTATCTTCTTGGTTTAGAGATCATGGTTTGTACTCTTTCCTTTAGGATCTCAATGTTGAGTTATTTGATTACATTGGGGCCATGGAGGATCTTCATTTAGGGGATGGCTATTATGTTTCCATTTAGAGCTTGGTATCACGGTTTAGTGGGAGCTTGTGGCGATGATGTGGATTCACCATTTGATGGAGGATGATCTTTTGGAGTGTTTGTTGGTGTCATGGATGGACTCTTCAATTATGTTTCTATGCAATGAGGGTTCTTTGGCATCTTGTGTTTTATTGGTAGGAGATGGTTATCTTCATATTATTTGGAGATATTTACATCTTGGTTTTCCATGGAGAACTTCTTTAGTCTTTGGTTGAGGTGTCATATTTTATCTTGTGACATGTGATCCTTGTTATGATAGGATGGTTATGTGTAATGTCATGACGTACTCTTGATTCTAGATTAGAGTGTTGTCATGATACAGGTACATGATATGATCATTGGGGCATATGATCTTATTTTGAGGTGTGAGATCATGATCTCATGCTTATGTTCCTGAATCATGATTGGAGGTTTGACATTGATCTTGCTTGGTTCTTTTGGTATTGAGTACATGATCATTTTCTTGATTAATTCATGATGATGCTATGTTGTATGTGGAGTTTTGTATGGCTTGATCAGTTACAGGTACTCATGGATACTTGGAGACATAGTTGAGACTAGGAGATCTCTTCTGATTAGAGACATGTGTTGAGATGGTTACTCATTGATGAGGTTTCAGCTGGAAGTTTGAGGAGCCTACACCTTGGTTGGATGTGAGTTCAACATGGACCTATGAGGAGATTATTCTTAGATGAGTCATGTTATGACTTGGATATCTTGGAGGAGTGTTCTCATTTCCCACTCTTGGTCTACTCAGCAGATTACTTGAGAGGTATTGCTCATCGTTACCTTGTAGTGTATTATGTTTTATGCTTTATCTTCTCATGCATATGGATCTTGAGCTATGGTTAGTAAGTTTAGGAGGGTTCATTTGAGAGATGTTGGCATGTTTATCTCCTTATGCATTGTGAAATTATTCATTGATGTTGATTGTAGGAGAGGTTATTGGGCTTATTACTTGGTTTAGGAATGGAGTTGGTTTGATCTTCCTTCGGTTTGAGATGCATACATTTTGGTTATGGTTAGATGTCGTTTGTGCTATTCTCTTTGGGGGGTCTGCAAACCCCACTCCAACCCCTCGGCATGTCAGCCTACCAACAATACTATAGTACTAACAAGTACTGCAATACCTATCGGCCTCGATTAGCGAGGATGCCACCTATAGCCCTAGGTGGGGTTAAAACAAATAAAAATAAATAAATGTAAATCTACCAAATATTTAAAATAAATGTCGCCTCAATAAATTAAATCCACCATGATTAATTGTTTTGAAATATATGAATTGAATTAGAATTCATAATTTTCTCGAGTCTAGGTTCATGTGGGCGGCACCGCCACCACCGGTGGGCCACCGCCCTACCACCAAGGGGCCAATTTTTTCCTTTATACTCAAATTGGGAAACTTGTTTCCAGGGGGCATAACTTTCACCTAGGGTGTCCATTTTTTGACTTCTTGGACTTGTTGGAAAGGTGGTTTAGTGTGCTTCACTGTGGTATCAGTGGTTTTTCCATATTTTTTTGTTTTGACAATGTTTTTCTTGTTGTAAATTAGATGTCACTTACAAGCTTAGAGTGGTCATATCTTGTGCATAAAAAGTCAAATTTTGGACTTCTTATAGTCGACGAAAATCTTGTTTAGAGCACTACAATGGTTTAGGTTTAGAGATGTTTTAGCATGGTTTATTTGTTGTTATTTCTATCAGAGTTGTTTATTGATTACTTTGACTATGGTGGTTGTGTGAGCTTATGGATTATCGAATCTTAGTGATTTGATGTTGGATTCATTGTATACTCACATGTACATCTTTAATTACTCTCATTTGGTATGGTTATAAGCATATTGTTGGATTCGTATGTTGTATTGTTGTATCTACAATTTGTGTAGTGTTGTAGGTGGTCTATACTTATAAGTTACATTTATGGCTTGGATATGGGTTGTATATTCCCATATATACTTCAATGTTGATGCATATTTAGTTTGGTGGATTGGTTTAGTCACTTGGTTTGTTGGTTTAGTTGTCATGTTGAGGAGGAGAGATGGTATTAGCAGGTGCACTCATGATGTGAGGGGCCCATGTAGTTGACTATGTTATGTAGACATGTGGGACACAGTTGGATTGTGTTGTTGGTACATTTGGTGGTGATCACAGTGTCATGGATATTCCTTGTGTTTAGGGACTTTGGCACAAGTGCATTGTTGGTGGTGTTGGATTGGTTCTAGATTTTTTTGTGGTGGTGTGCCTTCTTGGCTTGAGGATCATGGTTATGGTTGATATTCATGGAGGAGATTGTTATCACGATGTCATCGATAGCTTGATTGCACTTTTCAATGGGAGCTTGTGACAGTGATGGTTTTGTGGTGGTGTATCTTCTTGGTTTGGAGATCATGGTTTGTACTCTTTCCTTTGGGATCTTGGTGTTGAGTTCTTTGATTGCGTTGGGGCCATGGAGGATCTTCATTTACAGGACAGTTATTATGATTCCATGGAGAGCTTGGTATCACGATTCAGTGGGAGCTTGTGGCGATGATGTGGATGATCTTTTGAAGTATTTGTTGGTGTCATGGATGGACTCTTCAATTATGTTTCTATGTAGTGAGGGTTTTTGGCATCTTGGGTTTCGTTGGTAGGAGATAGTTATCTTCATATGATTTAGAGATATTGACATCTTGGTTTTCCATGGAGGACTTCTTTACTCTTTGGTTGAGGTGTCATGTTTCATCTTTTGACATATGATCTTGTTATGATAGGATGGTTATGTGTAATGTCATGACGTACTCTTGATATGAGATTAGAGTGTTGGAATGATATAGGTACATGATATGTTCATTGGGGCATATGATCTTATTTTGATGAGGTGTGAGATCATGATGTCATGCTTATGTTCTCAATTCACAATTGGAGCTTTGACATTGATCTTGGTTGGTTCTTTTGGTATTGCGTACACGATCATTTTCTTGATTAATTCATGATGATGCTATGTTGTATGTGGATTTTGGTATGGTTTGATCGGTTACAGGTACTCATGGATACTTACAAAAATAGGTGAGACTAGAAGATCTCTTGTGATTAGAGAATGTGTTGAGATGGTTACTCATTGATGAGGTTTCAACTGGAAGTCTGAAGAGCCTACACCTTGGTTGGACGTGAGTTCAACACAGACTTATGAGGAGATTGTTCTTAGATGAGTCATGTGGTGACTTGGATATTTTGGAGGATCATTCTCATTCCCCACTCTTGGTCTACTCAATAGGTTACTTGAGAGGTATTTCCCATTGTTACTTTGTAGTGTATTATGCTTTATGCTTTATGCTTTATCTTCTCATGCATATGGATCTTGAGCTATGGTTAGTTAGTTCTGGAGGGTTCATTTGAGAGATGTTGGCATGTTCATTGTTTATATGTTTATGCATTGTGAGATTATTCATTGATGTTGAGTTTAGGAGAGGTTTTTGGGCCTATTCCTTGGTTTAGGAATGGAGTTAGTTTGATCCTACTTTGGTTTGAGATGCATACATCTTGGTAATGGTTTGATGTGGTTTGTGTTATTCTCTTTGGGGGGGTCTACAAACCCCACTCCAACCCCCCAAGCATGTCAGTGTACCAACAATATTGTACTACTAACAGGTACCACAGTACCTATTGGCCTCAATCGGTGGCAGTGTCGCCTATAGCCCTAGGTGGGGTTAAAACAAATTAAAAAATTTAAATTTAAATCTGCCAAATATTTAAAATAAATTTCGCCTCAATAAATTAAATCCACCATGATTAATTTTTTTGAGATATATGAAATTGAACTAGAATTCATAATTTTCTCGAGTCTGGGTTCATGTGGGCGGCACCGCCCTACCACCAAGGGGCCAATTTTTTCCTTTATACTCAAATTGGGCAACTTGTTTACAAGGGGCATAACTTTCACCTAGGGCGTCCATGTTTTGACTTCTTGGACTCGTTGGAAAGGTGGTTTCGTGTACTTCATTGTGGTATCAATGGTTTTTTTCATATTTTATTGTTTTGATAGTGTTTTTCTTGTTGTAAATTGGATGTCACTTACAAGCCTGGAGAGGTCATATCTTGTGCATACAAAGTCAGATTTTGGACTTCTTATAGTCAATGAAAATCTTATTCAGAGCACTGCACAATGGATCAGGTTTGGAGATGTTTTAGCATGGTTTATATGTTGTTATTTCTATCTGAGTTGTTTATCAATTACTTTGACTATGGTGGTTGTGTAAGCTTATGGATTATTGAATCTTGGTGATTTGATGTTGGATTCATTGTATACTTGCATGTACATCTATATTTTTTCTCATTTGACATGGTTATCAATATATTGTTGGATTTGTATGTTGCATTGTTGTATCTACAGTTTGTGTAGTGTTGTAGGCAGTCTATACTTATAAGTTACATTGTTGTCTATGCCCATAGATACTTCAATGTTGATGCATATTCAATTTGGTGGATTGGTTTAGTCACTTGGTTTGTTGGTTTAGTTTTCATGTTGAGGAGGAGAGATGGTATGACTAGGTGCACCCGTGATGTGAGGGGCCTATGTAGTTGACTATGTTATGCAGACATGTGGGACACAGTTGCATTGTGTTGTTGGTTCATTTGGTGGTGATCACGGTGTCATGGATATTCCTTGTGCTTAGGGACTTTGTCATGACATTTATTTTTTTATGCAGGTGCATTTTTGGTGGTGTTGGATTGGTTATTGGGCCTATTCCTTGGTTTAGGAATGGAGTTGGTTTGATCTTCCTTTGGTTTGAGATGCATACATCTTGGCTATGGTTAGATATGGTTTGTGATATTCTCTTTGGGGTTTTATGGAGGAGATCATTCTTATCATAGCTTAGCATTTTGAGGTGTTTCTAGAAGGGCATGCTACAAGTTTTGATTTGCACATTCTCTCTTTGGTCTTGTTCTTCTTCTTGGATGTTTGGTTTCACATGACATTGGTTTTGAGATATTGTGTGGAGCTCTAATTATCACTATGTTTGTGGTCATGTGTTCATCATTGTCCTTTGATGATGACAAGGATGTTGCTTTATCTCTTTCCTTTGTTGGGTGTGGAGAACTTGGGAGAGCTATGGAGACTTGTGATGAGATATGTATTGCAGCATACTGGTTTGCAAAATTTTCATATCATTATGGATGTTCCTTGGTGCCACATGATGTTGTTTACACCTTCTATTTGATGCTATTGGTAGACTTCGTATGTCTTGATCATTTTCAGATTTGCATTACCCATGCAGTGGGAGTTCCTAGATGTGTATGTTCTTCATTGACAAGTTTGCACATGGAGCTTGTGATTACAATTTATGGGTGTATACATTGATGGATGAGTTTACTATGTTTTTTATACCTTGGAGGTATGTATAGTTGGATGTGTTAGCATTTGTTGTGGATGTTATTTTCAGCTATGGTGATTATATCCTGACAACTATTGATACATACTTGTTAACTTTGGATTGAGTATTTGTGTATTGGGATTTCAATTGGAGGTAGGACTTATGCTTCATTGAGAAAAATAGTGTGGCATCTCTTTGGATGGATTCTTATCTTTTTGCATTGGGCATGATGGAGGATGATAGCATTCATGCTTAAGGTGGTGGTCACCTTGATTTTTGTTGCAGCTATCTTGATGGAGCACATGGAGCACTTTGATTCCTTGATGGTATATGTGACTACAGGGATTGTTCCCTTGTTCATGTTTGAATTTACTTATTTACCCCTTATGCAATTGTGTCACCAAAAAGTGTATACCTTGACACTTTCACACTTGATATGGGAAAAATTGATGATAAATTAGACTTAATGGGGCCTTGATTTAGTGTTGTGAGGTGTTTTACACATCCACACTAGGTCTTGGACCCTTGCAAACTAAATAAAATGCATTTAACGATGTCTTATAAAGGTGTTGTAAAGTGTTGTAAAAGACTACTACACTTCTCTAAACTTAATGGACCCATTCTTCCCCTAATTCAATGTTCTAAAATTTATTTAATTGCATTCTCACATTAATCTTGAAGGCTTGTAAATTAAACTTAACTCTAATCTAGTGTTGTAATGTGTCTTACACATTCACATTGGATGTTGTGCCTTTCTAGGCTAATTGGACCTCATTTTAATGATGTAAAGTGTATTTAATCACACTTTTACATTGAATTTTGTGTCTCAAGCCCTAATTACCCTTTACATCATCATTAATAGGCCCCTATAGCCCCATATTATGCATCACAAGGCTTAATTTGATCAAAGACCCGACTAAATCAACATAAAAACCAAAATTCTTCATTCCCCGAAAATCCAACTGGGAAAAGAGCCCCTATGGGACCAAGTCACCCATCTGAGTGAATTAGTCCCATCCAGGTGAGACTAAGTCGCCCAACTTGGCGACTTAGTCCCATTTGGGCTATTTTTGAGGTTTGAGCAGGACAATTTGGGTTTTAAGTTTATTTTTCCTTTATGAACATGGCCTTAGGGATCAAATTAACGAGAAAATTAGGTGGATTTCCTATAAATACAAGCCTATAAACCCTAATTCATAATCAATTCATTACTCATTCATCATTCATCATGTTCTCAAGTCAAGCAAACTAGGGTTTTAGCATTCTAAGTCATCAAGATAGCTTTCAAGGACATTCAAGGGAAGATTCTTCATTCATTGTTGCAAAAATTCAAGATCAATCATCCATTATTTCATGCTTCATCACATTATTTCTTCATTTTGGTTTAATTACCCAAAAAGGGGTTTGACCAAGGCAAACCCCCATGCCCTAACATTCAACATTTCTCTCTCTTTCCTTCTGTGTTTGTAGATTTAGGTATCTTGAAGACTTGGAGATTATTAAAGATTAAGTTGCAAAGTTGTTGAAGACATCTCCTCATTAACCAAGCCAAAATATCCACAAAAAGTCTCTTACAGTGCCGAAAATCAAAGTTTCAAAAGCAAACACCTGTCAGGAACTGAAGTGCAAGCGGAGGGCTTCTGTTTCCGCTTTCAGATTTTCAAAAATTTAGAAGTGGACTAAGTTGTCAGCAGTGGCAACGTAGTCCCACTATACCTATTTTTCAGAGTTTTTTGTAGATCTGGATACCCATTTGGCTGAAACGGGCTCTGGAGCAATTTTCCAAATCTGGGACTAGGTCGCCCAGAATGGTGAAAGTGTCCTAGTAGGCCAAATTTTCAGGATCAGCAACATTTTCAGTATTCAACACATTTCCCAGTGCATGCTTTCTATTTTACCTTTCTGATCTATTCTATTTGTATTTATATTCATCTTTCTAGGTGTTTTTGCATACAACACTATGTTTTCAAACACCTTGCATTTCTTTAGTTTTCATTCAATAATTGATCTATTTCATTAGTCTTTTGCATTTATGACATTACATTTAGACATATTTCATCCATATTTTCATTAGTCTTGAGTGTATCACCAAGTTTTTGTGGGTTACCTTTCTCCTTTTAGGTGTAAAACCCTAGAAGTGCAAGATAGTGCCTACCTACAAAAATTGGTGCTACAACAATGTATACAACAAGTGGGAGAATGTTAGGAAAATGTGTTTCCCGCCTTGCATAATGTTATAATGTAATATTTATTTATTTATTATGTGGTGCACCTAGGGAATCTAGGGGTGTGTGCATCACATGGGTCTAGCATTCTTGGGGCCACTTTGTGTTGTATGTAACATTGGGATAAATATTTAATGTGGGGTACCACATGGGAATAATACTTAATATTGGGAAAACTCACTACCAATATTAAATGATGTTAATGGTTTTGTAATCCCATGGTATTAGTCACATAGTTTTATGTAATACCACTTGGTGGTTTTGTGGGAGCTTGTTTCTATAAAAGCAACCACATGAGTAGTTGTTAAGGTTGGATAGTTGACGATTTGATAAGTTAGCTCTTGTTAGCATTTGTGATGGTTGAAGCATGGCATGGGATTTTTGGTTACATACTTGTTCACATGGAGTGCTTGTAGAGGGCTTGATGCTTCAATGGTGTTCATGGAGAGCTCTAAAGATGTATTTTAATGTTTATTGTTGAATAATACATGAGTGATGGATGTCTTTCAAGGTTGGGTTTTTCCCTTTTGAGGGTTTTCCCAATTTATATCTTATGTCATCTTTGATGGTATGTTGTCTATTATTTTGCATATGTATTTTGAATACTTGTTTGCATAGATTTCTTTATTTGGGTTATGTGGAAATTATCTTGGGTGGATGCATATTTCCTTTCACTATGCTGGGAGGGTGTAGAGTGGTATAAAAGATAACTCACAATATAGCAAAAACCTAAGCAAAACATATAAATATATAAAAATAAAACCCTATAAAAATCTAAAAGTAGATGATAATCATAGTTATATTAGATCTTAAAACACTAATATTTGTGAAATTAAACCCTAAAATAAAGATTAGGTTTTATATGATTGGTCCAGTTCACTAAAATGATAAGGAAAAAATTTTTTTCTTAACCTCAGTCTAGGCTAATCTCATAATATGAATAAACATAGGCACAATTAACCTTGACTAATATATGGGTCTAGAAAAACCTACTGGTCAATATTTTCTATTATTTGTAACGATTAAATGTGGGAATATAAATAGAAACAATAAATACTTAGCTATATAACAAAAGAATGAATGATCCAAACAAATGTTTTAAAATCTAAAATATATCGAGATTTGGAGCACTAAATCTTAGACTAGTATCTACCTCAAGTTCAAAATATTATTTCCTCTATCTAGAGTCAAATCTAAGAATCAAGGATAAATCTATGACTATAGACTTGTCCTTCATATACAAACTCAATTTGGTAGTTTTGGGAATCTACTTTTCTAGTCATCTAATTTGTCTTAGCCTCTTTTACACCTTAATATCTAATACCAAGGAGTATTCCTAAATACCTTAGTAGGGATGTCTTTATGTCACAAGAGAACATATTCTCCTAAATCAACCTACATAAATGTGTGTACAAATTGAAAACAACACAATCATGCATATGCTTCCTAAAATGCTCTTATAGATCTAGATTTCTTTTATTTCTCCAATTTAAGTGTGAAGTACAAAGATATCCAAAACAGAGCTCGCAAATCATAGATAGGAAAATGAGTTAATTGAATACTTTTGAATACAAGGACATAGCAAAACATTGTATAAATTTGTGTTAAGTCAATCTTAAACATTAAGGGTATAGGAAAGAGTTGGCCACGTTTTAATTTGAAAGGGCCAAGTTCCTAGTTGCAAGGTTTTTTCTCCACAACCATGGAAATAACCCTAGACATAAAAGGGCCATATCAACATGGGATGCAGGTATGCATAAATGTGCGCATATAGCGGGTGTAATAAATATGTTAACAGGGTGAATGTAGCAATGTGTAAATCTATGAATAGAGTGAGGTAAATTTGTAGGGACGTGTGTAATGGACTTGAACGTGCATGGGGTAAGGTACCCAGCTTCATACAAAACCATACCATTTAGCTTGAAATATTTTTATATTTTAGTATAAAAACTTTTTTCATCAAAATTTTAGATCACACTCAACCATCCATCATCAAGTTGTAGATAGCAAGAGAAGATAAATGTGATCTAAAACATTAATTAAAAAAATTCACACAATCAAAATAAAGATTTCAAGCTAATCCTAAACTATGGAAATTTTACATTTAATCACACCATTTGTCAATACATCATGCTAGTAGTATTTCAATGTCCACATAATATTTAGTTTCATTGTAATTGTAACTTGACCTAGCAATATTCCTTCCAACTCATATAACATACATTTTACCAATCCAATTCTTATATTAAGGCTCAACTTTATTTCGATAAAATTATAACTTCTAATTCTTGTTTCAAAGTCTTTACTGTGCAATCTTTGGAAACATAACTTCCATCTATTTTCTCAAATCAAAATTAATGAAGTTTTGTAATTAAATATATGGAATTTTTTAATGATTGAGGAACACATTTCAATAGTAAAAAAGTACTATTTAATAATTAAAATTGTATTTGCAATGCATCTATGAAAATGGGCTACCAATGTACAATAAAAAGCTTGTAAATTAGGGGATCATATTACTAACGTATTTCAATAATAAAAATGTTATTATCAATTAATAACATCAAATTTGCAATGAATCTAATAACAATACCTTATTCACTAATGGATATCACATGGGTAACAACAACAAACTATAAAGGGCCCTATAATACATAATAATATTTCTATGTTAGATGCATTTTTATGAGAATATAGATTGGCAAGTATAGAATTCTAGGTTCCTATTAGTCACTTATTTTATGTTCACCACTCATGGTGTTGAGATATATTTACCCATTGTATAACTATTTGGCTTCAGGTCTATTTCCCATATTACAAAGAGAATCTACTTCCTAGCTTTAAACAAAATTCAATTAAAACCTATATAATAACAAAAATCATACACAACAATAACAAGTATTGTCATGCTCACGGAACCTTTTCTAAGAGGTTAACACAACAATGTTTCAATTACATCAAATAAGGCTCCTAGGTCGGGTAGGTTCTTAGCTTGTTTTCTTCTAAAAGTATTGGGGGGTCATTGTAGAGGTGTTAAAATGTGGTTGAGGACTCGCAAAAATCTAGGAAGGTTTTGCGGGATATTAACCAAATAGACATTGCTCTAATCCCCAATTAATTAGATTGCATCACCTCTATTGACATTTTCCCTATTTCCCTAGTCACTACCATTTATTAAATCATCTCCAAGGTGATGGAAAATAGGTTGAAAATAGTTCTCTTGCTCATAGTCAAGCGGTTGAGTCTAAGGCTTATCCCCCACCATCAAAACCACGTCCCCATGAAGAGGCTTGGAGATATCAATATTCATTAGAATATGAGCAAACATAGAGCGACCCATTTAGGAAGTGGTAGAGTCAACCTTCAAGAATTAACCAATAGACTTTCCTATGGCCTCACAATAGGAATCTTCCCAGAATTGGAGAGGAATATTTGAAAAGTGAACCCATACAAGTCTAACATTGAGAGGTTCAAAAAGGAGCTTGAAGGAAATAGGCCAAGACTTGATCGACAGAGACTGTTCTCCCCACATGCACAACCTCGTCATAAAGCACCAAATCCCTATCCTTTGAAGAATCAAAAGATGCAATGAAGAAACCCCTAGCATAAGGGAAGAGCTCAATCTTTCCCTTAACAATAAGTTTCTAAGAATCCACGACCCATTTGTGTAGATCAAAAAGGGAAGGCCAAAAATTGTTGAATCTACAAACCAATTCCCTATGCAAATAAAATAATTTATTTTCAATCACATCATATCCACAAATCACCACTAGGGGAGATTTTACAGAGGGTAGGAGTTGTAATTTATCATGTAGAGGGTGGGTAGCACCAGCAATGTTTTCATAGGACTATTGAACACCAGTAGTTGCAATCTATGCAACACCAAACAATATTATAGTTGTCAATGAGGCCATTCACTCAATTGTCAACTCTAATAAAAAAAGCATGGTGATCAAATTAGACATTAGCAAGGCTTATGATCAAGTGAGTTGGTTTTCTTAATGAGAATTCAAAAATATGGCTTTGGAAAAATGGCTTGAATAGGTTTGTATCTTATGCAATCCATGTATTTTTTTTGAAGTAACTCATGGAATCAAACAAGGTGTCCTATCTTCCCTTTTCTTTTTGTGATCAAGGTTGAAACCCTTGGGTGAGCCATCAAAATAAAGGTTGTGTAGCGGTCCTAGTGTGGAGTTTAGATTGCTTGAAGTTTGGATCCAACTACTCATCATTAGTTTGTAAAATGACAATCTTATTTAGGGAGGCAAGTTTGGAGGCCTTGGTGTTTAAATCTATCATGGATTATTTTTTATTAGATTAGGAAAGAAAACAAATGTCCCAACCCTTTACAAAAGCTACCAAAGGCAAGTCAAAATAGGCCCAAGCTAACCAAACTTAGCAAAAAAATAGCACATCCAAACTTGTGAGGTATAGTTGCAACCAAGCTAACAAAAACAACTAAAAACAAATGATAGAGTTGAGACCCCTAGGGTCCCTCTTAGACAATACTAGGCCTTGTACGAATTGGTATCTTGCCCAACACTCTAGAATGAGTTTGGGATAATTATTTAAGAATACTTTTATTCCTCCTAACAATAGTCCAAGAGATATTATCTTCAAAATTCTCAAAACAAGGGGAAGTGAGGGGGATTCCCCCACAAAAAGCCCATCAATGTGCGAAGAGAGAGCAATAGAATGACAAGGCGAAAGGTGACCTTCCACCACATGAGTTATATGAAGCTAATATAAAGTCAAAGGCAAAGTGGGCTATGACATTAGGGCAAGAGGTTTCCCAATAGGGTCCAAAGGGCATGTCAAAGCCACACTAGAAGCTAAGGAATCATCATCATCTTGAGAGGAGACATCCAACAAAAGAATCAAGGGCATGAATGGTCAAGTGATCATTAGTGTTATTCCACCAACTAGCAATTCCCTTGCATCAAGAGAGAGAGGGGGAGATAATCTGTAGACGAGTGACCAATAGAGAAACATCATCTACATATGAAGGGGAGACCCTCATAATCAAGAGGTTAAGTCCAAAGCCTTTCCCCTACCATATAAACCACATCCCCATGAAGAGGCTTGGAGATGTCAATGTCTACCAAAATGCAAGCAAAATTAGAGTGCCCCATGTAGGATGTAGAATTGTCAACCTTCAAGAAGCAACCAATAGAGTTGCATATGGCCTGATAACATGAAACCTTTCAAAACTAAAGGGGGAGATTCGAAAGTCTAGCACATTTAGAGGCTCGGTAAGAGGGTTAAAAGAAGCTGACCAAGGCTCTATGGAGAGAGAGTGCTCTCCCCAAGACCACAACCTTTCTAGCACAAAATCTCCATCCTCTATAGAAGTAGAAATAAAGAAACCTTTAGCATATGGGAAGAGCTCAATCTTACCTACCATGAGAGGCTTGCAAGAATCCAACACTTATTTTTGAAGGTCGGGAAAAAAAATTTCACACCAAAACCCTGCGTTGATAGAAGTCCTCATTTTCCATCACATCCTATCCACAAACCACTACCAGGGAAGATTTGGCACAAGGGATGGAACGAATTTTCTCCCTCAAAGTGTGAACAACACCAACACCCACAACATTTGCAAAGCTCCAACCACCAATAACAAAAGGAATAGCAAGCACCAAAGGAGGGGTGCCACCAACACCGACATCAATTGTTGCTTAAGGCAAACCAACCCTACAAAGAATTACAAGCACAACGACACCCAAAATGTCAAAGCTAGGAACAAAATTTCACATCAAAGAGAGACAAATGTCGCAAAATGTTGCACACAAAAGACCCATGACCTCCCAATGATAGAGAATTGCCACAGTTGACCATTGAAATAAATGAGAGTTGGTGTTTTGAAATGGAGATAGAGGACATAACCAAGAATGTCATTCAATGGTTTATATCTCTTCTTTGGGCAATTGATAAATAATGACAAATCCAAAAAAGTAAATCACACTAAGCAAGCAACCCAAAGGAGGATAGATACTTTTTCTTGGTTTCAATAAAGACTCTATCCCAAGCAAATACTTGGGGGTCCCATTGTTTAAAGAAGTTGTAAGGACAAGCCTTTGGGAAGACAACATTGGAGCTAACCCTAGCTAGCAAAATTCCGATGATTAAAGTGGTTCTTCGACTATCCCCATCTATATGATATCATCTATATAGTTAACTAAAAAGGTCAACCCTAACGTCGATGGAATTCAAAAACACTTCCTTTGGGAAGGCTCCAATGAAGTCAAAAGAATTTCACTCGTCAATTGGGAGACAGTCAATAAAAGTACTCTTAAATTTCATTAGATTCCAAACCCCCTCAACTCTTAATTTGGCTCTTGGTGCAAAATTTAATTCGGGAATGTATAGTAATTACTTGACTCTCTAGAACAAGATTCTTCAAAAAAATACTTAGACAATGAGGGTCCAAGTAGAATTCTTACCACCATCAACCCCCTAGAAGGCTTGCATATTTGGAGATTTATATTGAAGTACAAACCTCTCATCAACAACCATTTGTTTTACATAGTCAATTACGAATACTAAGCAATTTTTTTATTTGACTCTTGGAATAAGGTCGAGCCCCCTACTAATTTTCCTAAATTATAAGTATTAAGGATATTGTGGAGGATGTTTGGGGATAGGTAGCATACTATATCACTGCATATATTGATGAGAATGAGATTGATTGGAGGTGGAAAGACTTGAATGGGTCTACTATCTCTCTGTAGGCAAAAGATAGGCTTGTGAAGAAATTGGGAAGAAGGAAAGTCATGATAGCTCCTAAGAAAAATGAAACCATTTGGTGTGGGGCAACCTCAAGTAACTACTCGATAATGCTCAATTATCAAATTCAACACTTTGCACCTACTAACATATTTTGGCCATTGAATCTATGTGTTAGTGTGCAGAATGTATTATACTAATTCACCCCCCTCTCAATATAATAGTGTGCTCATCAATTACTATTAGAGCAGGTTCCTTTGAATAGTCTAACCACTAGAAGGTAGATTTTCCCCAAGCACACATGGCAAAAAGAAAAGGAAATAAGGAAAAAGGAAATACCAACTAGAGCATTGATCAGCAAGAATCAACAAACCCAAATGCAAGTGATGATAGAGAAGCAAGCAAAAATGATGGAGTGAAAAATGGAACACAAATGGCAACAGAAACAAAAGATGATATCTTCAAAAGAGAAGACCACCTTGTGAGTGAAAGAAAAGAAGAGATGAAGTTAGAAGAAGAATATGATAGATAGAGGAGTTGTCGACATGGAAGCATAACTTATTTCTATCTTAGGCGAAATCAAGAGACTTAGGGAAAAGAACAAGCAACAAACAAAGCGATTCACAAGGATAGTGAATTTAAAGCAAAATTGTCGCATAATCTTGAAGAATCGGAAATGATGATCATAGATTTGAAAGTACAAATTGAAGAAGGGAAAAGGATTGAAAAAGTGAGAATCCATTTGAAAGCAAAGGAAAAAGATTGTGAAAGGTTGAATCCAAGATTGTTTCCTTGAGGAAGGAATTGGAGAAGACAACTTCTCAACCGAGCAAAAATCTAAGAATTGAAAAAAGCATTGAAATCCTAGACAATATCCTAAACTGTCAAAGGTCAATATCTATCAAAATGGGTATTGGCTACAACAACAAGTCAAATTCTAAGGGTGTGAAATTGTCAAAAGAAATATATGATGAAAAGCCTAAGGGTGATAAAAATATGCTAAAAAGCCCCATCAATAATACAAGAAAGAAAATAAGGCTCCTCAAAAAACCAGCACTCCTCCAAAGATCAACAAGGATAAAGTGCAAAGATTCTTTCCAAGGCAACCTCATATGGCCAGGTTTCATTACTCTTTCTTTGGTTATTGATTTTCATGCAATCATTTTGGTCATAAGGCAAGAGATTGTAGAGCACGTGTGAGATATAATTATGGTTGAAACAAAAATAGGAGTTCTTATAGGTGGACAAATAGGAACTATAACTCATTTGCTTCCTTAGCATATTATAATGCCATATGCTACAAATGCAACAACTATGGGCATAAAGCAAGAATTTGTAAGTGTTTTTGTGGAACCATCTAGTCAAAACAAGGTGGAAATCCTCAGCAAGCAAAAGAAAGAACCTAATAAAGCTTGGAGGAAGTGAGATCAAGAGAAGGGGAAATCTATTCTTATGCAAACTGCACTTCATGCACAAGAGGTATTACTAAGTTCGTAAAAGAGAAGTACGAATTCACAGGGAGCTAATCATTATATTATCTTTCAACTCCATTTTTTTTGATAATATGTACTCAAAAGGCAACTTAGAGAAAGATCTACTAGTGAGTTTTAGAAAGAGGGAGAGTTATAAGAAAAGGGAGAATGATGCCATCGATGTCAAAAGGATGACCACCTTCATTTAGCAACCATGGATAGAGAAAGAAGAGTTGAAGATGTCTAGATAATAATGAGATAGTTAAACAAACTCCTAATTTGCTAAATTTACAACTATAGAGAAAATGTCACCCAAGCAATATAGAAACAAAGGATAGATTAGTAGACAAGGAGCATAATAAAATCTTTCACAGGGGGAGAAGTATATTCTTATTGTAGTAGATGAAAGTATAATGAACAACCCTTTGCCATTGATGTCAAAGGGGGAGAGTAAGAGAAAGAGGAAGAATTATTTTGCCATCAATGACAAGGGGGATTGTTAGAAATGTTGTCATTGATGTCAAAGTTGTATAAGAGATTGTTGCAAATGTTGCCATTGATGTCAAGGAACTTGTTGTCCAAGATTGATAGAAATATCATAATTGATGTCAAAGGTATGGAGGGCATACTATCAATGAAGACGATTAGTAATTAGTTTAAAAAGCAACAATTTGTCCTTAACAAAAGGACATTCTAAGGGATGTCTCTCTTCATGTCAAGGCATAAGAATATAAATGTTGAGAAATTGGAGAGATAGCAAGCAAGTAAAAGAAAGATGTGCGTCGAATAGAAAGGAAGATCTATTAGTCAAGAAAGAAGTGTGTGGAGGATAAAAATATATATTATTGTGGATATGTGTGAAAAGGCAGCAATCAAGTTTGAAAAGTCAACAATTATTATTTAAGAGGAGTCATGACTATTTGAAAGGTCGTTATCTTTAAAAGGATGTATCTCTTCATAGAAATATGAAGATATAAAAGGGAATAAAAAATGTGTGAGAAGAGAAGATTTAATGTAATATCATACAAGTAGATTTATGAAGAAGGGAATTGTGAGACACAAAGATTTATCATTCAAGAACAAGATTTAAGAAGAATATATGCATATTTGTGTATGAAGATTTAAGAAAGAGAATATATATAGATTTGTGTGAATATTTATGAAAGAGAATATATCCAAATTTGTGTGTGAAGATTTTAAGGAGAATATAAAAGGAGATCATTAAAGGTTATTTGTAAAGAAGATTTGTTCTCAAGAAGACAAGATTCTATTGAAGAAGTTGGTGCCTCATATTAGAGAGGTCGGTGCCTCATATTAGAGAGGTCAGTGCCCCATATTGACAAGGTTGGTACCTCATATCAAAGAGATTGATGTCTCTTGTTGAGTTGGTGCTTAGTTGTGGCGATTGGTGTCTCCAATGGGTTGGTGCCTACAAATTCTACAAATGGGGATTGGTGACTCCAATGGGCTCATACCTACAAATTCTACAAGTGGGGATTGGTGTCCCCAATGGGCTGATGCTCACAAATTGTATAAGAGGGGATTGGTGTCTCTTGTACGTTGGTATCTACAAAAATTGCAAAAGATTTTATTATCAAGCAATATTTTACCGTGGTTTTCTCCTGTAAGGGTTTTCACATAAATTGTGTGTTCTTATGTTGCATAATTGTTAAATCTTATGCAAATGATATTATTGTGGTTGTTAGTTTGAGAAAGTAAAAGATTGTATTATACTGATCCGCCCTTGCCTGCCTTCTACCCCCTAGCCACCTCCCACGCCCCCCACCTCCCATCCCCTTCATTCTCACTCCATCCTCCCTCTCAATATAATCATGTGCTCATCACTATGTTGGGGAGCAAATGTTTTATCAAAATGAGAGCTTTTGGCTGGACCATCTTGCATAAGAAAATTTTGACTAGAGGCAAATTTAAAATATTGGCATCCTTCGTCCTTCAAGTTGTGTTGCATTCAAATGCAAAAGAAACTATTGACCACCTATTGCTAGGGTGCCCTTTCACCTTTGCCTACTTGTGTTGGCTTGTTTGTTGTTTAGAGTGGAGTGGTCCTCTCCCAAAGGATATACTAAAACTTTTTATCAAGTGGTCACGCCTTTTGAATAACTCTTCTTGTTTTGGGTTGTGGCTTGTGAGCCCTTCCATGGTTATTTGGCACCTTTGGGAAAAAAAAGATTTCTAAGATTTTTAAAGACAAGTTCTTTAAATATAGATGTGAAGAAAAAGATTGAAATAGGAATTTGTGAGTTCCCTAAAGTGAAGACACAAAACTCTAATCAAATGAAATTCACCAACTAGGACAATAGGTTTGGAACTTACCATTGTTGCTTGGTTCTATTGCACCTCTTCCCCCCTTCACCCACCCCCCCCCCTCCCCATTGGGTAGATATAAAATAAACTAGAAACAATATTGGTGAGGCGTCAATTGTATTATCAAATGTTAAACGAGGGCTCTAGTTTAGGCAATCATAAAGCATCTCCTAAATGTAACAACAAAGCCTAGTCCGAATGATTAAAACTGTGTGACCAAAAGTGTAGATTTGCATTAACGCAATCAAATCACATAAGGTGCATTGTTAAAAGCTAGCCAACTGTACCATTGAGCAAAGCGACGGGATATTTGTGACTAATCAATGCAAGTGGCCTAATCTTGGGAAAATTATCTGGACTCGATCCGATGACCGTTCTCCAATTGTTCTAATTTTGAAGGCTTCAATATTCATGGCTATCCTCAAGCTAGTCGCTTATTTTTGGCAATCTATACAATATTGCAAAATCATCTTTGGCAAGAGGGAGGTATGTTTTAAATAAGGGCATTACTTGCTTACAGTCATGAATCTAGATTAATGGGCAACTATGTGAATGCCAAAATGCAAAGTTGTTTGTGCAACTTGGGAGGCTCTTCAACCTTGTCATTCCAACAATAGAGGAAGCAATAAAAGTAACGATTAGGAGTCTGTCGAAGGTAGCGCACACTCTAAATGCAATCATTTTAGAAGTGTTAATAACAACTTTTGTGAACATCCTAGTAAGGAAAATGTAAGGTAAACTGGCTTTGAATAGGTATATCAACAACTCTTGGCACAAGGACATCCTCATTGCCATTTCTAACCATGACAAACGAGCGATTGTGCATGATAGAGGAGGTGTTTTTACAAGGCGTCAATAAGGGATGATGCAAATATCAAACATCGTTGGTTTCATTTTGTTAAGGGGTCGATGAAAGAAAATTTGAAAGAGATTCAAACTTTTGTGGAAAGTCATCCTGATCTTTTTGAGCAACAAAAGGTGAGGCTGCAAGAACTAAAGGAGTTCTTGATAAAGGATTTTTTTTCAGCTTTTAAATTTGAATGGTAGGGAGCTACCCCTCTAGTAGCATCTTGCTCCAAAAATAATAAGTACTAACACTCAAAAGTAAGGAACTTAGAGGCCTACTATGGTGTATGACCATCAACAAACCCAAAAAGGCCCAATTCTCAAACTTCTCATCATCCATGTACATCTTAAATAAGTTACAAGAGACTTGTACATGGTAGGTGTGTTTACTGCTCTAGAGATGAGTTTGCCAAATTGTATGGTAACAGTATCATTATATTTGAATCTCATGTGGATTTTGTCTACAAAGAGGATTATAAATACCTCCTGATCCTCCAATCAGAAATTTATTAGAAGTTCTGAATGCTCTAGTATATTAATGTAGATGTCTTCTTCCTTCTAGAAGCAAGAAATAGAGGAACACTATCTAATAACTCCCAAGTTTTAGGTTCAAGATGGAATCCAATTAAAACAATTTTAAATATAATTTATTGTGAAGACTTTCCCGCCAAAGGAAAAAAACTTATATGCTGATCATAAATAAAATGGTTGATGATTGCCAAAGATATATATGATCCAAACTACACACGCGTTTTCTGATCAGATAAAACCAGTCAAAATATCTTCAACAATTTTCTGTGACCCTACAACATTGAAGCTCACTGCCAACCGACTTGAATAGAAATTTCAAACATAAGTTCAAGCAATGCCAACATTGATTATATGTGCTATTTACTTTTAGTGCCATTCATCCTTGGCCAATAAAATTTAAAAAGCCTCCACATTATAACTGGTCAATAATTGAAATCTTGTAATGAATGGATTCAGAATTAATGTAAGCTACAAGAAAAGGTAGAGGCATGCTAAGTAAGTAGCCTATGTTCAACACTACCTTAATACAACATAACTATACCTATCTCTAAATATTACTGTTTGAGAGAAAATCACCATATTGGAGGGGCAGAGAACCAGTCACACTGATAAGGCAGGTAAAATCACATGTAATCTTATAAGGTATATTTATTTTTATTTATTTAGATTGCACCACTATTTCTGCAAAATACGAGTATTCAGCGAAAAGTGGGAGCTAAAATCCAGAGCAAAAGGAGTATTTAAAAGCCAATGATCATATCTGTGAAATTTATTTAGAAAGTGACCCCCTCGTACAAAAAAGCACAGTAAAAAGTAGAATGTCGAGAGAACTCCTCGAAATGCAATGTAGAAAGTATTCACCAGTCTATTCCTAAATTCCTTGAGAGGTAGAGATTGTTCACATATTGTATAACTGAGGCTGATGAATCTACATAACTTTGCATTTCTGTTCTAGCAGAAACTTCTGAATCAAGAAACAAATCAAAGTCAAAGTCAAATAGACTGCCAAAATAGAAGCTACTTCTATAAATGCTAAGAAATTACAAAGATATCAATAAAATCAAACTGGTTTCACCTAAATTATAACATTTGAAAAATAAATTTCTTTTGACCAAAGCCATAAATTTCTGTTGAAAAATAATGTTCTATGCAGAAGTGCGTATACCAAGACTCAAACCTCGAATGTTTGTCACAGACCAAACAATTCAAGATTCAACTGCAAGATTTAGCAATTCTTGAAAATGGTCAAGGTTTAGTAATATGATGATTACAAATTTCTTAAACAATGACACACATGGGCTGGATTTATGTTGGAGGAAAACGTAAAGATATAAGAACTAAAACTAATCTCAGAAGAACTTCCTATGAGTTTTAACTTGTAGAGTGGACCCTAACAAAATCATAATATACACTTTTTTGTGCACCGTACCTCTATCTTCAATCATTATAAACGATGCCTTACTAACATCTTTTAATTTTTACAACTAAAAGAGCAATAGAAAACACAACATAAACAAATTCACAGAAACCTTGGCAAAAGAATGATCAAATAGGAAATAACAATCTCTATGTTTTAAGGAAAAAAAACGCACCATCTTCTTTGAGTTTTATTAAAAGTTGTGCTTTTGTTGGAAGGACATACATTCCAGCAGCAACAGCCTTCCTAATAGCCCACCCATGGTGTTGAGACAAAACTTGTGCATATGCTATTGAAGCTGGATCTCTCAGAGAATTACCACTGTCAAATAAAACAATATCATCATACAAAATCTTCTAGTCAAAAGGGGCGATATCATCATACTTGGAGTCAAAGAATACATAAGTCATATTTTACAGGATGGCAGAAGATATTGAATAAGAATAAAAATGATAGACAAAGAGATTGAGTAGAATTTTAAATTTTAACTAGAATTCAATTAAAAGTTAAGATACTCGGTTAAAAGATCTGTCTAAAAGTTTACTGACATGTAAGCAATTCCCAAATTCTGCAGTCACTTCTTCAAGTAATAAATATTTGTCAATTTTATCTCTGCAATAATTTCATCATTGCGAGGTTTCTAACATGTAACTTCATCTCAGTAGTAATATACAGTTCAAAACCACTTTCCAAAAATTCTGTTTGTTAAAGACTGTTGGCACATTAACCTCTGTAATTCAGGATTGGTGTGGGTTAGCCTGACTGCTTTTGTCAAGAAATGTGTTGTGGGTCCTTTTTTCTTGTCTAACATTCCCTCCTACTTGTCCTCACGATGCCTTCTTACCAGTAACATTTTGCCTGATAGCTGCCTTTAGATCTTTCTAGCCCATTTTCTTCAATAGACTATATTGTGCTGCATTTATGGACAGTACAGTTCAACATTGTTGTTTTCCATATGAGCAATAGCTGACTACACCATTGATGGATAGTGGAACCAGCTTTATGAAATTAGAGTTAAAATTCAGAACTCATATACATACTGTAATGTCCCTTCCTTACGCAGCTCAGACTATAGCGGTGGTTGGCCTACTATTAGGGTTCCCGTAGGTCAGCAGAATGGTTAAGGGGGCCCAACCAAGGGATGCAGAGCTTAGCTGGGGGCTTTACGAGCCTTTCCGTTTGGAGTTCAGTAGATGAATCTAGAGATAAATTGCAAATATTAAAGTTTGTTTTAATGGAATAGTAAAAGTGAATGGTAACAGAGAATTATAAAGTGAATAGTGAAAAGTGCCCCCATCCTAGTGAAACAAAGTTGTTTTAAAAAAGTGGCCATTTCTTTTGATAAGGAAAAGACCCTTGAGGAGGACTATTTTATTGTCTTTTATAAAGAAAAGCTCATGGGAGATTATAAAGTGAATTTTGGGCTTCTATTTTGGCATTCTATTGTCATTTTTCATATCAGCATTTGCAGGTGGAGCTCTGGAGAAGGGTTTCAGCAGTGTTTCAACCTTCTGGGAACAAAAACTCTTAATGGCTATCGGGAATTGGACAAGAACCCAGTTCACCTTTGAGGAGGGCCTACCTTGGGCCTTCGTTTGGGCTTCATTGGAGGAGTTTCAAGTAGTTATTTTTTCAGATCTAAGTTTACAGCAGTGTTATATCATCATACTTTTTCAAATCAGAGGCTGCCATTGATCGATCGAACCTCTCCTAGGCCAATACTATCACATATTTGCATTCTACTTGCTGGCAGCAGGCTGCTAGGGTTTTTTGGAGGTCAAATTTGTCAATTTGGAGAGCAGATTTGTGGATTTTGGTGACTGATTTTGCTAGCCATTCCATCCTCAAGGGCAGCCGCACCATCTATGTTGCTGCTAGGGTTTGGACAGAATATTGGAGGAGCAGGTCTAATTTGTGATCATGTATTTCACTAGAATTTCATAAATAAAATTCAATTGCAAGTTGGCATTGGACTCCGGGTATGACTAGTTGATGAATGGTGTTCCTAAATTTTTAATTTTACAATTTTATGCATTGTTGTTTGAAATCAGAAAAATTAGAAGTTTATTTCAGTTTAATTCCTTTGTATCTCAAGAGCAAATTGCATTCATATTTGGTAAAGTCGCACAAAAAATCAGAAAAAACGCAAAAACAAAACAAAAACAAAAACCTATGTATTCGCTGGTCAAAGACTTTTGAAAAGACAAAACTCAGAAAATCAGTATTAGAATAATATCTTTCTATTTATGTCATAATGGTCATCTCGTCGTTGCTTTTTCTAACTTAACGATTGTTTCTTTTAGAAACATCGTATCTTGTACTCTATATAGGGAACTCTCGTTCCTCTTGATTAATATAGAACAACATTGATTCTATAACATGGTATCAGAGCCTCTATTTAAAAATTCAAAGAATTTTTTTGTCAGAAAATTTTCTTCTGTTCTTGAAAAAAATTTAGAAATTTTCGATTTTTTGTTTTTGAGCGGGGTATAGGCTGAAGGTCAATTTTTGGGTCTTGGCATTCTTCAGAAATTGTGAGACTTGAGAAGGGTTTTTGTTTTCTGAACAACGCGGGTTCATTTCCGTGTTTTTTAACAACTCGTTCTCACGATTTTTTGCGACCTCCGTGTCGGTTTTTGGAGGGCTCTCTGTATCTCCCGCGTCGTGCCCTGAAGATCATGTTTCTTGAGTTTGTGGGTGAAGATCATGGTTGAAGCCCGCGCGGCTGGTTTTCTTCCCTCATCACAATCTTTTTGTGCCATTTTTTTTGTTGGACGGATTTTTTAAGGTGTCGTTTGGTTTTCTATTCACGGCGACTTCTGTCTTCTATTCTCCTGCATCTTCATTAGATCCGCACGACCTTGTCTGTTGCCCGTGCAACCAGACCCACGTTTTTGACACTTTTTTTTGTGTTCTTTTCTGTTCACGTCAGGTTTGTGGCGCCTGTGTATGAAGGTTCGCGAGATTTCTGCTGTGTGAGCCGCGACCTTCTGTCTAAGGTGTGAGACGCGATTTTTCTTGAGTTTTCTGCATTTTTCTGGTTCATCTATGGCCGCCTAGGGTTTCTGCATTTTCGGCTAGGGTTTTGACCCTCTGGTTCAAGTCCGAATTTTTTTCCGATTGCAAATTCTTGGTGGGTTTTTCGAGACCTTTTTTGGGTTGCTTTCGGATTTTTTTGGGTGCATCGTTTTCCATGCCTCGGTTTTTATGCAGATTTCTTTTTTTTTTGGCGGCTAGGGTTCCAAACTCTCTGTGTTTCAAGCCGACAATCAATGTTCTAGGTTTTTTAAATATTTTTTTTGTCCCGTAAAAGAAAAAAAATCTGATTTCTGGGTTGTAAACTTTCAAGAGGGTTTACAATTTTCTCCTCAAAAACTAAGAGTTTTTTCTTGTATACCCTTGTCAGGGTTTCTGTCATTCAGGAGGGCTCTTTGGTTTTTACCGTTTTCTCCGAAAAAAAAACGATGATTTGTAATCTTGGGTTTGGCAATTTTTTCCTCAAAAATCGTGGTATGTTGCAGTCGTTTTTTTGGTCACACCTGGAGTTGCTGGGGCGAACATCTGCACATCTGGCTTCTTGCAGTTTGTTTTGGGGCGTCATGCTCATCTGCAGAAGATTGGAGGGTTTGCCGATTTTTCCTCAAAATCGTAGCAGTTGTTTTCGGTATGTCTCTGGTTACAAGGAGGGACAGTTCTCCAACTTCAAGTTGGACGGTTGGTGTTGTTATTTCCAGAAGTTCTGCAGTTTATGGGAGGGTTGGTGGCAGACTCATCTCAAGTGGCAGAGTCACTGGCAGGCTCTTGTCTTTTGTTGCAACAACGTTCTGAGAAGAAGGGGGTACCCTTCTCTGGGTAGTTAGAATGATGACCATTAAGGGAGGGTATTAGAATAATATCTTTCTATTTATGTCGTAATGGTCATCTCATCGTTGTTTTTTCTAACTTAACGATTGTTTCTTTTAGAAACATCGTATCTTGTACTCTATATAAGGAACTCTCATTCCTCTTGATTAATATAGAACAACATCGATTCTGCAACAATCAGATCAGATTTGGGTCGGGGATCTTTCCCATACCCTTACCCTTGGTTCATTTCCAAAACCAAATTCTTCACATTTTCTGCTCTGTATTTGCAAACTAGCAAATATCTCTATGAACACTTAAAGGATCATATGCTAAAAGATCTTCACCACAAGAAGACATGCATTCCAAGCTCTAAAGAATGAATTTGCACATTACACATTTGGAAATATGTGCCACTTTGGTGAACCAATTATAAGGATCTTCAATGGACCAAAGAAGACATATGGAAAGATAGTGGGATACAACATTCTTATATCTTCACATAATCGCATTCAAAAGTGACACATGTATAAACATGAAAACCATAGAATTAAAGTCTTCAATGGTGACATGAATAAAATCGACAAAACATTTGAAATTTTGAATGTCATCCCTATCAATATGTTGACAAATGGAAAAATTGTATGTAGTTAATATTTCATCAATTGTACAATATTTCATCAATTCGCAGTTTTGATAAAGTTTTATGAGGGCACAAGGATGATCGTAATAAATGATGACTAGGATGATCCTAATAAATGATGACTAGTTCCCAACATACATTGATTGTGGTATTTAATATATAAGGTTGTACTATTTACTTTCCTTACTCGATATTCATGTTATGTAAGTTTGTAACCTTTTTTTTACTATATTTTACAACCTAAATTATCATCAAAACTTGGATTTTCTAACGGAATTTTGTAATGTAATCTAGCAAGAATCGTAACAGTCTAATTTTACATAAAAAAGTTAAAATTTATTTGTAGAAACACATGTAAACAATCTTAGCATTTACACAAAGGAAGAGAATTCCATAAGAAAATAATTTTGGCATTATGAAAATGTATAGAAAATGAGGGGGCATTTATGGGGCATCCCCCCCTAATGGGGACGTTGAAGGGACACTAGGATGTCCTTAAGACCCTTGGTAAACTCAACCATGTCCCTTGAACGTCTCAAGGATTTGTAGTTGTCCCCTACATCTGCCACTAAGAAAAAATTATTTTGAAAGAGACCTTTTTTGAAATTTGGACCACTAATCCTAATCTTAATATTCTTATGGGCCCACCCTTACCCTAAATGCTCAAAAAAGGCTATAAAAATTGCATAGCCCTTATCATTTAGACCAATTAGCTTCTTTAGCTTCATTGTTAGTTCTCTCAAGAATGAAATTTTGGCTAGAGATATTGAAATAGTGAGGGCTGGGTGTTGTCGAAAACGTAGTGATAAAATTATGACCACCCCTCAACCCCACCAAGGGCTCCACCCCAACACCCTCACCAACCACTATCCCCAAATCAAGGTCCTTGGTCCCCCCATCCCCCAATTCCAAGACTCCATGGAACATAGTTAAAAAACCAATTGTAGTTGTCCCATCACCAATTACAAAGCATTAGATTAGATTATATATGCTATTTATGTCGTATTAATAGCCAAAATCATAGAACATGAAGCGCAAAAAATTGTAAAAAATAATACCACTGACATATCATTCAACTAAACATGATACAGGTTATGGATAACAGCACTTGCCTAGAATAACAGCAGTCCTCAAATTACTTGCAACCAATTCATCCCAGTCGATTTTTTTAGAATAATTAAATTTAATATTCTTTACATTTAGAGTTTACACATTGACTTTTGTAATTCAATTTTAAGAAACAGGATTAGGAGTCATACCACTGGAGCATTTTTTTAAATACAATGTAGCATTGCAATAACAAAAAGATGAGGTTCCATTTTGTGATAAGTATAATTTCTCCTACTACTTTTTTAGTCTTCAACGACCTTGCTTGCTTTTAACTTCATTTTGATAAGCAAAAATTGTTCTCAATTTAAAAACTAAAAATTTGATTAACTAAAATGTGCCCATAAGCAAGATGGACGCACTCTCCCAAGAAACACCTAACTGTAGAATACTGCACTACCATGCCTGAATCTTCCATTCTTCAATCGTTCTTCTCAAGATTGCAAACAACAATCCAAGAACTGACAATATCTCCATGGATATAACATACCCATACCACAGTTGAGAGCATAATTTAAAACCTCATGACTCGGGAAAACTTGGCAGACTCAAACTTAACTCAGACTCAGCAACTTGCCAAAAACTCACCAAAACTCGTCAAAATTTCCAGACATTAATTAAACAAGTATGTTTACAAATAATTTTAAAAAACATGGATAAATCTGAATTTATAGAACTAAGAAGTAGTTTTTTGTTCATTCATATAGACGAAATTGGAAATAATAAGTTCAATACACATCAAAAATTCTTACATGGCTGTAGGCACATTAATTGTTCCTGTTTGGTTAGGGATGTTTTTAATAGAAAATTAATAAATTATCTATTAATAAAGATATAAATATTAATAAAATTAATATATAATAATAAATTTATAAATATTAATATTAAAATTATTAATGTTATATTATAAAATTTAAGCCTAAAAGTTTCAGGTTGAAAAAACAATCAAAAATCATGAAACAAAAACAAAAAATGTTAATGTTTTGGTAGCTGCAGGAGGTATCTTCTTGTGTCAGAAGAATCTTCCTTAAATAAATTGTTGCGTCAGCTGGCCAACCTCATAAATTGTCTTATTCAACATGCAAGGTGTAACTGACATGCAGGAGAATCTGCATACTGACATGCATGAGAATCTTTGTTTGTATTCCTTAAATAGACTCATGAACTGCCACCTTGTGCGTCTTCTTGTGGCTGCATATCTGCCTATATTTAGGTTGAAGTGTGGACTTGTTTGGTGACTTATTTTGTCTATAAAAACAAGTCATTTCTTCAAGAAGAAGTTGGATTATTTTAGAGCAGGTTATTATCCTTTGAAGAGCAGATTGATCAGAAGTTTTCTGTATATTGGCATCTAGGAGAGGTGCTGAGACTTGTAAGCTGATTTATTGGCATCTAGGAGAGGTGCTATTCTTCTGTGGGTCAAGTTGTAAGCTGTTTGCTGCTACTTCATTCAATATATAAGAGACATACTTGTGGCTGGGTTTTTCTCCCTCGAGAAGGAGGGCTTTCCCAGGATAAATACTGTGTTCATTTGTTCTTTATGTTCATTTTTCTGCTTTCTATTAAATCTGATCCTAACATTAACATGGTATCAGAGCGGGTTTTTTTGAAAAGACCTGATCAGATTTGGGTTGACTAAGCCTATTGCTGATTGTGTAAATCAAGACATCAAGTCTATTGTATCTTGGCCACTAGCTACTGTGGTTGATATGAGTTAAGTAGGTTATAGTCACTTCAGGAAGGATAGACGTCTGAGCCTTTGCAGTTGCATATTCACTATGAGTTGGTATAGTTGTTGATTATAGAGCATCATCATAAATATATCTGGCACATGACTTCTCCCCAGGAGATATGTGAGAAGGAATTGTTGTTTTAAGCAGAGTCAACATTCAAGAGCAAAATTAATGCTCACATGAGCAGACCTAAGGCAAAGATAAGTGCAGACCTGAAAAAGTGTTTAAGTACAACACTTAAGGAAATTCTGATTTCAACAAGATAAGTATTTCCTGTTTAAGTAATGTTCATGAATTTTTTATGTAGTTATTAATTCATGCTATAACATTGAGATAGTGAAACATGTATGATTCTAGCTTTGATATTTCTTCTGGATAGTTTAAACTATTAGTAATCTCTCTCTAAATGCTTCCAGGATGGATCGAGGAGCAAGAGGGTGATGAGAGATTGCCTAGAGAAGAGGAGCTTGATGCATCCTGTGAGGAATTCATGCAGGCTGAAGAGATAAACTTAACTAGAGACATCTCTCGAAGACGAAGAACCTATTCAAATTGTCTTTGAGATCAGTTTCTTTGAAGAGGAGGAATTTACATTCAGAGGGAGTTTGACAATTCATCAAAAGCAACCTTGGACGAGGAGGTTAGAAAGTTGATGCAAGTACTTGGAGCTTCAGAGGGAGTTTCATCATCATGGAGATTTGTTGTTAATGCATTTTCCTCTGAGACGGAGGAATTTGAGGTGAAAGCCCTTGTTAATGCATTTCTCTCTGCGAGAGAGACTTGAGGTGTAAGCCCTTGTTAACCCATTTCTCTCTGTCAGAGAGATTTGAGGTGCAAGCCCTTGTTAATGCATTTCTCTGAGAGAGAGATTTGAGGTATCAGCCCTTGTTAATGCATTTCTCTCTGCAAGAGAGATTTGAGGTATCAGCCCTTGTTAATGCATTTCTCTGAGAGCGAGATTTGAGGTATCAGCCCTTGTTAATGCATTTCTCTGAGAGAGAGATTTGAGGTATTAGCCCTTGTTATTGCATTTCTCTCTGTAAGGGAGATTTGAGGTGTAAGCCCTTGTTAGTGCATCTTTCTCTGCGAAAGAAATTTGAGGTGAAAGCCCTTGTTCCACTCTCTGGGAGTAGCCATGTGGATGTCATATTGAGTGATTCCATGACAACATCATGTTAAGTGATTCCGTGATGAACACTTGTGCACATATGCTTTGATGACATGGATATCTGAAAAGATACCTCCCTAGCTAAGAGGGAGTGTTAATGTTTTGGTAGCTGCAGGAGGTATCTTCTTGTGTCAGAAGAATCTTCCTTAAATAAATTGTTGTATCAACTGGCCAACCTCATAAATTGTCTTATTCAACATGCAAGGTGTAACTGACATGCAGGAGAATCTGCATACTGACATGCATGAGAATCTTTGTTTGTATTCCTTAAATAGACTCATGAACTGCCACCTTGTGCGTCTTCTTGTGGCTACATATCTGCCTATATTTAGGTTGAAGTGTGGACTTGTTTGGTGACTTATTTTGTCTATAAAAACAAGTCATTTCTTCAAGAAGAAGTTGGATTATTTTAGAGTAGGTTATTATCCTTTGAAGAGCAGATTGATCAAAAGTTTTCTGTATATTGGCATCTAGGAGAGGTGCTGAGACTTGTAAGCTGATTTATTGGCATCTAGGAGAGGTGCTATTCTTCTGTGGGTCAAGTTGTAAGCTGTTTGCTGCTACTTCATTCAATATATAAGAGACATACTTGTGGCTGGGTTTTTCTCCCTCGAGGAGGGGGGTTTTCCCAGGATAAATACTGTGTTCATTTGTTCTTTATGTTCATTTTTCTGCTTTCTATTAAATCTGATCCTAACATTAACAAAAAACATAAAGAGAAAAAAAATCATTTGGGCACTCCTCTACAAATGCCAACACTCAGAAATGTCAGGTGATTGGACGTCCTCCTGGCAGGGCCCATAATGCCCACAGTCCAAATCATGTTATAATTTATATGCCAGAAAACTGTTCCCCCACTGATTCATGCCAAACTTGCTTACAAAGAGCAAAATCAGTGTTTCAGATGCCAGTGTCAAAGGGCACAAACAAAGGACATGTTTAAAATAAATTTAAAATTTTCCTTTTAAATTCTACAGCCATATTTCATCATAATTTTTAATGATTTTTAGCAAGTTTTCCAGTAAAAATCACCTCCGAGTTAACTCACAAGTAACTTGGCAGTAGATTTTTCTTGTAAAAACTTGCAAGTCAGCAAATCTTCCTGCAACTTTTTATACTATGGTTGAGAGCATAACATGGTCACTCATTGTACATCATTTTTTCCCTTTCTTTGAACAAACTATTAGAATACAAGAATATTAATAGAGAGGTAACAATCACACGATACATTCACTCTAAGCAACATACTCCACAGAGCATATAGTGACAAACAAGACAAACTCACAAAGAATTTGACAGCAGATTTCTGGTATTATCAATACTTGTGTTTGTAAAGAAAAACCAGAGAGTTCCAATTCTATTTTTTATATTTTACTAAAGTTCCATTTGGCCAGGCAACAAGTACCTAGTACCCACATGCACCATGAGATTAGCAGCTTTATGCCCTTACTAAAACAGATTGCTACTTAAGATTGAACTAACCTTAGGACATTACCACATTCCACAAAATGTCATGTTCCCTGGGAATGCTTCCTTAAGAATAAATGATACCAGCCACCCCTGCACATCCAATCCTAACATGACAAAGGCAAGAGAAGAAAGTAGGGTGCCCATCCATCACCTCCTTCTGAAAGGACAATAGTCGGGCTGTCTCTATGATTTTCTCGAGGATGTGATTGTTAATTGGACCTTAGAACCCTAAAAACTCTTTAAACCCTTAAAACTCAAAAAAGTTAAATCCACGATACAAAAAATATTTTTGAAAACAGAAACAAAAAAGTGAGAACACTGAACTCTGAAGAGATGCATATTTCAGCAATTTTCTAGTTTGAAGTTTACATGGTGTGATCATTCAATTACAGTGACTACATACTCATCATTTATATATCACTGTTAAAATGTATTTCTTTATTGAGTTTCCTTTTGGTGTTTCATTTATTGTCACCCTTTCTGTGGTTCCCCATCACAACCTTAATCAACTATCATCCCTTATTGCAAGTACTTGATGGAACCTAGATTAAATGTCAAACTCAAACCGAAAATAGTAAAAGAATAACCCAATATTGAGCTAAGTCCTAACAAACTCATCAAACATTAACAGGAAAAAGAATATACAAAGTAAAATCGGATATGAAGGCATACTCTGTAGCTAGAATTTGCTCAAACAACACTTTAACCATGTCCAGACCTCTCTTCACTCTTAGCAAGTTACGTGAATTGCTCCCTCCCACTCTTACAGAATTTGACTTGACATCAAGATCTAACAATGACTGCAGAGTGTCTATGGAACTTGATGCTTCCTTCAAAGTTTCAACCTGTATAAGTTTCAAATATATTCAGATTGACATTGTAAAAGTTCCTCTGTCACTCGCATACACTTCTAGAAGCTTGCAGATGTGTTTTCTTTGTTCAGTTATTAATGATTTTTGTTCTTGTACTACATATACATATAGGATAAAAAGAATGACTTAACCATTACAAATTATCATATATGTATTGATATATTAAGTGATTTGCTAAACTAAAATATGTTATCAACATGGAAAGAAGATAATATCTTTACATTGAAAATTATCATATAGGATAAAAAGAATGACTTAACCATTACAAATTATCATATATGTATCAATATATTAAGTGATTTGCTAAACTAAAATATGTCATGAACATGGAAAGAAGATTATATCTTTACATTGAAAATTTAAGGAAACCTAAGTCCCTCCATAAGCCTCATATAAGCACATTTTTTTACCACATGACAAAGAACAATATTCTAAAAAATTATCCCGATAGCTGCATTCAAACTACAGATGAACAAGATGCTTTTGAAGTGCCAGGGGCAGGTACATAACATTTTAATATCCATATAAAGCAGATTTCATCAAATGCATTCCAGGAACTATATAAGCATATTCATTGCTATTGCAAAAAAATATTAATAATGAAGGAGACATTGCAATAGAAACTGCAAAAAGAAAAAACATTAAATAATAAATTATCAAGTGATAGTGCTTCTTCCCACACTTCTATTAGGCTCAGAAACTGCATGTAGCATTGGCTACTCGAGAGATTTAAAGACTTGTATATGCTGGATGAGATTGTTCTTTTGCCATGATATTTACAAGAAGTGGTCAGTTGACTCCAAAGTCCAAAACCCCTATAGAAATACAGACAAAGTTCACAACATCATTTGAGTCGGGAAGAAAGTATCACTTTTGTTGGCTTCTTGGATTTTGTGTTGATAAGTTGACTTATTCCAAATTAGTTTGACTTTGGAAATAGTTGTGTATGTTTTGCAGTTAATACTGTTGTGATAATTTTGCAACTGACTAAGTTAGACATGATCCCAAGCCTCCAACAATATCTAATGTTCTTGGCACATTTTTGGAATCCTATGGGTTAAAAGGCATAAGAAACATGATTACAACAGGCACCTTATAGCTTATGTAGGGATTCTCATAACTCTCCTTCAGTTTATCAAACACTAAAGACAAGACTAACTAAAGAAGCATATGCTGCTCTAACTACAGAAGAATGGAAATGCTTCCAAATCTACTTTCGAGATATAAAATTTTCCACTCTTCCCAGTCCAACATTACTGTTTGAACATGTTTGAGACACTTTAGTTTAGCCAAATGGCAACAGGGTTATTGTTTTGACACCATCCAAGATAATCTGTGTTAAGGGAACTCTTTCCATTATATCCTGTTTGCCTAGAGTTGTCGACAAGCAAAGAAAAAAACATTTGCAGATAACTACTGCTCAAAAAATTAAAAAATATCAATGAGGAGGGAGTTCACAAGATAAGTCCTTTGGGGAAGTGGTTTCCAAAACTTCAAACAAAAGAAGGGGAAACAAAGAACCGTCAAAACTTCCAGCAAAGGAATCTAGAGGATATAACCATTTACTCAATACTTCTTTTAAAGGACTACAACATTTGACAATTTATGGCACTTTAGAAAGGTACATTTCACTCCAACTCAGGACAAACGTTTTTACCATGCACACAAGGCCCTTTGATTAAGGGTACAACTTCTCTCATTGACCAGCAGTTTCTAGTCTTTCTATCTAGCCCTTTTACCATAGTTTTCTACAATACCCAACTTTCTTATAAGCCCCACATACCAAACAAGATATGTGCATTTAAAGGCTATGTTTTTTATCCAAACCAAAAAAAAGGTTGTCAACAATCTAGGGCTGTCCCTTAAATGAGTTAAACCAGTTTAGTGCAGCCCTAAAGGAGACAAAAACAACACTCAATCCTTCTACAACCTTGTTTAACGAGCAACCAATAAAGAATAATAATAATCAAGATGGAAGCCATCAAATGGTAGCACATTCCAATCAATTAAGGGTGCTCATGTGACCAGAATGAGTCTAGAAAGAACTCCATCAGGTTGTGTTGTCATGTATAGTACATAACAATATCACACTATGTAATACAGCATCCTTGTCACCTCGTGCACATTACAAATTCCATGATTTTGTTTTAAAACTGAGCATTAAGGTCTGAAATCTTGAACCGTATGCTTATATGACCATACATGCATTTAGGAATCAAAATGGTCATTAACATGGCCTTTGAGCATATAAACAGCAAATAGGACCATAAAAGTGTTAAAACAGTCATTAACAGAAAAATAACAGCTAGCAAAATGTTAAATGAATTAAGATTTTGGTTGCGATTCAATAATATATGGATATTAAAGTTGGCCCACATTAGGGATTCAATCACCATAAAATATGGCATAAATTCCATATTTAACCCTGTCAAAGATAATAGACTTATAATAGCATTTGTTGTTGACCTGTAATGTCAGGTTTGCAAATGGCATCATAATCAAGTCATGTGAAACATCCTTTTGGCATCAAGTCCTCAATACCTATCAGGTTCCCGTACAATCTTTTCTGAACCTCAAGATTGGAAACAACTGAGACATAACAGATGTTTCTGCACCTAGGATGCATTCATTCAACTATTGATGAGAGAAAGCAAGGTGATGACCAAATAAGGAATTTGCAGTTGGGGATAAAGTTATGGTATTTCTCAGAAAAGAAAGAATCACGAGATGGGATAGAATGCTGACATAGCTGAAGAATCAATTCATACCTACTGATTATGAACTAGAACTACTGAAGCCATTGCAAAACCTAAGGTAAAAGGAGAAGACGGTGAAGGAATATACTGAAGAATTTCATAAGATGATCATCAGAACTCGACACAGTGAAGCAAGCGAGAAAGCGGCACAGTACATTAATGGATTGAGAATTAACATTCAAGAAGAATGGAGTTTGGTAAGGATGACAACAGTTGCAGAAGCATATCAACGTGCAGGAAAAACCAGTTTTGATACTGGTAACATGCCTTGCTACCCTCCTTTATTGCTTTACAAACAGATATTACAGTAGTAGGCAAGTGGCAACCTTGCCTTCCACTTCTGCTTATTTCACCTATAAGAACAAACATACCATAATTTCTAACTTCTCCAACTCCCAATGATCCAAATGCTCACATAAAGGCCTTACTTATAGATTTTCCAATGCATAGTTGAGTTTTCCCAAGCCCAGGGGGAAGATTAACAACCACTAAATGTTGAACCAATGCCTGTACAGTTTAGATTCTGAGATTTAATGTTGATAGGATCATAGATGCTAGTGCACATGCATTGTTGTCTAGACAAATGCACACCCACACTGTCATCTAGACACCAACACTATTGTTTGTGTCAAGTACAATTTTCCAGCACTGTCAAATACATCCTTGTGTAAATGGTTTAAAAGTCTTAACATTAACATTAAAAAGTTACAATATATAGAGTTCATAAAGCACTATAGATATTAAATATATCTACCTAACAATAGTTACTGTAGAAACAGTAACAACTAAATAAACTAAACATAACATTGACCATTAAATAATAAGAGAATAATATATTCTAACACCCTCCCTTAATGGTCAATCCATCAACAACACCAAGTTGCTCCCTGAATTTTACAAATTTATCCGGGCTCAGAGACTTGGTGAGAATGTCTGCAATCTGATCCGCAGTCGGAACATACTGCAGTTGAACTGATCCGTCTTCTACCAGTCCTGCGGATCAGCCTATGAAGGTTCCTGATGAGGGTGTTCGTCTTCCTCTTGGTTCCCATGATGGGAGGGCTTCAGAGCATTCTGACTCTAAAGATAAGGAGTCTACTGATCATGATCTCGCACCACCTACCTTTCCTCAGGACTCACATCCAGATGACCTTGTTCCAGAAATCCCAGGAGATGTTGTTACTCCTGTTTCAGATGTTGGTACTTCTACTCGTCAGCCTAAGTGGTGGGCCAAGACAATCGGCGATCTTCATGATGATGAACTCATTGAGGGCAGATCAACTCGTAGCAAGAGCAAGCAGCAACACACTGTCAACTTCGCTCTTATGGCCAACATCCACAGCATCTACGAGCCTCATACATATTCTGAGGCTAAAGGAATTCCAGAGTGGGAACAGGGTATGCAGACCGAATATCATAGTCTTCTAAAGAATCACGCTTGGGTTCTTTCTGATCTTCCTCCTGGGAAGAAACCTATCAGCTGCAAATGGGTTTACAAGGTCAAGTATCATGCCGATGGTACTTTGGATAAGTACAAGGCCAAATTGGTTGCTCGGGGATTCACACAGCGGGAGGGCATTGATTACGAGGAGACCTTCACTCCTACTGCCAAGATGAGCACAATTCGTCTTCTTCTCGCTATTGCAGCCCAATTTGGTTGGACAATTCATCAGATGTACGTCAAGAGTGCCTTCCTCAATGGTGATTTCCTCCTGGTTTCAAGGTTGCCGGCAAAGAACATCAAGTGTGTAGGCTCGTGAAAGCACTCTATGGACTGAAACAGGCCCCCCGTGCATGGTATATCAAAATTGATCAGTACTTGGTTGATCATGGTTTTCAGCGTAGCCCTTCTGACACTAATTTGTATGTCAAACACTCTGGTGATGATATTCTATTTCTTGTTGTCTATGTTAACAATTTGATCATTACTGGTAGTTCAACACATTTGATTGCGGCAATCAAACAAGCTTTGTGTCAGACTTTTGACATGACAGATCTGGGGCTTCTCCATTATTGTTTGGGTATTGAAGTTTGGCAGATCGATGGTAGCATCTTTATCTCTCAGTCAAAATATGCCAGAAGTTTGCTTGACAAATTCCGGATGCAGGATTGCAAAGCTGCCTCCACACCCATAGAGAAGGAGCTGAAGTTGTCAGCCAACTCTGATTCACCTCCAGTCGATGAAACGACCTTCAGGAAACTAGTGGGCAGTCTCATCTATCTCACTACCACTAGACCTGACATCAGTTTTGCAGTAAGCTACATTTCTCGCTTCATGATAGCTCCAAAAGCTGATCATTGGATTGCAGCGAAGCGAGTGCTGAGATATGTTAAAGGCACTTCAGACTATGGCATTCTGTATGGCAGATGCAAGGATCCAAAGCTGATTGGTACAGTAACAATAGTTACTGTAGAAATAGTAACAACTAAATAGACTAAACATAACATTGACCATTAAATAATAAGAGAATAATATATTCTAACACCTTGTGTCTGAAACATGTCTTATGTTCGTATTTTCCAAATCCTTTTGGATCACACCTCCCTTCTTATTTTGGGTCCCATAAAAACTTAATGAGACATCAAATGAGAAAAGAGTTCTTCTACTCTCTCAATAGAGTACCACTTGGTTTGGCTCACCTTCTATCTTTGAATCCAATATTCCAAGTTTCCTTAACTCTATTTCACGTTTCCCTTGTGTTCTTAACTAGTATCAAATCCACATGGAAAACTGTTCTTCCTTCCACACCCAAGTTTTCCAAAGAGGATAGAACTTGTTGTTAATTTTCATACAGCATAGATCTCTCATAAAACCACAAATACTCACAATTTACAACTAAATCTATTTTCATGAAAGGAGAAGATAAAGTTTGAATGCATTTTCACCTATGACATGCAAAATTGTGAAAGGTCCATACCTTGATGGCTTAATTTTTTTTGCTTGTCCTTGTTGTCTTTCCTTACCCAAAGAAAGCAAAGCTTTGTCTCCTACTTTGATTTTGTGCTCCTTCCTATGCTGATCATGTCTTTCTTTATTCATTTGTTTTGTTCTTTCCAAACATTCTTTTACTTTGACTTGGATTTGCCTAATCGTCTCAACACATTTAGATGTTTTAGTCACCTCATTATCTTGCCCTACCTGTTCATCTTGCTTTTCAAAAGCTACATCAAGCGGACTAGAAGGAAAAAATCCCAAATATGCTTCGAATAGTGACTTGTTAGTAGAAGATTGCAATCCTCTATTATATGAGTACTTAATGTATGGAAGAGATGAAGAAACACACAAACACTTATACTGAGAGGTGTAGAGAATCAATATAAGAACAACTTTTTTCAATTTATAACTTTGGCAATCATAAGCAATAATCAAAACATCCACACAAGTAAGATCTAGCAAATTAGAACACAAGATGCACACATGATTTTATGTGGAAACCCTTGCGGGAGGAAACCACAGAAAAATATTGCTTTTATAGAAATCTTCTTACAACTTTGTAGGCACCAACCCACAGGAGACACTGATCCCTTCCACTGAGCACCAACTCAGGAAGAGACACCGATCTCTTTGAGTGAGAAGCTCCAACCTCTTGATCTTGCAAAATAGAAGGCACCAACCTTCGGAAAGCAAAGTGATTGTAATGTTGTTGGATCTGTCCTAGATCCTTTCAAGGACTTCAATGAATCTGCCCACTTCTCCTCACAAATCTGCCTTGAACCTCTGAAAACTCCACTCAGATCTGAAATAATGTTTTTCAATAAATGCTCTCAAATCTAGAATTTATCCTCATAGAAATCAGCATTAAGTCTGCTCAAGATATATGTCTGAATTCTGCTTATGACTCTACTCTTTTTTGATGTAGATTTGCTCCTCCAAATGTCTGATTTTTACTCATAAGTCTGCTATGTTTTCTGCTCTTGAAATGGGAAAGATATGCAATGAATGGTTGATTAAATGACCTCAAAACCTCCTTCATTTATACCCATGAAGTGCCTCTTCAAATAAACGGTTACAACTCTTCAATGCTGGTCGGCTCAATCAGCATATAAATTTTATTTAATTTTTTATTTTCCTTGCCCAAAGCTGGGCACACCATCATAGGGGGGTTGACCCCTAAAAATAAATAAATTTAAATTTTTATTTCCAAAATAAAATCCCTAAATTGGGCGCCATTAAGAGCAGTTCAGCCTTATGTGAATTATTTGATTTTTCTCTTGGCAAAAGCAGGTCGGCTAGCAATAGGACATTATGGAAAAATTAATTCCTTTGACATCAATGACAACAATAATTCTAACAAGAGATTCATCCTATATCTTAGGAAACTTACTATTGTACCCTCTAATGAGTTGTACCAAGGTCTTGTTGATCACCTATGTTTGACCATCTGTTATACTCCATAATGTAGACCAAAACTTACCAACAAATTATGTATCACCACAATAATAGTGGACTTAGGTAGCCCAAAATGTAACTATAAATTGTTAAAAGCAAATCAGTTGCTTCTTTTCCTATGATAGTCTTTATGCAAGCCATTAGAATACATTTTTTGCTGAACTTGTCAACTACCACAAATAAGTAATTGTCCATAGAAACACTTTCACGTGGTCTTGTGGAAACACTAATAAGCAACCATCTAACAAATTCCATAGAAACACTTTCACGTGGTCTTGTGGAAATAGATAAAGGCATATACATTCCTTATTCTCTTGTTTAAGATTTGCTAGTGCAACATAATCTACATCTTCTAACAAACCTTGCTACTTATTGGTGCATTTTAGGACAAAACACATACCTTTACAAATGAGCCATTATTTTTCCTACACGTACTGACCCACCACTTTCGAGGCATATGTATAATCAGTAGAAACCTTTGTGCTCTTGGCACACACAATTTTCCTACCTTATACAGCAACCCATTTTAAGGATATAAGTTTTCTTCACTTTTTACAATTTCCTATGATAGAAGTTCTTTATATTTTTTACCAAAACCGTATCATGTTCATATTCTTCAACATAAGCCTCCTTCCTAAAGGGATCTAAGGTAGTTGCAATAAACATCATTGAAATAGGTGGTCTAAATAACATATCTACCACAACATTGTTAGTCCTTTGTTTATAATTAACTACCAAATCAAACTAGTGAAGAAAACCCATCCATTTGTAGTGTCGTGCTTCTTCTAATTTATTTTTGGGCTTACAAATATTATACAAGTTAATGGTCACCATGCACGATAGTTTCCTTACCAAATAAATAATGTCTCCATTTCTTAATACCCTAAACTGGTACATATGGCTATCTATCACAAGTTGCATAACCCATAACTGCCAAAATAAAAACCTCTGAATGACAACATATAGACTTATCAAATTGGATAAGATGACACTCATTGCATACTCAATAGCATCTATTTCTACCTCAAATGGTGATTTACTTTAGGAAGAGCTAAAATAGGAGAATGACATTTTTTATACTTCAACATTTCAAATGCTTCATTTTATTCATTACCCCAATTGAAGTTCCTCCATTGTGATGTAATTTGATATAAAGATGCAACTATGTAAGAAAAAGAAGGAACAAACTCTCATGAATTGAGCAGCCCCTACAAAATCTCCTAGCTCTGAATTTTTGTAATACTCTTTGGTGTAGGCCAATTTACAGTTGCTTCAACTTTAGATTGGCCTATTCTTAATTCTCCTCCTCCTACAACATAGCCTATATATATCAACGGTTCTTTGCCGAATTCACATTTCTTTAGATTGCATAATAGTTGTGGTTCTTTTAGCCCTTGCAAGACTTAATGTAGATTAAATGTTCTTCCCATGTAGCACTAAATATTAAAATATCATCTAGATAGACCATAAAAAAACTATTGGTGAATCCCTTACAACATCATTCACCAATCTCATTAAGGTAGCAAGTGCATTACTCAAGACAAAAGGTAGTACTAATAATTCATAAAACCTTTGCTTTGTTTTGAAACCATTTTTCCATGTGTCCTCTTCTATCCTTCACACTTGAGGGTAACCAGATTTAAGATCTTAGTTAAACACTTAACATGCCTAAGTTAATCTAACAAATCATCTATCCACAAGAGAGGATATCTATTCTTAATAATAATTGTATCAAGAGCCCAATAATCTATGCACACTCTCTAAGAACCATCTTTCTTTCACACCATCATATAGATGACCCACAAGGTGAAGTGCTAGGGAAAAATGCCATGTCCCCTTTTTTGAAATTGCATAATGAGAAGACCTCTAACCTAGTTTTCATTTCCCATAAACTAAAGGATTATGCAAGGAAAATGAACACTAATGTTATTTGAAGTTGGACTAAATCACTTTTACCTTTGGGAAACTTAAATAATATTATTTTAATAAATTAAAAAGAGAAGTGTTTTTAAACACTTTGATATAAAAAATGTATTTCTAAATACTTGGCCGGAAATTTAAATTCATGGGCCTGATTTGGAAAGTTATATCAAAGAGTTGCCTAGCTTCATTTCATCATCAAGATTTTTTTTGGCCTTTTCATTGTAAGCTATGTGTTTGAATTTATGTCGAAGGGCGAAAACCCTTGGTTGTTTTCTAAGGAATAGGAGGATGAAAATCTTTACCTCTAGTATTGGCAAATGTGAATTGCATGGTGGACTGAACTAGAGATTTGAATGTTATTTTCAGGTTAAGGCAATCAAAATTTGCACCCAAACATCAAAGTAGCACAATTTCCCAAAATTACATTGTTGAGGTAGTTGTAATTGTTGTGGAGGTTTAATTGAGCATTGCACTACATCATCTAATCACCTACCCTTGATCACCGGATTGTTCATCATTGTTGTTATTCTAATCATCACCTTTGTGAGTTGCATACACGTCACTAAGGAATGGCACCTAATCACACTTGAGCAATTACAACTGGGGGAAGAAATCTACATCTACCTTGAGCTTCACACGTTATGCATAGAACTGTACACCAAGGACTACATGTTATTAGCTATTTGCCACTACCAAACAACACAATTGCAATCGTACAGTAGGGATTCTATAAATATTGCAACATCATTTGAAGATAGATTTCAATAGAAGGGAGCCGCATTTTTACTATGGCTAGTTCCATTTGCTTCAAACCCATCATCATCATGAGGATCCGATCCACTTAACAAAACACTCGTTAGCCAACATATACCCTAAACTTGTTGTATGTGAAGTTTGGTATGACTATGAAACCAAATGTGACTCCAAAAATTATATTTTCAGCACTCTATATCATTAAATGTACTCTCTCAACTACTATGGATAAATGAAATAGAATTGGGGTTTCTATAATGTGTTTCCAATTAGGTTATTCCTGTTCCAATTATTATAGTTTGTTGCAATTAGTTGCACAACATATTGTTTCAATTTGTAAGCATTCAAAAAACACCAAAGCAAATAAGGAAATTACCAATGTTACACCGAGTTTCTGAGACAAGGATGGCAAGATGAGTCCCCAAGTCCTTGATTTTTCAAGCCAATTTTGGGGACGGCTAGGGGACAGCTATATAAAATACAGGAAAATTTTAAATATATAGGGAAATTTTAAATATTTATATGCAAAAATGGATAAAGCATGCATATATAGATTATAGAAACTTAGCATACAACATTTGTGTTAAGAATTCATTGTCAATACTCAATATGCATTCAGAATTCAGAATCCATTGTCAATATGCATGTGATATTAAACAATAACATACAAGTTATAAACGTATAACAAAATGCCCAAAGGCAACATTGCCGCCATATAGTTTTTTTTTCAATTATGATATGAAAATCAAAATATAAAACACATGGTACACTGCTACCGTCCCTTGGCTGTCCCCTGTCCCTAGGTTGGCTGTCCCCTGTCCCCAGTTCGGTTGTCCCCTGTCCCCAGGACTTCCCCGAGACGAGGACGAGGGGATTTAGACCCGGGGACACATCCCCGAGTAACATTGGAAATTACATTAAAAAAGAATTGGGGCGATTTTATGGTAGTTGCCTCTTGACCTCATTACTCTCAAGTAAGGGTTAACATTACAAGTTGATGTTTCATAGAGGGGATTTCTTAGGAGTTGAATCCCATACTCCACCTCCATTTTTAGTGGCAACCCTTTCTAGTGCAATCAAGATCGGGGTTCCTTACCAAGCAGCCCAATCACGCAACCACAACCAGTATCAATTACAAACAATGTTCAGATAATAGAAACAATTTAAAGTTATTTTATTATTGGCAACATTCAGGAGTACAAAACAACAATATTCAATTACAAGCCTTCGACCTCCTTTCTATGACAATCTTCTTCGCACAAATCTCTAACCACCCAAAATTGTTACATCCCCTCTATCTTCAACTTGAATATGGCAATGAAATTATGGTCATTATGTTAGTTGTGATTAACCGTTTTTCATGAGAATGTGATATTGGGAAAAGAATATTTAATTATATGTTGTAACAACAATGTGAATGATTTTTTTTATATTTGTGAATGATTTGCTTGTACACGTGAAAATGAATGTGTTCATGAGTTTATATTCAAACATATATAAGACAAGAACGGTCTAACCCTAATTCTTTTGTCAAGTGGTTGCAGGATAGCCAACGCTTCGAGGGAAAGGGAAATATCATCAAGGAGAGGTCGTAGTTAGCAAAGGATCGATTTTATCATCAAACCTTGAGTCGGTGTAAGACAATTATATCGAAGACATGACCTTGGCAATAAATCATTTAATTTAATTATAAGAAAAATAAGTCAATTAAGAAATGCATATCATCGATCTTCTCCTAATGCATATTTTATTATAAAATGAAATTGAATAATTATTTAAAAGCTAAGTAATATCTTTCTTTTAGTCGAAAATTTGTGGGGAGGCAAGATCGATTACGCTAAGAAGGTAACCTCCGCCACCTTGGTATCTCTCTCTCGATCGAAACATTCTTGGGAAGGCATGCAGACTCCTTTAAGATGGATTGTTTTTGGTCTTCACTTTATTTATTGAACATCCTCCTCTTTCGCAATTTACTTCCACGTCCTTTCGGCGTTCGCATATTGCATTCTTCTTGTTCGTCATTCATTGTCAGCTCGGGCATTTTTGGTTTGTCTTCTTTCATTTTCGAATTCTCCTCGGTCACAGCTCAAACATCCTCTCAATCTTCTAGCTTGGAATCAGCATCTTGAACCGCATTCGTTGGATTGCTTTTCTTTTCCATTCTCTTTCTCTCCTTTCCGTCAACGTCCATATTAGGGGCTATCTAGGATATAATACTGTCGGAGCTTACATGGGAGGGCCTGGAAGTTTAATTCAAGGTTTCCATTTCTGGTGGTGATTTCTTGAATTTGAGTAAGTTGTCTCAAGATTTTCTCTGTTCCAAAAGACACCCGTGGCATCATAGTTTTGCCAAATCATTGAAGAGAAGATTTGGGGGCCTCCTTCGAGTTATAGAACACCATATTAGGCATGTAAAAGAGTCTTTATGTTGTTAAGTTCTTTGCATCGATGAATCCATATTCATTCTGAAAATCTTATGTATAGAAAAGAAATTACATTGTTCTTCCTCGTCTTTCTAAAAGTATAATAGAATCGGATCTAATACTATCTTTTTGGGGTTGGACTGGTAGAAGACTCTTCGTATTGAGAACCTAAACAGTTTTATTTTAAAATCTTGCAATCACAGTTTCTCTGTTATTATTAATATATCTGATTCAAAACATAGACTGAATTATCTGCAAACCTCTCTGTGAATTATCCTACCTGATCATGCCGAATCCTCTTTTCTTTCTTCTTCTCTCTAATTTTTGAGTTGGTCTAGTGCTTATTCTTAGCTCACCCCAAGTCCATTATGTGGTGTATAAGAGTTAAAGGTTTGAAAGACCCTCAATGTCAATTAAGTCTCTTTATGTATATATATATATATTTTTTATGGTTAAGATTTAACCTTGAAATAAAAGAAATGATAATCAACCTCGTTATTGTAATTTAGACCTTGAGTTAAGTATTATCATGTCGAGCAAGGGTGAGAGTGCTGACGGCACAGGAGTGCCAGTAATATTAAAATCCTTGGCCAAGGCATGATGCTAGATTAAGCATTTGTCAGCTATCAAGTGTAACAACCCTCCCAGACTACAGTTTAAAGTTTTCAACTGACAACTAACTTTCAGCTGAACTACAACTAACTTGTTTTTCGAAACTAGGGTTTCCAATTGATCCAACTAACTCAAACATGCAATTATCTTTTTCAGTTTCAGTTCACATGAATCGTTCAACAGTTTTCCGCCTACTGTTCATGGCAGATCAATAACTAAATAACTGCCAAACTAGGGTTTCATTTGCAGCTAGACGGAAAGAGAATTCAATTCAGATGTCGTTACTTTATACACTTCATCAACTAACTTTTAATTTCATTTTCAGCTGAAAAGAAACTATTAACTATAAACATCTAACAGGAAATTGCAGAAGAATAATAATTACTTTTCTTTGTTCCCAAAAGATAACGAATAATTACTACAGCTATGGAACAATATAACAGCTGAATAAATTCAAGTAACTACCTCCCTAAGTATCTGAAAAGATTACAATGTTCATTAACATAAAGAATAGCATTCATGGCATAGATGAAATAGAAATTCAATTACCATTGCATGTACCTGGATTTACGAGAGAGGAAGAAATCCATTTGACATCATATTCATACTATCATACTTGGAAATCTTTATCGAGGGAAAGAGAATTATCATCAGGGGCTTTACCGCCCAACCAAGACCTACTGGTCTCCCGAGTTTCTTCGACTGAAGAACCCGCCCTTCACGAGGGTAATCAACATGGATCAATTTATCATCATGCCTCTAAGCTTGGTGTCAAGGACCTATACCTCCTGATCGACCTAACTAAGGGTACCCCCCAACTAGAAAGGCCACTCTGATCAGTGGTATATCCGATACTTGATAGCTGACATATGCTGAATCTAGCATTGTACCTTGGCCAAGGATTTTAATAGAACTGGCACTCCTGTGCCGATATCTATGACACTTCTGTGTCGATGTCTCTGGCACTATTGTGCCGACATCTCTGGCACTACTGTGCCGTTAGCATTCACCCTTGCTCGACAAGATGCCGTTTGTTCCAAGATTTAAATTATAATGCCAGATTAAATTTCATTTCTCATTTAATATATTTTATTCCATGATTCATCTTGCAACAGGATTCAGAAATCAGTCATCTTCTTCAGATTTACAGTTTAAACGAAAATATTGTCTGGCTTAGACAAGCTCATTCCTCACAAGGAATCATAAGTAAAGTTTTCTAGTCATAGGGGAACTCATAGTCTGTTCCCCTTCTTATAATAAGTTTTGTTGATATCTCTAAAGGAGAGAGAGAGACTGGGTAAATGAACTTTATCTTCATTTTGTTATGGTTAACCTCCTGGCTTAATCAATTAATTTTATCTTTGAAAGGAAGAGAGAGAATGTTTCGGCATCAACATCTATCACTTCTTTTAAGGCTACCTAAAAAAAAAAGGTTGTTTCATAGAGCACTTAAGCACTAAACGATATATTCCATTAAGTGGTCATTCAGACCTTGCCATACTAATTCATATTTTGGTCTCAAGTTAAAATTATAATAACAGGTTCGGACATCATTTTCTTTAAATTCAGGTTATGCCTTAGCCCTAGTTTATACAGATGGAAAGAGTGATTGATACATCAATTAGGATTCCAAGACACTCCTTTATAATATATTCGCAAGCAAGTCTCGATTGAACTAGGTGTGCAAATGTACAGCTTCTAGTCAGAGAGAAGAAAATTCGGTTGACCAGACAAGTAAAGTTCTTAGGTAAATTTTCCAAATAGTTCAACTGAACCCAGAATCAAATTTTAACCAACCTCTAACCACCAGATTCTGACGTGATCCAGCCAGAGGAATTCAAGAAAAAGACAAGGTTCAGGAGTTTAGATGGAGAGAATGTAAAAGTCTCATCTCAGATAACTTGAAACAGAGTGAAGAGAGAAGAGTGCCGAATCAAGCACGGAGTGACAGAATAAAAAGTATTTGTCGACAGCTTGCCAAGCATAAGATTTACTGTCAAGAAAGATAAGACAGAGAGTTTTCGAGGCAAGATATTTATTAAGCTTATCATTATTGAAAGATCCATCTAAAGAATATGTATTCTTTTCTAAAACATACGACAGGTCTAGAACTCTTTGATATCACCATTATTCAAGAGGAAAACCCGAACAAAGCATTTCATTCGAAACTAGAATAACAAATTTGCAACATTTTTTTACATGCTCAACAGGATATCAAACGGTGGTTCCAACAAGGTTCCCAGTTCGGTAGAATCACAAATGTAAATTCTTGCTTCCAATTATATCAATAAAAGATTAGCAGTTCGCATTAATTCTAATCACTTAAAGGGAGAGTTATGGTTCAAGCTGGAATTAGTAAAGGAACATGGAAAAGCTCAAGATTTAAATATCGGTTTCAAATACTTAGGGAAACTACTCGATACTCGCCTGTCTGAGAGTAGAGAATTCGTAACTGGAGGAATGATCTCTTATCACAACCACGACCTCCAAGCACGCCGATACTCCCAGCCGCGATCAAGAACAGGGCAGATTGATCTTCCACAAATTAGACTTGAGACTTCGCCAAAGGTTAGGGTAAAAGATGAAGCAGAGGCAGGAAAACTCGAGTTACCCTCGAATGGATGGAAGAGAATTATTTCAGACTTAAAAACGAAAGTGATTCAGGAGTAGGTTATTTACGTTAGATGAGTTGAATGAAGAGCAACAGAGAATTGTGAATGCAATATTCCCACAATCAGACTCCATTAACCGAGAGCTTCCCCTACGGCAGAACCTAGTTGATTATAAAATCCCCCTTCAGCCGTTCAAGAAACCTTTCATCTGCCCCATCTTGGGCGTTTCTCCCTTGAGGAAGGCGCGAGCTTGGAAAATTAATATTTCATTTAAACTATACCATGGTTTGCCACTTCAAGAGATAATAATTCCTCATTTTCTATTATAAAATTATTACTTAACATCCTCAATTAAAACTATTTGCAATTATATTCCAAAAGTTATGAAATATCCTCTTCCAATTTATTATTATTTAATTATAAAATTATTAATCAATTTGCTATCTCTCGAAAATATAATTAGAGGTTTATATATGTATATATATAAATTAGCTTATGGAGTAATTAATTACTTTATATTACTTATGGCCAAGTTACGATTTAGATATTGTCATTCACCGGCTCAAGGTAGACAATAAAATTGATCCATGTTAATCATGTCCTCTCCCTGACGATATTTCCCTTCCTCTCGTGGCGTCGGCAATCCTGCATCCACTGACAGAGATTATGGTTAGATCGTTCTTGACAGCTTTACTATATGCGTTTAAATTTGATTTCATGATCTCATTCAACTTCTCATGAACAATAAATTCACTGGCAAAATAAAAAGTTCGTTAACATTACAGTTATGATAAAAGAACAACTATTCATTCCTAAAGTCATAATCACGTGAAAACAGTTACTTGCCACTAACATTGCATTTGAAATACATAATCAACCATAGTCTGAATGTAAGGGATGTGACATACTCCTCCAGATATACTCCTGGTCAAAGTGATCTTTCTAGTTAGGAGTTACCTATAGTGAAGGATCGACCGGGTGGCATAGGTCCTTGACACCAAGCTCAGAGGCATGATGATATTATGTGATCCTTTGATGATTACCCTCGTGAAGGGTCGAGTTCTTTAGTTGAAGAAACTCGGGAGACCAGTAGGTCTTGGTTGGGCAAAGAAGCCCTTGATGATATTTCTTTTTCCCTTGGAAACAGAAGAGTTCTGAGCAATTCATTCCAACAGGAAGACTCCAGACTGTATTTTCTTGTAATCCCTTCTCTCTCTCTTACTTTCAGTTATAAATACTTTGGCATGTTTATTTCATAGCTGTAATAATTGCTCGTTACTTTCTGAAAGCAAAGAAAAGTAGTTATTTTCCTTCTATAATTTTTAGTTATATGTTTACAGTTAGTTGTTTCCTTTTCAGCTGAAAATGAAAACTAAAAGTTAGTTGATGAATTGTTTATGATGTAACTACTTCAAATTGTTTATCTTTCCGTTCAAAAATTTGCAAGGAAACCCTAGCATGAAAACTAGTTAGTTACATTTCAGTTGAAACTGGTAGTTAGTTTCCATTTTAAACTGTAGATCAGTTAGAGTGTTACAAAAATGCATCGATTTTTCATCTTTTATACTTCCATCTATGAGAGTTCAAACATTTGAAGAGGCAGTTCAACTATTCTCACAAACATTTCAATCACATTACGCCGCATGTCCACCTATAACCGGCTTTTCCAAGAGCCTATGTGTTCTACTTTGCTTTTCTTCCTATCGAGGCTTCTAGCTTCAAGAGGAACTAAGCATTGTTGAAGGATCCTACCTCCTTAGGAACTCTTTAAGGTTTGTTCATTGTAGCTTTTGTCGAGGGTTCCAACCTCATCAGGAACCAAACCCTTATCAAAAGTTTCTACCTCCTTAGAAATTCTCAAACTTATGATCACCCTCGTGGAACACACAGACTTGAAACTTGTCGGTGATTCCACCAAGAATTGGAATTGTTGATAATTCCGATGGTCCTTGGAAAGTAAGTATTAGAGACTTGACGAGCCTCTGAGTGGGAACTAGAACTTGTCAACGGTTCCGATAGTTCCCAAAACTATTATAAGCTCCAACTTCACAGGAAAAACTAAGTCTTAGCGACTTGTTGAGCTTTTCAATGGGAACTAGAACTTGTTAGCAGTTTTGGTGGTTCCCGAAACACCTCATAGCTTCAATTTGTTCTTAGCCAAGGTCAAGGCTCCAACTGCCTATAACTTTGCCAATTCTTGTCCAATTTCCACCAAATTTGATCCAAAAATATCCTTTTGGCTCCTCTACAAGGGGAAATCTTTACCTGACCAAAATTCAACTTGAAAATGTCTCTCAAAACAAATCATCAAAATCAACTACTACAAAACCAAAATAAGACAAAGACTACAAACAAAGCAAGAAATATTTTTGGGTGATACAGAATTGCTTGTGAACCCGAATGCTCCTACATCACTTTCAGTTCTACAAACACTTCCTAAAAAGATAAGTAGACTTCATCCATGCCTTTCAATTTTGAGCTAGTCATGGTAGAACTACCAATCCCATCTTCATTCTTAATCTTATCTTTAAAGAGAAGTAAGCAAAATGGTTTAGTTTCTTTAATTAATTTGATTGCTTGACTAACACTTGCCATAGCTACTTTGGCCTTGCTCTTATGTCCTTTAATTATACATTTGACCCCAACCTTGACCCACCTATACTTATTATCCCTTCTTATGAATATAGACATGAACTATCAAGAAAAATATCAAAAGCATCAAGGGAAATGACATTAGCCTCTATCTCATCTATGTATAGTGCATTTATCCCGAATTTTAATTTGCACCTTTTATCCACTTGTATCTCTACATTTCTTTTAACCCATCCCAATGGATATGGATGTTTCTCTATTTATGCCCAAGCCTTTTAGCAAAATTTTCTAAAATAAGATTGCGTTGTGACCTTGTATCTACCAAAGCATTAATTTTGTTCTTTTTAACTTTGAAACAAAAAATTTATTCATCTCTTCAAGTTCATTTTCCTTAGCAGCCATGCATACAAGTTTATCATCTATATCTAAATTGTCCTCTATTTCCATTTCACCTTCATGAAAAATTGGCATAATTTTCTTTGTATCATTTCCTTTATCATTATTCTCATACTTGGGAAGAAAATTAAGATGATGAATCCAACATTTTGAATTTACATGCCCATCTAAATTGCAATAACTCCAATGATTGTTTGTGTCATTTTTATCATCTTTATTATCCTCCTTTTGCACTACTATATTAGCTTTATTTATTTTCTAATCCTTCTTATATTTACTTTTGAATTTGGAAGACTTGCCTTCATTCTTCTTCTTTTCCTCATTTACATAGCACGCTTGAACACATGCCTCATCCAAGTCCTTTGGATTAGTGGTGACCAATGTTTAAGATTAGGTCTTTGGCAACTAACCATTACACGCAAAATAGAAAATGAAACAAGAATTGAGCACAGAAATAACACATTACCCAGTATGTATGCAGGGAAAACACTTTCAAGTAAAAAAATCACCATCATTCATTATTCAAGAAGCTTACAATAATGTTTGTATAAAGCAAACATATCACAAACCTAGATTTCGTAGTATCTTCTCCCTCCCCTTCTTTCCATAATGCCTCAAATGCATATACAATGCATTAATAAACCTCTCATGAGAACTCATCTCTAGCACATACTAGTGTATATACTACATATTCACAATGTAAGATATGCTTTATGATTGCCTATATTTAATGGAATTTAAAGGATTAGTGAATAGATCACAACCTTTTGGTTGTACATTTGATAATAAATTAATCATTTATTTATAAAGATAAACTTTATAAATTACCCCTTATTTTATATTATAAAGATAAACCTTCTAAGTTTGTCTTTTAAATGTTATTTAGGAATACTTACATTAAATGCAATTCCCAAATAAACATTATGCTCCAACACTTCCCTTCTAAGTTATTAAGTACACCCCTCTAAGGTCCCAATCTTGTACCAAACAAGTGTGTGTACAAGTCTTATGACGGGAGTGGCCTAGGTTTGCCCAAGTTGCCTAGGCGAGACCTTGTACAAACCCAAGCTGCTCCTAGGCAAACCCAAGGGCCGCCCTAAAGAAAAAAGAAAAACAAATTTTTAAAACATTTTTGTTAGTACCTAATTTTTCCATTAAGTGGTAGAATTATGAAAATGTTGTGCACCATGAAGGTTTATGTGGTTTCAAAGGTTCGCAAGGATGTTGCCCCCAGACCCCCATGAGGGGTGCTACCCCTCAACCCCATTGGGGTCTCCACTCCTAGCACCCACTAGTTATTGGGATCTCTTTTCACATAAGAAACTTGATTACAATGAGGTGGTTTGGGAGTGGAGACCAAAATTACCAACTTAGACAATTATATTTATGACTATCATAATATCATTGATCAATGATAATAGTTGTCAAGAAACTCCATTTTGGGAACATAGACAACGTACTAGTTCCCATACCCAAAATTTATGGTGAATCATTTCCATATAAAATAGTCGTCTCCTTAATAAGGTTTTTTAAAACATTTGAAGTTCAATTTTAAGGTGAGGATGGAGGGTAATGGTCGAGTGCAACATGTCGTCGCAGTGAACAAGGGTCTGCCTAGTCTAGGCTCGTCTGAGAAGGCTTTGCAGGGATTTTCTAGTGAATTGCAGCGCAATGAAGGTAGCATTGGGGGAACGATTGGTTGCAACGCTCAAGCAGAGCACGCAGAAAAGATAAGAGGGAAAAATGGTGGCGATTTGGGTTTGAACGGGGGTGACCTGCATTCACAGCTAGGCAAGAAAAATCGACAATCTAAAGCTTGCGGCCCAAGGGGAGATGGGTGTACAAAGGGGGCAAAGATGTCTGAGAATGGGAGGCAAGCAGGACCCTCTCAAACTTTGAAGCAAGCAGGTAAAATCTCGGTAGGGAGGAGAGGAGGAGATCCCATTTCAATTTCAGCAGCTAGAACAATCACAATGCAGCTAGATAGTGAGCCGGAGCAAGAAGTGAGCTACAACGAAAAAGTCTTTTTTGGGCTAGGCTTGATTGGGAGGTTCAGGGGTTTTTGGCCAAGCCTGACTGACCTTCACCAGTGGATTTCTAATTGTTGGGAACCCATTTTGGAAGGGTATGTGCAAATATATCCCATGGCTAAAGGTTTTTTCATTGTGGTTTTTGAAAAAGAGCAGGATAAATATAATATTTTGTGTGAATACCTTCGGGACTAGGAAGAAAAGTATACTCTGTTGTTAAAGCCATGGCATTTGGCTTTTAACCCAGCCACGGAAATCTTTGAGAGAGTTCCTCTCTGGGTGAGACTTCCTAACCTTCCATTGCAATTTTGGTTTGATTCCTGCTTGGAGGCTATACGGAACTCTTTAGGAAGCTTCCTAATGGTAGACGAGGGTTCTTCAAATCTGTTGCACTCTACCCTTGCTCGGATTTTGGTGGAAATGGACATGTCCAAGGAGCTGTCGGAAGAGATACAGATTAAAACTTCGAAAGGTTGTTGGATGCAGCCTCTAGATTTTGAAGGGGTACCCTTTAGGTGCAGAGTTTGTTTTCAAACAGGGCACTTGGTTGCCCACTGTGCCAAACGTGGAGTAAAGAAATCTACTTCTTGGTGGAAGGATGCTGCTCCTCAACATTACACAGTGGAAAAAAAGGTGGAAAGGCAAGAGAACCCTCGTGTGGAAGGCAGGGAAGCGGAGGGTCAAGTTTCTGGGGCGCAAGTGTTGGAGGGGAAAACATTGATGCCTGATGTTAGCAGGGTGGATCTACAACCGACAAGAGAGGCCCTAATACAAGAGGGGAGTTTGGCTGGGAACAGAGATAATGTTGTTCCCAACAGAAGTGAAAAGGAGAACTTTAAAATTGGATTAGCAACACCAGATTGTCAGGAGAAAAGAGGGGTGATGAGGCTGCAAGAAAAAGAGGATGGGAACAAGAAAGCTGAAGATCAAAATCCACAAACAATTGGCAGTCTAAATGGAGATCTGAGGAGCCCTCTTGACAAAGAATTGGAATGGCAGAAGGAGGCCACAAGGGGTTGAGGACGACTGGCAAACAGTCAAGGGGAAGAAAGCAAAGAAGTAACGAAGAAAACATTTGCAATGGTCCTCTGGTCTCAGACCAAGGAAAGACCAGTTTGAGTCCCTTTTCTTTGACCTGTTAATAGGTCCTTGTTTAGGGATATTATGGTTGTAGGTTAGTTTATAAGGTTTGTTTATGGATTCTCTCTGTAGGATGTAGTGATTTTGTATGTAACTCTTGTTAAGATTTGTAGGATGGATAGATGGCAGGGCTAAGGGTTCTTGAAGTATAGCTATATGGTATTGTAAGGGGTTTTCAAGATGAAGCTACAACGAGAAATGCTCTGTAATTTTTATTTTCATTAATAAAATTCAACTCTATTACCGACCAAAAAAAAAAAAAAATAGTCATCTCCTTATTCATTTAACTCACGTACCCTAATTTGATTGGTGTCCCCAACCCTTTACCAGTACCCTGCGTCTCCCGACAACTATGTCAATGATGAAGTATCATACTATCAAAGATTCAAATGTCATTATTATTATAAAATATAATATTATATGATATATCAAATGATTTACAATTCTGTATATTTTTTATTTTTTTTGCACATACATGCATACATACGTACATAATATATATTTATGATATATCAAATAATTTGCAATTCTGTATAGTTTTTAATTTTTTTGCACATACATGCATACATACGTACATAATATATATATATATCAACCATACCCAACCGTACGGTACCCAAGAAAAAAATTGTCATATTGACATACCAGAACCCTATACCCGTCCCTGCCCCCATACCAAAGCCAGCAACTTAGCTTCCCTTTAATGTTTATAAGGGGTTCAAGCTATCAATTTTTTTTAGAAATAAATGATGAAGCTCCTCAATAACGCAAAACTTCTTTGACAAGCATGTCATAGGAATAAAATATATGCCAAGATGAAGATCATGCATTCCCAGCTACGTGATAAACCTTTTGTCATAATTTAGATGTTAGTTTGCTCATAATGACGTATAAAAGGGTCTTATAAAAAATTTATTGAAGCTTGAGCCTCGTCAAAAATAGCCTACCAAGTTCTTGTTATAGTAATGCTTGTAGGTCTTACATACAATACAATACCCATAGTGATGAAACACACTTATATTGAAGGCGGGCGGGGAGGGGCGAGGGTGAATCAATATAGATCAAAACTTTACTTCTTTTCAACTTAAGCAAACATAGCAATATTACGTGAAACCTTAATTATCCATAGCAATATCAGATATGCAAGATCTAGCAATTAAGAACACACATAAGTGACACAAGATTTTACGTGGAAACCCTTACAAGAGAAAACCACGGCAAAATAAAAATTTGTAGGCATCAACCCACTGGAAACTCCAATACCCACCAATGAGGACCAACTCGGCAAGAGACACCAATCCCTTCTAAAGAGAAGCACCAACCTCTCCAAGTCTGCTCCGAAACTTCACTTATTTCTGCTCCAATTCTGCCTTAACCTTGCTCCAGATCTGCCTTATATCTCTACTCAAGTTCACCTTATATCTCTGCTCCAAAATGATGCAATTTCTGATCCAAATTCTACTCCAAATCAGGCACAATACTATAAATCTGCCTTAAAAGGTCTGCTCCAAATCAGGCACAATGTCTTCTATAAATCTGCCTTAAAGGTTTGCTCCACTTCTCCTAGTTTCTGCTCTTAAACATTGAAGAACTTACTTTCTAACCTCCTTAATTACTTGCATTTATATCCAAATCATGCACTTTATCAAAAATAGGTCAGCCAAGATTTGACATAAAAATCATTTTAAATATTTAAATTCGCCTTTCAAAGTAGGTCGGCCACCTTTGATAAAAATCAATTTTCATTTCTACCTTTTGAATCTAGCGCTGCCATAAGTAGATGGAGTTCAGCCATAAATAAATTAAATCAAACTCTTATTATTCCTTGTCTTTAATCAACGAATTTTTCATCATGGAAGTCTTCCTTTGACATCAATGATAATAATTCTAACAATCTTGTCCATATGCCTTTGACATCAATGACAATATTCCTAACACATAGGTCTTACAAGTGCCAAGTTAGGTCTCACATTTAATACAATGCTTTTACAGATGAAAGAAGGAATACAAAGGAAGAGATACATAGTGCCCATAAGACTTACATATAAAATATGTAAAAACACAAGACTAAAACTTCTTTGACAAGCATGCCCCAAGAATAAAATATATGCCAAGATGAAGATCATACATTTTGAACTACATGATAAACCTCTTGTCAAAATTTAGATCCTTCCTTTCTCATAATCATATATAGAAGGTCTTATAAAGTTTTTATTAAAACCCAAGCCTCCTCAAAATAGCCCATCAAGTTCTTGTTACAATAATGCCCATAGGTCTTACATAAGTTACAATACCCCCCGTAAGTCTTACAACCATAAAGTTAGGTCTTACATGTAATAGAATGCTTTTACAAATGAAAGAAGGAATAGAGGAAGAGATACATAATGCTCGTAGGACTTACATATTAAACATGTAAAAATGCTTAAGTCTTACATAAGAAGCATGTAAAAGCTTTGTAGATCTTACATATAATGCTTGTAAATCTTACATCTGCCTTTAGGTCTAATCCAATGCTCGTAGGTCTTACAAGTGCCCTCAAATCTTACACACAGAGTTAGCCACTAGGAGGTGTCATTGTTATGAACACTTCCCCTCAATGGCACCTCCATGAGGCTAAACTTTGTAATAGAGGCACTACATAGAGGATTTCTTTTGTGATTCTTGGGATTCCAGCCTAATTCTCCTTGATCACAATATATTTACCACCTAATAATTGGTCTAAGGAAACTAGAAAGTAATTTTATGATGGAAAACTTTTTCCTTGAATGAAATGTCCATGAACTTCAATGTGTTTTATTTCTAGATGTTTGAACAAAAGTCTCTAGCAAGAGTAAATAGCTTTGTTTATCATATAATAAAGTAGGACTTTTACTAGTACCCAAATAAAACTCTTACAATAATCTCCTAGGCCACATTGATTCCTTTGCCAATAGTTTTGTATTGAGCCTCTATAGATTAAAGAGCCATAGAAGGTGGTTGTTTTAAGTATTACTCCATCCATATGATAGCACTTGCAACATTGTTTTGCAAAAATATCTGAAGGTATGTCCTATCAATAAGCTCACTAGCATAGTTAGTAACACAAAAAACAGTGTTTCGGGGACGGGGACAAGGGGACGGCGAGGGGACGCATTTCAAGATGGGAGGCAGTAGCGGGAGGCGGCGCTGAATATATATAGTACTTGAAAAATTAGTCATAAAAAGATGTATAACAATATAATTATATAACTGTAGAAGCCTAAGGAAAAAGTAAAGTTAACACATAAAAAAAAAACTTAAAACTTAAAAGTTTAAAGTTTGAACACAATAACACATTGCAATGATATATCATTTCATTGAACTAGTGAACCAATGAACATTGAAAATCAAAATGAAAATATAGACATTGGAAAAAGCAACAAGAACTAGATGTTTTATAATTTGAGTTTCATAATCATGATTCATGAATCATAATTACAATCAACTATCACTGTATCATCAATGTTCAAACTTCAAAAACAGAGTACAAAATAGTAAATGGCTCCAGGCTAATGGCCTCATGCCTCTAGAAGTCTCCTAGAAGTTTCCTTCGAATCTCCCAGATTTTCCTTGGAGTCTCCCAAAAGTTTCCCTTGAGTCTCCCAAAACTTTCCCTGGAGTTTCCTTCGGTGGAGGGGACTTCTAGAAGTCTCCCAGAAGTTTCCCTGGAGTCTCCCTGAAGTCTCCCAGAAGGGGACTTCGAGGGGACGGGGGGACTTCGAGGGGACAGAGGGGGGGAGGATGGGCGGAGGGACGTTTCCTAGGCGTCCCCCCGTCTCGGAAACGGGTGATTTTTCCGGGGGGACGCGTCCCCGTGGAACAAAAAAAGAAAAAAAATTATTCTTGGTGTAGGAATAATAAAGAACATAATTAGTTATGCGTTTAATATACTTTTAATGTTGATGCAAGAATAATAAAGACCACAATTAGTTATACTTTTAATGTTTCCAATGAATCATATAGAACCTTGTAGAAATTTACATGAAAAAATCTATTGTATAAATCTTATTTGATCTAGATACTATTGGAATTTTTTTTTTAAATTGGTCTTTTTTACATGATGATCAAAGTGGGACAACAATTAATGGGATCATATTACATTTTTATGTGCACAATTTGCTTTGAGATGCTTGCAAATGATCCTACAATATAATCAATCACAATGAAGAAGAAGACTTAAATTTGTTATCTCAATTAATTATTTCAATTTAATCAAATAAGTAATTCATCTACATATAACATGGTTATGATGTGTTGACAATGCTCAAAATGACAATATTATCAAGGAGATTATTAGGGCATGAAATTTTCACAAAAAGTAGGTATAAATTCCCATGTGTCTTCAAGGAGTAAATAGTCATTCGCTTGTCTATGGATGAACAAGAGTTTGATATCTAGAATCCAAGGGAAGTTATCAAGACATGTGAACTTCACACAGGATTACACCATTCAAATGGTTACTCTAGAGATATAGTAATTCAAAATCAAATAGTCTTCCTATTGGAACAATTTATCTATTATCATAGCATTGATTTCCAAGATCATAGATGCAATTGTATTTATGTACTATGTATGATGCAACAATTTTTCAATTGCTATGTAATGTCACCATTTTCCAAGTGATCACCCAACAAAGTCTAATTTAATTATTTAAATATTAAATCATCTTAAGTAACATTTTGGACATTTATATTTAATTTATTTATTTATTATTAAAGTGACTCAATTAAATGCACTACTAAAATATTAAATAGTCACTTTTAGAAAGCCAAAATTTATGGAGAATCAAAAGGTGCTCATAAATATAAAAGGTGCTGAAAAGGAGATTATTATTACCTTTGGAAAATTATTGTCGAGAGAAATTGGAGAACTTGGTTTACAGGTTCAGAAAATTTGAGGAGGGAAACCCTTGGGTTTGGTGGATTGGATGAAAACCCTTGGGTTTGGTGGATTGGACGAAAACCCAACCAGTGAATTGGCAGACTCACTTCAGAATTTGTATTGAGATTCAACAATTTAGGAGGCGATCATTGAAATTTGTGAAGTCTTTGCAAAGACAAATTTCAGAAGGTTGCTTATTAAGTTACGTGCAAATTCCTGGCTATGGTCAAATTTCAAATAATGGAGTATTGGATAAATACATATTTTATTAGCTACAGCCATACCAAAACATGTTGAAGTTGTGACTAATTTCAAGAGGTCGTACCTCAATTTCAAGGAGCCGCACATGCCTAAAATTTAAGTGTTGTGCAAACTTTAATTTGTTTTGTCCCTTGTTATCTTCAAAGGGGTCGATGGAAGATAGCGGACAAGGGAGGGCAATTTGGAAAGCTGACGTGCGTTGTAGAAGTCAAACCGGGTGAAAGTTGAGGAGTTGCCAATTTCTTATCTGCTAATCTTCCAAAGCAACCGCCACACATTTCCTCTAGTCGTTGCTTCTTCACTAAGCTACGCAATATTTCAAGTGACTACCACCAAAGTTCAAGGAGGGCAAATATGGGATTAGGCGATTGAAGTCTATTGCCCAAGGGTTTAAAAAAGGTTAGCAATCTTAAATTTCCATGTGACTATAATCTAAAAGAATATTTAAAATTAGTCACCTTTATTAGATATAATGTTCTTCCAGAATGAGTGGAAGCATGCCAAACTTCTATATTATGTGGTCATTGAATCATATACTATTGAATTATATATATTACCTATGATTTTTATTGGAGGAGTTGAACAAATGTTTCAAAGACTTCAAACACCAAAAACTCAATCAAATTGTACACATACAAATTGTTTGACGAAATGTCTACCAAGTAATCAAAGTGAAATTGTTAAAATTTTGGTGTCAAAATTGGTCTAAATCTTACAGTGGTATCAGAGCCTAAATCCTACCAGCCTAGAAGGTTATGTACACCAATGACAAAACCAAACGTTACATTGAAAGAAAGCAAAAACAAAAACAATTCCAATTTCTAGAACCATATTTAGAAGAGGATACATTCTCAACTGCATTAGTGGCAAGGCAGCCACTTAGAGTTGCACAAGGAATTGAAACAATGGTGGGTTCAAGTAGTGAGAGTCCTCAGGATAGGAAAGAAAGGAGAGTTGACCAAGGCATTGTACAAAATATACTGAACAATCTAGCAAGGGGACAACAACAAATGATGCAACAATTCATGCAAGCAATCACAACTATTGGTCAAATGTCACAAAATATGAACACTCTCAAGGTGAATCAAAATACCACAGGAGAAGGTAGTAATGCAGAGAATAACATTCCAAGGGGAGCTAGTACAGGTGGTTTAAGTAGACCTTTCCAACCTACATTCACACCTAGGGACGAAGAGAAAACAGAACAACCTGAGGAGGAGTCGTCATTGGTTGTTGAGGTTATGGCAATATATGATGAGTACCACACACTTCCTTACTAAATCAGACAAAAAATAACATTAAACCAATACATGAACCAACGGAAAGATAGGACAAGGACAAAACAGGAACAAAGACCTTGAGGCCCACATAAGGAATATCAACATGCCTCAAGTAAACTAACTCTTCTTAATTTTGATGGTAGTGGGAAAAGCATGGCACGTGCTTGGATACATAAACTGGATACATTTTCGACTCTCAAAGCCATGCTAGAAGCAAAGGCAATTAAGTTTGAAACTTTACATTTGGAGGGACCAACATATGATTTGTGGCATCATGGGTTGGTGAAACAAAATCATGCCTTGATTCAGTCCTATGATGAGTTTAGCAGCAAATTGATTATGATATTGCTATCAAGATTCAACCATGTAATACTCGAGTCAAACTCATTGACCCATGTTTCATGAGTAGTGGTTCACAAGAACCCATCTCTCATGATAATGAATGGTCCACTTAACACTCATTGCATCTAGGTGAAGCTCACAGAGGTGAAGCACTGGGTCATCCCGGGAGGTCACCCATCCTAGTACTACTCCAGCTCAAGCGCGCTTAACCATGGAGTTTTCCCCAAGGCTAAGCCCACTTAGCTTGCAACCCCATTTGCAAAACCTTCAACAAGTGTTGTGCCTTATGAACCATTCATTATAGAGCCCCTTTAGCTCATCAATTGATTGCTAGATTCGATAGGAAGGATGTAGAGATGTACTTCCCTAAGTTGGCATTCATTAGACAGAATAGTGATGTTGACAGTTACATTAATGAGTTCCAGAAGGTTATTGTTATGGTTCCTGATATGTCAGAAAGGAGAGTGGTTTGGTAAAGGCTTTCAAGCCTAGTACACTCCAGGATGCTATTCAGATGGCACTTGATCTTGAAACTACACATCCTACACAACAATCCCAAAAGAAGAGTTTCAAGAACAATAAACCATTTAGGACCTTCAATCAGCCTAAGACTACACCACCTAGAATGGATTTTGAGACGAGGAATGAGTTGCGCAAGAAAAAGTTCTCTCCTACAAGGAACCATGGGAGCCCAATCACAGGTGCCTTGGGAAAGGCAAAGCACATTATATTGAGGTCACTTCCGACATTGATGAAGAGGTGGTAGATACTAGCTCAGAGAGTGGTCATGAGGATCAACAGTTAGAGCATGATGATAGTGTTGCAGGAGACATGACACATGGCACTATTGCTACAATATCAAGGGTTTCTAAGTACCATCCTTTCAAATTTAGAGGAGTCTTCAAGGGACAGCAAGTTACCTATTTAGTTGATAGTGGAGCAACTCATAACTTTATTGATGAGGGTCTTGTGGTGAAGAGAGGATTGCAGGTTGAGGATTTTCCTAGATTTAGTGTCATGGTAGTTGATGGGTTCAAAATGACCTCCACCAAGAAGATTTCACAGTTGAGCATTCAATTTGGGGATTATACAATTACTAATGACTTCTATGTGGTTGGGATTGGTGATACTGATGTTGTTCTAGGAGTTCAATGGTTACATTCACTTGGCAGATTTAGTCAAGACTTTCAAAAGATGAAATTGGAGATTATGGCAAGTGCAAGGACGTTAGTCTTGAGAGCTATCGTAGATGGTGCACCAAAGGTGGTGACAACGAAGAGGATGGAAACTCTGTTCAGACATGGTGAGGTTGTATGGGCAGCCCAATGTTTTGTGTCTTCCAAATCTTCTTCTAGTGATGATAGACATTATCACATGTACATTTAGCCGGTTCCGGATAAGTGTAGTGTGGTGTTTCAAGATATTCCACCTGGTAGACCTTCTAGCTATGGATTTGAGCATGTGATTGAAACGGAGGAAGGCTCCAAGCCAATTATTACCACTCCTTATCGTCATCCCAAAAGGTTCAAAGAAGAAGAAAATGATAAAGGGGTTATTGGATATAGACCCAATTCCAATCCCTTTGCATATTTGGTGGTCTTGGTTAAGAAGGATCGCACGATGAGAATGTGCAAAGATTATCGTGCCTTGAATAAGAAGACCATCAAGAATAGGGACCCTATACCCAAGATAGATGAGCTATTGGGTGAGGTACATGAGGCAATTTACTTCTCAAAGATTGATCTTTGTTCAAGGTACCATCAAATTAGAGTCCGTGTGGGGGATATACATAAGACTGCATTCAAATGCCACTATGGACATTATGAGTTTTTGGTTATGCCCTTCGGTCTTACGAATGCACTTGCAACTTTCCAATCATGTATGAATCACATATTTAATACGCGGTTGCGGAAATTTGTATTGGTCTTTTTTTATGACATCCTAATATATAGTAAGACATGGGACGATCACCTCAGGCACATTGATGAGGTGTTGGGTATTATGGAGGCTCAATCCATGTTTGTGAAGGCTTCCAAATGTGAGTTTGGAATGACAAAGATTTTATATTTGAGACATGTGATTGGTGTTGGTGGTGTAAAGGTGCACCAAGAGAAGATATAGGCTATTCTAGATTGGGCACCGTCGAGGAACATTTTTGACTTGAGAGGTTTTCTCGAGTAATGCAATTACTACAAGAGATTTGTCAAGGGGTTTTCCCAATTGGCTGCACCTCTTACAGATCTCACCAAGAAGGGAACATTCAAATCATCGAATGAGGCTTAGACTACATTTGATAGGCTCAAGTAGGTGATGACTTCTTGTCAAGTGCTAGCTTTACCAGACTTCTCTCAACCTTTTGTGTTGGAGTGTGATGCATCAAGAGAAGGGATAGACATTAAACGTATGCAGAACAAGCATCCCATAGCCTACAAGAGTAGGAAGTTGAGAGATGTGGAGGGGTTATATTCCACCTATGACAAGGAAATGCTTTCCATCATGCATGCGTTGGCAAAGTCTAGACAATACCTAGTGGGTGGAAATTTTGTGGTCAAAACGGATCACAATAGTCTAAAATATTTTCTAGAGCAAAAGCATTTGAATGAATGCCAACAGAAGTGGGAGAGTAGGGTTCAAGAGTATGATTTTAATATCAAATATGTTAAGGGGAAAAGGAATATTGTAGAAGATGCGCTATCCAGGAGACCCACACTTTGCTCTATGTCAAGGAATTTAGCCGATTGCAAGGCTCACCTTATGGTTGAGATTTTCAAGAATACATTTGCATGAAAGCTCATGGATGGCAAGTTTTAGGATGACAAATACAATGTAGTTGATGTTGTGATATACTACAAGGACAAAATATATTTGGTGCCTGAATCTAAGATGAAGAGTAAGATTTTGAGAGTTGTTCATGATACACCTCGAGCAAGACATCCAAGGTTTTTCAAAACCTACAAGCAAATTAGGGAGAGATTCTCGTGGAAGGATATTGAGAGCGATGTCTTGCGATATGTCAAAGAGTGTATGACTTGTTAGCAGAACAAGTCTGAGCATGCTTTCCCTACTAGTTTGCTACAGCCATTGCCTATTCCTGAGCAGAAGTGGGAGAGTATAACAATGGACTTTATCACTAGTCTTTTGAAAGTCCAAAGCAAAGATTGCATATATGTAGAAGTTGGGAGATTGACGAAATATGCACATTTCTTTGCTATTTCCTCTTATTGTAAGGCACCTCAAGTGGCAGATTGGTTCTTTAGAGAGGTGTTTAGACTTCATAGGCTTCTGAATAGGGACTGCAGATTTCTCAATGTGTTTAGGCAAAAGTTGTTCAGATTGGCTAGTACTGAGTTGTCCCCAAGCACTAGTTACCATCCACAAACAAATAGACAGAGATTGTAAATAAGTGGGTGGAGGGGTATTTAAGTATGTAGTGGGCCAACAAAAGGCCTATAGATTAGATGGCTATACTTAGGGGCGCATTGTTATAATACTACCTACCACATGTCGATACGCATTGTTTGGTGTGGAGCCTAATCAATCTCCAAGTGGGAGATTGTTGATATGTGGCGACTGATCATGCAAATATTGTACACTAGTAACGTATCACGTCAAGGATTTTCCTCATTAACACATCAAGGTTTTCCCACTGACACATCAAATGAAAAAAAATGACTTTGTAAAACCCTAATTTTGGAAGCTTCCAAAAAGCTTGTTATAAGCCCCTGGGATGTAAGTTGCGGTGTGTGTAATTCGCAAGATTGTAATCGGTTTTGCACTAGATAATAAAATCATTGGGTGGCTGAGTTTCTGTCGATGTAGCCCATATTGGGTGAACCACATTAAATTTCTGTGTTGATCTCTTTTGTGTTATTCTTCATTGTTATTTTTGGGTTATTTAATTTGCATATAATTGTTAATGTTTATTGCTTCGATCTACCTGAATCCTAACAATCATGTTACCATTCAAGGCCTTTTATGAGTATGACGCTATCTTTTGTAGATTTAGCATTTGATGACAATAGAGCTCCCAAGACGAATGAGTTAATGCAGGATAGCCAAGATATCCTTAAGTCACTTAAAAGAAAATTTGCATCATGCTCAAAATCAACGAAAGACATATACAGATAAGCACAAGATTGAGAGAACTTTTCAGGTTGGTGATTTAGTTTTCTTGCACCTACAACCTTACAGACAATCTACATTGAAAAGGAGTGGTGCAGAAAAGTTGAAGCCTCGATTCTATGGCCCCTACATGATTGTGAGGAGAGTTGGAGAGGTGGCATATGAGCTAGAGTTGTATGTAGCTAGCAAAATTCATAACATGTTTCATGTATCTTGCCTCAAAAGGGTGATTGGGCAACACACTACTCCATCTCCAAAGCTTCCACCATTTTATATTATAAGGATAAGCCTTGTAATTTAGTATTATAAACGTTATTTAGGAGTACATACATTAAATGCAATCCCCAACTAAACATTATGCTCTAACAACCAACCTCCTTTGTATATGCGTATGAAGTCCCTTGAGATATTTTCTCATCATGTCCTCCTCTTCAAGATCCATGCCATTCAGCATAGATTGTCGCTAGAATTCCATGGTGTAATCCTACACACTTTAACCATTTTGTTGTTTGTAAAACATCATTTTTTACTATCAACCCATGGAATAGGAATTCCTCCTTATTAATCCTACAAATTCATTCCCATTTAGCAACTATTGCCTTTTTCCTTTTGTTATAATTTGCAACATATGATTGTCACCATACAACAGCACAATCAATCATCTTAAGGGATGTAAAATTAATTTTTTGAGCTCCATTTATTTTATAAACACTAAAATAGACTTCCATTTGCTTAATCCATGTATCTAATATTTTTGCATTAATTTATCCATTAAAAATCTTAATTTCTAGTTTTTTCAACCTGACACTCTTTACTTCTATATTAGGTTCTTACAGAAAATCCTCTTTTTCATATCATCCAGAATAATACCAAATTTAATTGCCACAGCTTTAACCGTCTCACCGACAGAAGTTTGTTCTTCTTCAATTTTTACCAGTTGCCTACTCGTGCTCTTGTTGTTGCCTCAACTATTCCTACTTTTTTGTGATGCCTCTCATGTGGCATTCTAGTGCTATCACCCTTGCATTCAACTACCCCTTCACTGCACTTCGAGCTCTTGTTACAGTCATAAAAAAGCCTTCCACAAATCCAAAAAAGATTAAACCACTCTAAAACCAAAATTGATCTATAAACTCTACTTTGGAATTTAGAAATCAATTAGAATATTTTAATACTCTCCTACTTGCTTTGCAAATGAAAAGTTCAGATTGTATTACTGTACTTCAAACATAAACAAACGTGAAACAACTCAAAACACCCTGATTTTATCCTGGAAAACCCCAAATGTGGAGGGAAAACCAGTTTTGGTAGTGGCAACGTGCCTTGCTACTGTCCTCTATTATTTTGCAAAGAGATATTACAACATGTGAGCAACCTTGCCTTCTACTTTTATCTCCTACACAAACAGAACATACAATAATTTCCAACTTCTCCAACTATTGATGATTTGAATGCTCACATACAAGCCTTATTTAAAGATTTTCCAATGCACACTTAAGTTTTGCCGAGCCCTGGGGCGGGGGGTCTAGCTCAATTGGCTAAAGCATCCTGTTGCAGGCAAGAGGTCACGAGGTCTAGTCTCCCCCAAAACCCGTGGTACTGGAGGGCGTGTCGCGCAAGTGCCACCGGTCACGTGAAAAAAGTTTACCAGGCGTGTTGCAGTTTATAGGGGGGCAGATACCCGACAGATTCCTGCAGTCTAAAAAAAAAAAAAGTTTTGCCAAGCCCTAAGTGAAGATCAACAGTCACTGGTTATTGAACCGATGCCTATACAGTTCAGATTCTAAGTATTAATGTCAGTATAGTCATGGACAAATGTGCACCTGTGCTGTCATCTATGTCTGATACAGTTCTGCAGGACTGTCAAAACACTTGCATTTATATCTGAAATCTGTTTTCTGTTCATATTTTCCAGATCCTTATGGATCAATTACCCCAGGTATTATTTCTACACTCTGTTTACACTTCCTTCTCTGCAATATATCCAATGCATGCCTATAAAGCTTACTCTTCGGCTAACCATAAAAAATACAATGCATGCATGCCACAAGTGAACACCTCAAGTGTCAGGAAGAGATCAAAAGTGGGGCAGTGATAGGCAAGCAATTCTGAAAGTTTTATTTCCAAGGCTGTTCTATTGTTCTTATGGTTATATACATTGACCTCTAGGATATGCCCTTATGATTGAGGTTTATGTGGCCCACAATTATTTGGGAAAAAATATGTCAAAGGAAAAATCCCACTATAATTATAATAAAAATGAAATTGAAACAGGTGAGAAAAGCTGCATCAGTGCATGCCTATATATTTTCAGTGCTCATATAGTAGTATGTTTCCATAGTTTCTTGCCAAGAAGGAATATAAAATTAGAAGTCACATATCAGGGTTCCCTAGAGTACCATCATTATCATGCTCAAAGAATGACAGTAGTCAGTACATATTCAATGGCAGACATTGATTCCCTTTATAATTGTCAAGCAAAAAGTAGTAGATTTTTTATTTATCCTTCTGGTGAGTTAACCACTGCAAAGATCCCCCATTATGCCTTTAAGTATACAAATTACAAGGACACCAACAAAATTGCACATGCTTCTAAGCTACTTCTATGAGATTTTTGTTTTGATTCTCTCTACCAAACTCTCCACACTCTCAATTGAATAAGGAAGGAACTTCAATGCACACTTCTTATCGACTCTGGTGGTCAGGATATTAATTGCCAGAAAATATTCTCTTGTATGCTTCTAGAAAATCTGAGAGGGATCAACATTCTTAAAATGTGAATCTCATAACACATGCCAAATCATCTAAAAAAGGAGGCAGCTTCTCCATCCATTCTCAATGCCCAAAGTGTCATGCATGCTTTCCATGTCCACCACAATCTCAACAAAAAGAAATGATAGCAAACGAAGCAATCTAAGACTATAATTTCTACTTTGAGGCCAAAATATTGATCATATGCACAAAGTTTCCACAGGCATACCAGACCAACGATTATGGAATGGTGTGTGAATGAAATTCTTATCTGTAATATGAAATAAACAATATACGTTGAAGAATCGACACCTATGTAGTAAAATTGAGCTGAGAGAATAATCACAAACTTGTTTCTCACCCCAATAGAGATGACTGATTGGTAAAGATGGAGTGTTACTATAATGAAAGCCCAGGTTCAATTCCTTCTCAGAAGTAGATAAGCAAAGCTTCTGTTCCGTTAGTGCAGCATTATTAAGTATGTACTATGTGTGCCTACAGACTGAACCCCTGTTCATATCCCATGGGGCAAGGAGCCAATAAACCTTTATTGACCAATGAAAAAAGACCTAGTTTCTTGTGATAAAATAAAATTAGGATGGTTTTGAGTCCACAAGGACCAAAGTTTGACTGTTTTGTTCTGTCTGATCATGTAATGATAATACGGCTAATCCCCGGCACAGATTATAATTCAGAGTCGGCAATTGAACAGAATGATGCTACAGTTGAACCTACACCAGCACTCTGCACAGGTATGCTACTGAAAGAGAATCAGCTCTGAAAAAATATCATGTATGCTTTTAACCAGAAAGCAGTAAACGTAAACCCAATAGAGAATCAGCTCTGAAAAAATTCATTTTGGCACCTTTCGGACGTGGAATTGTGATATCTCAAGGTGCCCAATCTGTTAGCCAACAGTACGCAAACACTTTTTGTTTATTAAATGTTTTAAAAATGCTTTTAGGTAAGATTTTAGATTTTGTTTAAAAAAATGTTTTTTAAAACTTTTTTAATTTTTTTCTAATTTTTGGGCCCAATGTTCGCAGATCCTCCTAGGTTCACCTAGGCTCGTCTTGAGTTCACCCAAGGTACTACCCAGGGTGCCCAAGTGGTACCTTGGGCAAACCCAAGACCGGACCCATACCGCTACAGGTGAGTTCCTGGCAAACCCAATAACATAGTTAATAATGAACAAAATACAATCTCATGGGCAATGGTGTAGGGTTAAGGCATATCATGTGCCACAATGATTACCTAAGTCGATACACTATTGGGTATGCCTCCCACATATTAAGGCATAGAAGAAGTCAAAAACTGGTCAGTGCCAAGAACAAGTTCCAACTCAATTTTGGAACAATAGATACCCTTCACTTACAGTTTCTTAGTCACATCATAACCTAAATTTTGATATCTTGCAAGAGTGTGGAAGGGGTGTGAATTTTTTCTAGCTTACCAAAATAATAAAAATAAGAAGAATAATAAGGAATTTGATATCTCAAACAAGTTGTGATGTAACAGAGAGGGGGGTTATTTGTAAGAATGTCACCCAGGTTCAACTTGCCTTCCAGCAATATGCTGATTGAAAGCTACAGTAACTTGCAAAATTGCAGCGTATTAGTTATGGAGTACATTCAAGCACGGCCCTTGTTTGCTTACAAATCTTCAGAATTGAGGTTAAAGAGGTAATATTGTGGTGCAGTAATTTTGGGGTATGCTCGATTGTGACCCATGCCTACAAAACTAAAGAATTAGGGCTCAAGGGATCAAGTTGTAATCTAGCAAATATAAGGTATATTCGAGCCTATACATGCATGATTGTCCCTAAGCTTTTACAAGATACTGAAGTTGCCCGGCACATCAAGAGAACCTACATTTTCTAGGGGCACAAAATAAAATTTGTATACTCCTCTCAATCTTGCTGTATTGCTGTCTATTAAGACTGCGAATTGCAAAGATGGGTATGTTTGAATTGTATGGTTAGACTTCTAATATTACTTCTTTATTTCATAGATTAGGTAGCTTTCAATTTAACGGTAAACTTTGAGGGTAACCCATGTTCACAGATTTTATTAATTAAGATTCAAAAATTAAGGCTGATTGTATCAATTGTAGAGCACATTCTTGCAAAACCCATATTAGCAAATCTTAAAAATTGTAGCTCGAGTGGAAAATTTGTGTTGTACCAATTATGAGTTAAATTCGAGTACGGCCCACGTGTACAAATCATAAGAATCGGGGTGCACGAGGTAGGGTTGTGATGTACTAATTGCGGATTAGATTAAAACACGGTCATGTTTGTAGATCTTAAAAATTGGGTTTCAGGCAACAGCCCCCATAACACAACCCAACCCCGAATAGATTCAAGCATATGACCCATATTTAGAAATCATAAGAATTAAGGTTCGAGAACCAAAGGTTGCGGTATAATCACCATGGAGTGCATTCAATTATAACCCATGTTTATGAATCTTAAAAAATGGGGTTTAAAGCTTACCCCACGCAGCGCTGAAGAGGTAAAGTTATGGTATAAAGATCATGGGATAAGTTTCAGCGTGACCTTGTTTCGAATTGTGCTTCGAGCTTTCCTCCAACACTCAATTAAAGCATATAGGATTCCGTAAGCTCGCCTGAACTTTACCGATGAACAAAAAGAAAAGCTAGGTATGATCTAGTGCCTCGGGCCAGTCTAATGCGAGGTTACGGGATCAATTCCCAGGAAAGTTTTAACAATAATCTCCAATGAACAGCACACACAAATACTCAAACCACTTAATGAGTGACGTTATTACTTGATCAAAATCAGCTTACAGAAAACAGCGGAGCAGTGTGATATATTCATTTACCTTAGCAACATAGTCCATTTCTGCAAATTTGAAGGCGATTCCAAGGCAGCGAAAGAGAATAGAGACCAAGGAACAAGCATTGGAGAATGCAGCCAACTGAACATCACCATCATTCTTCTCATCATTCCCTGAATTAATAGCAGATGCCAACTCCTTAAATGCTTCAGCGATCTGTCTGAGGGGTCTCTTCTCCTCCGCGGCCTTCCCTGCCATTGCAGCTATTTATTTTATTTTATTTTATTGAGCAGTTATTTGAGGAGGATAAGATAAATCAGACGGCTAGCCTCCTAGTCAAAATTAATAGCAGGAGATCTGATCTGGAGAAGAGTCTGGAGACAAACTAAGTTGTTGAGTGTCTCGGTCCCATAGGCTGTTTAGTCTCGTGGACGTCATTAAAATCTTTCATTCATTCATTCATGAGGAGAAAACATAGGAGGGGTTTCCACGACGAACGGTGGACTCGAGGTCTTTCTATTGACTCTTAAGGTCTTTATATTTTCAATTTTCCCTCTCTTTTTAGCTCGATTTATTAAGATTTAATTGATTCTGATAATTGATTTATTCGTAGAATGGAATAAGAATATAATTTTTATCTTTTATAAGGTTAAAGTAAAGAATAGAAGAAATTGTGAAAGATAATTTATTTTAATTTGATGATTATTTTTTATTATATTATTTTTTATAAAAATTTGGAGTTCAAGAATTTATATAATTAATATTTATTTTCTTTTGTTGGTGGCTAGGTGGGCACCCTCCACGTTGGCGGAGGGTTTTTGCAGGGGTATGACTTGGCTCATACGTGGTCTTATTGTTGAGGTCGTCGTTGTCGGTTTGAGTGGAGGGAGTGCAATAGACAGGTGGCGTTCATCTTGGTGTACTCTATATGCGACGAGTACATGCATTGATGTTAGTTGGCAAACTACTATCATATCAAGGATTGTCTTGCATTAAAGGTTGGAGGCGAAGGACGGATGATCATGCAAGGACAGATTGCCTTGCATTGAAATAATTTCTCACTCATGTGGTGTGAGTTCAGCTTTGTGGTCATGGGTAATATTTATGGGTCTTGTTGTCAGCGAGTTGGTAGAGTGTGGATTGCAGTGTTTATGTGGTGTTATTGTTGGTGGCGATTTAGCCGACGGTATTCAACTTCACGTGGCTTCGAAGATGGAAAAGTCTAGGCACTCCAAATTCATCATTTCTATTTTTGTGGAGGGGTTGGAGTCGTTTGGTGCGGACACACCCATTTCTTTGTTGGCGATGGAGAGACAAGTTGCTTTCAGAGAAATTACTGACCAGCGACTTAAGCGTGTTTTGCTTGATAATGATCCTTTGGTTTTGGTAAAGGTAAAATTGGTCTTAGGGAAATGTCATTTAAAGAGGAAGGAGTATGCGAGGGATAATGCCTATATCTCCTTGCGCTTCTTCGCCTCATTGTTGGATGTCGAGGTTTCTAAGGCGGAGGCCAAGGACCTGCTCGTGCACTTTTTTTGTGAGGACTTGGTGGGCAGTTTATAGGAGACGTTAAAGGCGACAATTGTTGGCAAAGAGATCTCGCGACCAGCGGACTTGGAGGTGCTCTAAAAAACGGATGAGGTGGTGAAAGTTTTCCCTTTCCTTCTGGATTTGAAACGGGTTGAGCTTATGAGGCATCGGATGGTTTCAGTCGTGGCAGTGGAATTTCTGAAAAGGAAGATAGGGTTGGTGGTGGAGGATGGTTTGGATTGGGTGGTTGATTTTGATACTTTTGTTAAATTGAATGGGTTTCTCTGAGGTTCGGCTTCTTTTTGTTTTGGTAAATCTTGCTCTTTGGCTGAAAGTTTAGTATATGGGCTTATTGGTTTTGGCTTGGCCTAAGCCATTTTTGGTCATTTTTAGTGTCCCTTTCGAGCTGGTCGAAGTGGTTTTTGCTAGTTTTGTTTTCAATTGGTTGGGTGACGGTTCTTCCTGCTCTAGCAAATGTTTTGTATGGCTCTTTTTATTTTTAATAAAATATCAAACTCTTATGTATCAAAAAAAAAAAAAATCTTTTTAATCTTTTTTATTTAATTATTTGATATTTTACATTAAAAATAATATAATTTAATTATTAATTAAATTATAAAAAATAAAAGCACTACTTAATAATGAAATATATTTTTTAAATGCGTAAAAACTATCCAAACTATATATATTTTTATTTCTATTACAGAGATGGAGGCATTGTGGCTAGGCTTAAGGTTGTGCATCCAGAAGGGCCTTGACTCGGTGGAAATAGAAGGTGACTCGCAACTATGTGTACAAGCAATAACTTCAGGGAAATCGCCAAATTAGAGAATTGGTAATTGGATTGCACCGATAAAGGAGCTTCTAGATAAGCTTAGCAGCTTTACCATAGCCCATGTTTATAGGGAAGCCAACAAAGCTACGAACTTTTTGGCTAATTGGTGAGTCTTCCAAGAAGGCAGGGTGATTGCAAACTCCTTCGCATGTTGGTCGAGTCTACAAGAAATCATCGAACAATATCTTTCTAGAATTCAGGCCGATATTCTTTGTGCTACCTTGGGCCCATGATTGGACAGATTATGGCGTGTGTCACATGACTGTGAGTTGTGACAATGTGTGGGATACGACTTGGATTTGGTGAGGATTTCGGTTTGGATTCGATGGTAGTTGTTGCTTTGGTTGTAGGTCACAGGCGTTGACCTCGGTGATATTTAATTCTCTGCTCATCTGCATCCTATGCATTCCAAGCTATAGGGGGTGTGTGTCTGCGAGCAAAAGATGGTGCATATCTTTGGCTTAAGTTGCATTTGTGTGGATGAGACTCTTGCGGAGCAGTGTGAAAGGCTTTTCTCTGCTCATCACTTGGAGGTGGGTGTTGTGGTGGTGAGTTTGGTGTTGGGAGTGCTTAGGGAAGATTGTCACTGGTGCGATGGAAAGGTATATGAGTCGATGATCGAACCTTTGGTAGACATTGTTGGATCCCGTGAAATGGCAGTTGAGCTGATCAATGAGTTCGTTACGCCCACTTACGCTCCTATTATGGCAAACACAACATTGGAGTTGGCTACAAAAGGTTTGGTGAGCCACCTTAGGATCTTCTTTGATCCTGCCTGCGTGGATTCTGAGGAGAATGAAGGTGAAATGTTTGAAGCCAAAGCTTTACAGCTACACATGGAGGCTTTGAAAAACTTCATGCTAAACACGTGGGAGGTCTTCAGGGCTAGGGTGGTAAACTCTATTCTGGATGCCTTCTCCATATTTATGGACTCGGGTCGATCATGGCTTAGTGTGGGCAGCCTAGCGAAAGTGCTAGAGATTGGGAGGTGTTTGGCTGCTACCTATGGCAGTAGGTGGCCTGGTTGGTTTGGGTTCGATGGGTCTATGGTGTTGATTGTATTCTGGCAAGGCTTGCCAAAGGTTGAGAATGTACTTGGGCGCTATCCCCTTTGATAACACTTATCAATAAATATATATATATATATATATATATATATATATATATTTCAAATTTATTGATGATAAAATAATAATAATTTTATTAACCTAACATTTATTTTGTCTTTTTTATCTCAAAGAATCATAAAATTTTATTACATATAATATAAGTTATTTATTTTTATTAAAAATTAAAATTATGTTAATTAAATATATATTTTTAAATTAAATATTTAATCTTATAATTAAAATTAGATGATAAAAAAAGATAATAATTTATTTGTAAATTTAAGGTGGATAAAAAAAAATTCAAATAATAACAAGAGTTGCAGAGCAGCAAAGTTTCTATCAAAATGTTGAAGAATAGACCTGTTTTAATTTGTTGTGTGTGTTATGTTTCAACAACAATGTTGATAATATAATTACTTTATAATAATATTGAATTTTGTCAATTTTCGGTTTATTTTACAATTGACGATGTTGTAATATTTGCACTGAATGCTGAAGATTGAGGAACTTTGTGATTCTACATAAAATGTTAGGTTTATGCCCAGTAATGTCATGGTGTACAATGGAAATTGCAAAGTAGGTGATTTTGACAATACACATAACAAGACACCTTGAAACAATAATGATTATGAAAAAATTAGGGAAAAAAATAATAATAAGTACATAAAAAGCAAGTCTTCATTGATATAAGCTATCAAAATATCCTCTATTTATACCAATACATTAGAATTTAATGTTTGCTATATAATCTTGTGATTCAATTCCCCGAGCCCAAACACTTGCTTTGGAAATGAAAGAGTGTTCCAAACAAATGTTATTTTTCTTGCTCCTGTTGAATTTAATGACCTATCATGTCTTCATTTCTTTAGTGTTGAGAGCAAAGTATTGGAGGGTTATGTTATATGACTGAATGATATCCAGGTGTTTGGTGCAACCCAACTATAACTTTTCATTTTTGTTGTTGAAAGGTTGTTTAGGGTTGAAAATTTGCTCAAGCATAGCATTATCCTTTGTTATCACTATAGGAAACTGGTAAGCGATATTACAATACAATTGGTATAAAAGTATGGACCAAAAAATAGCCAATAATGGATGTAAAACTTGCAAAGTATACAACACATATCTAACATAAATTGTTCACCTTGTGTTGCCTTTGCCACATTGAAAGCTTAGCATTTAATTGAACATGTTGTAATACTTCTGAGTGTTAGGGCAATTGAATTAGAATTAATATAAACAAATAAGTGTAGACCTTACTATCAACTAGCAGTTGGTCTCCTAGTGCAGATTTCTCAAAGTACAGTGATATAGATCTCGCTTGTGAAGCAATCTCTCCAGCCCTGATTACGGTGATCTTTCCAGCCCTAGTTATAATAGGCAATCTGTATTGCTTCCAAAATGGCGATAACACCTGGAATAGTGTCTAGATCTAGTTTATCGTACAATGACCTTTAGGACAGCTGATAGGAGTTTGCTATAATTTCACTTAGGCCTGTAGGGAATTTCTCTCCATTGTCCAATGACTGGTAGACCTTCTCCTAGCAGCAATTTGATAGATAGGTAATTGCAATGGCAATGACTCTTCAAAATGTTTGGCACTATTTCTTACAGCCTAAATATGCTCTAAGGTGATACACCAATTGATTCCCTAATGCCCAAACACCCCTTAAAATGCCAAAGTAACCAATCAGTACGCTGCAACCCCTACATGGAATTACTAAAAAGAGGAGAAGGGTTTCGTCCTTTCCTTACCAAATCCTGTCCAACATACTTTCATCCTGAACTGAATTGCTCCAATGCAAATTAGAAGTAATTTTTGAATTTCATGATAATCAAATGAGGAAATTAGGAAACAAAACTTGTAGATATATTTTCACGAATTAGGGACCATGAACCACATTTGGCACCAAGTTTATATTATGATATATATATATATATAGTGTTAAAAATACACTTTTAGTCAATAGCGTTGAGGGTTGGAGGGTTGGCTAGAAGGGAGGGGATATGATATGTTGTACATGGATATGTGTTCTTTGATGATGTTGAACATCTCACATTTATCTGCTATTGTATTCCCATGATGATGCAAGATCGTAGTAGTGTTGAGGGTTAGCTAGAGAGGAAGGGACATGACATGTAACTTGCATGGATGTGTGTTCTTTGATGATGCTTGAACATTTCACATTTATCTATTGTTGTATTCACATGATGATGCAAGATTGTAGGGACATAACATGTTGTAACTTGCAAGGATATGTGTTCTTTGATGATGATTGAACATCTCACATTTATTTGTTGTTGTATTCACATGATGATGCAAGATTGTAGTAGCATTGAGGGTCAATTAGAAAGGAAGGGACATGACATGTAACTTGCATGGATATGTGTTCTTTGATGATTATTAAACATCTCACATTTATTTGCTATTGTATTCACATGATGATGCAAGATTGCAATGGTGCCGAGGGTCAGCTAGAAAGGAAAGGACATGACATGTAACTTGCATGGATATATGTTCTTTGATGGTGATTAAACATCTCACATTTATTTGTTGTTGTATTCACATGATGATGCAAGACTGTAGTTATTTTATATTCAAATCTAATAGAAAACACTTCCCCAACATTTTTATAGACTCGTTTGATACATTATGCGAATGTATTTTGCATAAAATTTATTTTTTAAGATGATATAAGTATTTTTTTCAGTTTATGAGTTTTGCCAAGTTTTTTAATCAAATTTGGGTCTACAAAGTTTGTCAAGTCACAAGTTTTTGAAATATGCTCTTTTGTACAATAATTCTTGATGTTGGTATTTGACAAGAAGTGTTGGTGATTTTCTCATTAATCATTTATATAAATTATTCTTTCAGTGCATGATATTGATTTCTTACTTAGATATGAGTGTATTTAACAGTAAGTTATACTACATTACCTTATTTGTGTTTATACTATGTTTGTGCATCCATAAATCATTTTTAAAAGCCTGGTTGAAGGTTGTAGGCTTGCAACAGGCTTGAGAAACTCTTAACAAGTCAACTTCCTCTCCTCTTATTCTTCTTTCCTTGTACAGGCTTATACCATTCACATAATGTGAGATTTATCAACACAAATTAAATTCCTTGTGTCTCTCAACAACCATGTTTCCATGCTTGTCAAATGGGAAAGTCATCATCATTGAGCTCCTAGATACAACCATAAGCCACAAATATCATCTATTCAAGTGTCATTGGTTTGTCTATATTAATTGTCTCCTGGCAACCAAAATTGCTTCATCTTGGGCCCAACCTCTAGCTATTATAAAATGCTAAATGTTGCTAACTTACTTCAATTTACAAGCACAACAATATAACTTTCAATCACAACTCTACACCTTGCATGAGGCCCATGTTTTTTTAGTCCTTTTCTATTTTTGTGATTAGCTCTCATTTAATGTCATAAAATTACTAGTCAAAAAGGCCTTCTTTGTTGTAATCAAATGTAGACTAACTTTATCTTAACACTCTCCCAGGTAAACCTCGATAAAATCTCCTCCAAATTCTATTTCATACTAGTTACAACATTGTGTCTTACACTTGTATGCAAAAAGGATCAGACGCTTGACTTTCCCACATCATTGGATGTACTGTCTAGGAGTCTAGGAGGTTGAATAGCAAAATTGACCTGTTTGATGAGGAAATTGATATCTACTTAGTCTAGAGCAATGAATATCATAACTATAATTATTGTATTGGATTTTCCTAAGAACTTTAAAACATTGTATTGCAAATACGTGTTTGACAAGTGTGCTTAATCAAACGTAATAAAAAAAACGTTACCTATACAATAGAATTATAAAGACATTTGGAAAGCTTAGATAATGGCTTCTTTTAAAGGAGAATTGACTTCACGTGATTCCTCAAAAACCAAAGTTTAATTACACTACCATCTAATTACAATTGTAATTACATTACTATCTATATTTTATGATTACTCTAACAATTACTTGCAAGCCTCATTGGGTAAACTAAGTTTTCCATCGTCACAAGTGGTTTTTCCCTGTATATCAATTAAAAATTAGTACAACCTGTGGCTATAATTTAAATTTAAAATGCATTCAAAGCATCCTTTGGATTGCAATAAGTTGGGACCTTTCTAGGTGAAAGTCTTTTGTAAAGATTGATAAATGGTTGTGATTGTAGATTGAACTTATGCAGTTGCCCTTTTATAATGTTATGTATTGGTTGAGTCCAACTTTCGATGCTGAATCATGAGATAAAGGGCTAGACATGGAATTGTCTTGCGAGCATTGTAAATTCCTATACCATTTTGTTTTACACACAACCAAATCTTGCAGTGACATTCCTATAAGGTAACTTTGTAAGGAATTTTGAGGAAGAATGGAATAGCCCATTGTCACAATTTCTTCTTGGCCATATATCAACTGAAAAATAGTGCAGCACCTAGTTATCTTAAAGATATGCAAAACACTTGTAGGATTGCAAGAAGCTACTTGCTCCAATAGGGCATTTATAGTTGGTAGTCTTTTGTGAAGATTGATAAATGTCAAATGATTGTGATTTTAGATTTTTCTCTTTGATAATTATTTGTACTAGTTCCAAGATTCAGTGTCGAATCATGAGATCAATGTTCAAACATTGAATTTTCTTGTGAACATTATAAGTTTCCATGTCATTTATTTTTTCCTTGTAGATATCCAAATCTTGCTAGCACATTTTTATAGGGCAACTAGGACAATTTTTTTGTGGCATTAGTTTAGGACATGACTGCTTCTTGATCTCTTTGCAAAACAATCTATTTTTAATTATAATATATGTATTGAAGGTTTTTCTATAAATTTTGGACAAGTCGGATTAATTATATTAGTCATTTCTCAAATGCTATAGTCTGTAAATTAGATTGGATGGGAAAAAAGATTGTGTTATTACCTTCTCATTTGTGTAATTTATATGACACATTTGCATCCATTTGTTTTCATTTATAAAGTTTCACTCTATGTTGCCACAAATAAGAAGTGGCAACAAGGGCATTTTGCAATAAAGGATTCCTACCTCCCCCAAAATTTCATTTTATATAGGGCAAATCATATGCATTTGCCATTAATATTATACATTTATAGATTTTCATTATCATATGCAAATGATGAATCCATAAGCAATTAAACGATCTCAAACCCAATGCAAGTAATGTTATCATCATGAGAAGCTGAAATTCCAAGTAAGCAAACACCAGATTTATACCTTTGTGAGGTAAGGTAGTTTGGAAAGGATGAATGCATACTTGTTTAATCTTACTACTATTTTTATGAACCAGTAATTTTAAAGAAGCAAAATAGATTTAACTTTTGGTTTATGTTTTGATTGAAATCTAATAATATAAAACTTGAAAATGGATATTGGAAAGAAAATGAAACTTTATAGATTGTTTTGAAGTTACTTAGGAGATAAAGTAAGTAGCCAACTGATAGATCAATGAAGTACCTACTCCATATTTTCCCAGACTTATATAGGTCCAAGCTCAGTCAATCTGTTGTCTCGACAATGTGAGTAAGTAGATCCTTACACAATGGCAGGTGTTGATATAGAGAGATGTCATTGTTTTTGGGTTTTTACAACTTCATTTCATACATCGCTAGTTCTTCATACAATTAAGCTTAATCATCTAAGTAGAGCCTCACAGATATTTGAATCAAATCTTTGAGAATCTTGGTAGTGATTCAATTTGAGTATATGTGAGCATTTTGTTTAATGTTTGACTTTTTGTTTCACAATCTCTCCTAGTTATATTTAAAATTATCTAATGCTTGTCTTAATATGAAAGCTTTACTATATAGTATTTGATTTATGGAAAATCCACCACCAAATGAATAGATTTCCTTTCTTATTTCAAGATTGTGAGAATTAGCTACAGCAAGTCTTTGTATATTTGAAGCTTTCATGTTAGTATTTATAATTTTATAAATCATACCAACCGATTGCATAATGCTATTGGTTTGATACATCTCGCTTCCAACAATAAATTAACTCTCGCATTAACACTATATTCATATATTGTGGCAATCATTTGGGTCATTCATGAATTTGGTTGTGTGTTCCAGTTCAATGTGGAGTTAATTTAATTCTTTATGTTATTTAAGGTTTTATAACAATAAGCAAATACATTGTGAAATCCATAGGTGGGTTATCTACTTTAGCAAACATATATTATTTGCAGTAATCTCATATCTGAATCTTCCAACCATATTTGATCTCCATATCCAAGTTTTTGTGGTTGTGTTAGTTCTGTATCTACTATCTTCAACTGTCAATTTTCACACTTCTTCTTTTACACTTCTACCAAGGGGGTTTTTTCTTTATCTCACTTGTAGATAAAGTGTTGATTTTGTGAGGAGGCATTCTAATTTTATTCATCTGTTAACTGATGAGTACAATGTTGAATTTTTGATAGACTCTAATCATGTATCTGACATTATGACTTCCACATCTTTAATTAACTTCCCTATAAGTTGGACTGAAGATACATTTGTTGAGTCTGCTCTTGTTGGGTGTACTATTGGTGTGCAATTCCATCTAGACATCCTAGAAAAATATGCATGTTTAAAGATTTAATATCTAGGAGGATTGCTTTGAAACACATTACTATTGACTTGAATCATTTTCTTGAGATTTCTTAGCATAGTTCCAAACCATTTTTTTCTTCTCTCGCTCATTTATCATGCAAAAATCTGCACAAAATAACAAATATGATCTTATTTTAAGTTGAATAACTTGTTAAAAATATTTGAATGGAACAAGGTATAGCTTTTCCCATGCAACTAGGTGCCAAAAATTTACAATGGCTTTCATTCTCCAATCTTACTTTTATACATCAAATCATGTATGTGGCTTTCTACCATTCTTATTACTCTATTGAAGGAAGTTATGGTTGTTACCTTTGTTAATGTTTCTCCTAGATAAGTAGTTGACAACACTTTTAGGCACCTATTGCAAATCTATCAAGATCACTAACCCCTTCTTTGATATTTAGAGGTAATTAAATATTTTTGTAGAGTTTCTTTGCTCATGGATTAGTTTATGTTTTAAACTTCATACCTTGAGCTTTCCTTACATGATAATTTTTTTTATAATTTTTTGAGTTCTTTGTAGAGTTTATAACTTGTCTACACTCATTCTAAATCTCTACCTTCAGAATAACTTTTTTGTGCATAGAAAATGGGTAAATTTTTTCTCATTCTAAGGTTGTCATTTCTTGTGCATTATTATTAATGATTTTTTTTTGGTTATCAAATGCAGTCTACTTTTAGTTTGACTTGAGCAAGGTAATAAAAGGTTGGAAGAATTGGCTTCTTTCTTTAATTCATAACAATTCAAGATTTCATGTAGCAAAAATATGCTTTGGATTCACCTTTTAAGCTTTTTGATTTGTGAGTCCAATCTATTTTTACCAGCTTTGATGAGGGAATCTTCTTTGCACATACTTTATACATAACTAGGTCATTAAGTTTATATGTTTTCTTATGAATCTTTGTCCCAACAACTTTTGCTTTACTTGAATCAGGGTTTTTTTTTCTTACACATACTTGATGTATGGCTATCCCATGAATTTTATATCCTTTGTTATGTTTGAGCTTTACATCTGATTTTCTAAACCTAGTAAAACTTAAATACTCCTACCAGTGTATCTTTCCATTTTAATATTCATAATCAGTTAATTTTTCTTAATAATGGATTTTGAATTCTTTGATGCATTCTTCTCAATATGTTATCTTAAGACTCAATATTTTAGGTGATAAGAGAGGTCATTGCATTGAAATGGAGTTTTTATGGAAATGAATAAATGGTTTGAAAAGGTTGTGGCTGTTACAAATCAGCTGGCTTGCCTTTATCTTTTAGATATTTGGAAATTAAGGTTCAATTCACTTGTTGGAAAGTGCCTTACGATGATTACAAGTGATCTGCAATGTGATGGTTAGTTTATAGTTATTATTGTGAGGATGACACATGGTTGTAATTGTAACAATGTTTATAATTGTTAGGAGGATCTTATATAAACAAGCTCTTTGTTTGGAGTTTTTTGTCTTATCTTAGTTGTGTCGTGTGATATTGGTGGAGATGTGATGTGCAAGAGTTATATTGGTTTAAAATTTATAATGTTGAAATTTATGTACACAGCTTTTTTGTTTGGTAAATCATGGTTAAGGCTACGAGTGACCTTTAATATAGTGCGGTGTAAGTTTACACCATTTTTTCAAATTTGTAAACAAAAGTCACTCAAATGTACACTATAATGTGTACAACACGAGTTTACCACGTCTGCTAGAGTTATGTGTTGCTTATTGTGGTGAGTAGAAAGTGATGTGGAAATTAGAAGACTTAAGAGACTTGCATATTTTAAGATCTTTGAGGGGATAAGTTGTGAGACAAGTTGCAAGGCAAGAGATTGTGTGCATGGTTGCAGTGTTCTTGCCAAGCACTTAAGGTTAAACTATATTCTCTGGGAAAACATATTTTCATTGAGTTATTGTGGGAGAAGATCATGGAAGGTTGTCAATGTTTAAGGCAAATTTACATACCAGGGAAAGAGTAAAATGAGAAAGATGAAGTAAAGACTGACTTTACTTATTTGTAAATTGAAGAACTGAAATGGCACAGTGGATAAACTAGGCTGTAAAGGATAGTATGCCATAACTGTTGCAGATCGTGAAGGTTTAAGAATGTAAACAGGGAATATGAGGTTTGATTTTGGGAAAAGAGCATAGTAACTATGGATGATAGTGATTTTTGCTTTAGGATTCTTTTAATGATAACAAAGAAGATAGTCAAAAGTCTAATGTGTTGTGATGACTCAAATGAGCATCAAACAAAATTGTTGAAAACCAAAGATAAAATTCAAAGATTTCTTAGAATATAAATACTATGGTGTACACACATGTGATGTAGCAAGGAAGATTGAAATCTTGGAGAAAAAGTGAAAAAAATATTTGTTTTTCCATCCAAAGCATGAATTACAGTTATTAAACCTACATTAGGGACTAGCAATTTGCCTCACAAGTAGCATAGAACAAAGATTTGGACTGCAAGACAGTCAACCTTACCTCATTAGCTTCTTTTTTGGTATTGAGATAGATTAGATTATTAAAGGGGAGGTGAAAGCTAACATCTTTGTAGAGAGAGGAGAGTCTCTTTCTCTATACATTTTATTTCCTTCTCTTTATGAACCTCACATGAGTTACAAAACATTAATAACTTGCGTAAAAATGAATGTTGATATTTGATGCTAAATGTACAACATTTGAATTGATACACAACCAACTCAACCATGATACACCATATTATAATTTTACAAGTCTTCCCAAATCGTAACATTTCTTGCCATAATGGTAGGTAAAATTTCCCCTCTTACCATCTCAACTTGGCTGTTAAAAAGAACAATAAATTGGAAGTTTAAAAAAAATAATCAACTGATTATTGTAAGATATACAATAATGAATACACAAATTAACCTCTCAACCAAAAGCTCTAGCTTTCATATATGTGTACCTTATGCTGATGAGACTGTGCCAAGTCCCTAAGACCTGTCAAACATTGAAAAGTTTGATTTTCTTTTTTGCAATAACAAATGTTTTTGGCATGCTTCTAAAGTGATGTCTCCTCTATTGTATTTCTGCCATGAATCATAACACCATATTAGACACTCTTTCATAAAAGTAGTCCCATATACCCAAAGAGATCCACCCTCTAGATAGACAAAGATAAATGCATGGAAATTATGCTCACTTGAACAACTATGATTGCATTCAGGTACCAAAAAACCTATTTGAACAACAAATGCCATGGTGAATACTGATATAGATAGAATACCATAAGAAATTGCTTATTAAAATTCAAAAAATAGCTACCGGAACAACCGCTGCATCTAAAATCGTGGGATGTGATAAGAGGAAAGTTTCCAATTCTGCAGCAACAACCTGCAAAATGTAAGAAAATATATTGTCAACATGAAGATTTGAGACCCGCCTTAGACTGGCAAGATAAGATAATATTTGTAGAAAATATATTGTCAACATATTTCAGTAAATGCCTGAACCCATTTAAGAAAGATATAAATCGGTTTTACAGATAATGTTTCAAAACACACAAATTCCCCAATTGCAATTTGTTGATATAGAGATAGGGCACAAAAATTGTTTGTTAAAATGCTTCAAAAAATTTGGTGTCTTCGATTTTCACCAACTATTTAATGTATGCATTTGAAAAAACCTTTAATTTAAAACATAAAATAGCAAACCTGTCCAAGAGAATGAATCTGTAAATTCATTCAATTTAAATAATTTAATAAGTAGTAGTTTGTGTAACTACCAAGAAAAATAGAAACCCTAAATTTGAAAGGAAAATACAAAAAAAATCATATGGAAAACATAATCAAAGTGGGATCCGTGAAACCCAATACTGAATTCCTACATCTTGTAATGAAATAAACAGGTTACCATGCCATGTCTCAAGTCCCCAAAATCAGGAGTAATTAAAAGTGGCGAAAAAACTACCCTGTAAAAACTATGAAAAAATTATTTTATGTCTACCGTTCCTAAAAATCTGCCCATATCGCTTAAAAGTTTTAGACCAATAAAATTCATGATAAATAATTTTCAAAAATATTAAAGTTAAAAAAATTGCATCTCTACTTTACAAAATATAAATATGAAAAAAAAATGATTCGTAAACAAATTTACATAAAAACAATTTGCACATTTGTTTGGTTGCAAAACAATCTAATAATCACTAGTTAAGAACAAGCCTCGCCTATAGTTTCCTGGCATAAACTAATAAATACATCTAGTAGGAATGAGATGGGATTGATAATATTATTGAAATAAATTTTTTAATTTAAATACATAAAAAAAAATCAATTAACTTTAAATTTGATGAATATTACTCGTGACATATGTTAATTTATTCAATACTCTGTAAATCATGTAAACGAATGTTTATGTATTATAGGATTTAAATTCTATTAAGAAATATGATTCTACAAGTAGAAAAGATCTACGTAGAAATTGATGTATGAAAAATGATTGTCTTACTATGTGAAATATACTACAAGGAAGGGGTGTTGTAAATAGACATCATTTAAGAGTTTGTTAGGCAAGGATTGTTCTCCTTTTATTAAAATATGGTATGGATTCAATAGTTTCATATAAATGATTGAAGATAGAAAGAAAAGATGCAATGATGTTTGGGATTTAGATGTAGGATGATGATGCAATGTTGATGCTCTAGTAAATGTTATATGATGTTCTCTATGTTTAGATGGATATTTGATAATCTTTGAATAGTTTTAAATGAGTAAGGTTCTACCCTTAAATACAACACCCTAACACACAAGTTAATTTTTTTGCTCAAATCACCAAGCAATGGTTGATCAAAGGGAGTCAAATTGGACGAATAATTTTGCAAGTTTGAGCAACCACATTCATATTATTATGAGCATGCCAAAGATTCAACTTGTTTGGTAAAATAATTTTTTCTTACACATTTTGAATCTTTTTGCTTAATCAGAGGTCACATTTGATATAGATTTAAGGTTTGAATGTTTCATTTGAAATCTTCATTTTGATTGGCACACCTGGTGGGACTCCTGTCCCTCTTTAATCTTTAATTTTGTACATCTTTTTAACCCCATTTTTGTAGATTTTAATGCTTTTATGGAAAAAATTGAAGGTAAACTTACAAGGATTTACTATTTGGAAGAAAGTTGAATAGAAAATCCTAGATTTTAAAGATTTTGTTATATCTTCAAAAGGATATGAATTTTTCCCTAATTTTTTACTGAAGATTTATAATCATCCAAGAATGATAATATCAAAAAATTAGATTCAGGTTGTTAAATTTGCGTGATTACTTCAATTTTAGGGTTTTTTTAGATTTAATCATATCTTACAAATGGCTTGGATTTTTTCACACAAGTTTCTTATAGAGGTTTGGTGATAATCCAAGGAGGCTATGGTTCAAAAATTAGAATTAGGTCATCAACCTTGAGGGAGTTATGCTAATTTTACTATTTTTCATAAATATGACTTTTAAACAAAAAAAATAGGGAATTTATCTAATTTATTTACATTTTTGACATCTAAGGTACTAGGAGTTGGATCAAAATCATATTGGATAAGCTTAGTTGGTCAATTTGGTGTATTTTTTCAGGTGTTTGGGTGTAGGGTGGTTAGTGCAAGCTGCGGGTGGGTTATTTTCGCTTTTAGGGAGGGAGTTTGGTATTTCCTTTGCTGCATTTTCCTTGATTTGTCGTGGTTCAGTGCTTTCTCTACTAAAAGGGTTTTGGGTTTGAGCATGGAGCAAGAGGTTGCTCCTTCGAGCTCAATTTTTTTGTCATTTTTGGATGTTGTAACGAGGGGAGTTTTTTCCCCGTCTAGGCATGTTATGACTACTAGTTTTTTGAATAATGCGTCAAAGAGCATGGGATCTTCGCAAGGATGTATGTCTTGAATACCGAAAGTGAATGGTTGTTTGGAAAAAAAGAGACTCGCCCGGCTCTAGCGATTCAACCGAAATCGATTGTGGAATATGTTGTGTATTGGAGTAACCATGCACTAATCTATAAGTTCATGGGTATCATAGTTTCTCTCTCATTTCTTTAATCTTGGGCTTGCCATACATGGAACCCAAAGGGAGATATGGAGATGTTGCAAGCTACAAATGACTATTTTATGGTGGTTTTTACATGTATTGCAGATCATAATAAAGCTTTTAAGGGAGGCCCTTACTTTTGCAATCAAGTGAGGTTGTTCTTAAAACCCTGACATACTAGTTTTAATCAGGTTGAAGAGCTTCCATCGCAAGTTTCAATTTGGGTGTGTCTTCCTTGGCTGCTAGTTGAGTTTTGGAGAAATGATATTTTGCGCATGATTTCCCTTTTGTTGGGTAAACTAGTGGAGTCTTCACAACAGACATTAAAGAGGAGGGTCCTTTATTTAGCCTGTATCTATGTGGAGATTGATTTAAACAACCACTACTTGATTCTCTAAAACTTCAAGTTGGGACCACATCATGGATCCAGTAGATGGACTATGAGAATTTGCCTTTTCAATGTCAGATTTACCATGAATATTGTCACCTGTAGCATAAGTATCCCAAAGTCAAGGTCTCTAGTGGTTCTTCTAGCAGGGCTTCAGCTAGGATGCCTCCTCGCTCAAACCCATCAAGAGAAAAAGGCAAGGCCCCTATGTTTGAAGGGGAAACTGATAAGGAGGGTTTTGTTATAGTGAAGTCTCGCAATAAGGGAAGGGGAAAAAAAGAACCCTTAAGGACACACAAGATGATGCTAGCTTTAACTAATTTGAGGCCTTAGAAGATTTGGATCAGCAGGAGGTCTTCCCTGATAAAGATGTCTCTATTGGCACCATCTTGGAAGTGGAGCGGTTGGCCTCTCAAAAGGATGGAAATGGGAATCTCTGTGTGGAGTCAGGCACCAAGATAAATACTAGTCATGCTTTGGGTCTTGCTATCTTACCAGTCATTGTAGTTGAGGTTGAGGTGGATGTTGATCATTCCATGGAGCGCTTGGATTCACATTCTTTAGATAAGGCTCAAGGCTGGGTAAGGACCCTTTGGTCTCTTCTTCTTTGGGGATACACCAGAAAAACTTCAAGAAGGGGACCTTTGAGAAGCCTTCCAAGGCTAGAAGGAAGAAAGATCAAGATAAGATCAAGTTAATGGGTGAGAATTTGGTGGAGCTAGGCTTAGTTAAACCTCTTGACTCCCATTTTTTCTAAACCCTAAAAATGATAGTTATCTCTTAGAATGTGAGGGGTTTGAACAACATCCCTCGACAAAAAGGTTGTTCGAAAATTAATAAAGGCTCATTCCCGTGATGTGGTATTTATTTAGTAATCTAATTTTTCTATGGAGGGTATGGTTAAGGTTTCCTCTAAGCTCTAGTGGCATGGTCAGTGTCAATGCATTGGGGCACAAGGCAATGTTGGTGGGATTGCATGTCACTGGGACAAGTGAAAGATCTCTCCTATGTGGTGGTTTGCGGATCGGTTTTACTTGTCCATGATTGGTTCAAATTTTGACTCTAGAGAAATTACACTATTATCTAATGTTTACACTCTTACTAACTTGCTAAGGGAAAGTCTCAACTGTGGGACCATATAAGGTACATGAGGTCTTTAGCTCGTTTGTTTCCTTGGGTTTTTGTTGGGGAATTTAATTCTATTCTCAGTCTTGATGAAAAGAGGGGTGGTTTGGATCATCTAGAGCCCTCTTTGTCTTTGTTAAAAAATAATATGACTCACTTGAATTTCATTGATATAAATCCTCTTAATGGTTTGTTCACCTAGAGTAATAGGAGGTGTGGTGTGGACCCCATCTTTGAGAAGCTGGATAGGTTTTTGGTCTCAAGCTTTTAGTTAGGTAATTATTGGGTATCTAGTCTAAAATCCTTGATTGGAGAGGCTTAGACCATTGGCCTATAAATTTTTTGTGCATGATCAGGAAAATACTAAGAATCCCTCCTTCAAATTCCAGTTAATGTGGTTGTGTGAGCCTTCTTTGCAAGACCTTAGAAAAACTTGGTGGTATGTGGGACTGCCTCGGTATGGGATAGCCATGTACACCTTCATCAAAAGGCTCCTTTTTGTAAAATTTCAATTGAAGAATTGGAATAGGGAATGTCTTTAAGGAGATGATTGTAGCTCAAAATAAAGTAGATATAATTTCTAAATAGAACAAATACCAAGGGATTACTTGAGAATCCCTTAAAGTTGAAGCAAAAACTTTGGAGAAGTTATCTAAATGGGAACTGTGAGAGGAGATATTTTGGAAAAAAAGTCAAGGATTGAATGGCTCAAGAGTGTTGAGAAATGTGACTCAAATTTACTGGCTTGATTGACTTCCTGAAGTAGTTGTGATTTCCTCCTTCATCTGCCTAACTTAAGTTGCGGGGTTCTAAAGTTTCTTAACCTCCTAACTTAGTGACTTTGAGGTTCCCTTTGTTGTCGGTGAGTCACAAGTTTTGGGAACTTTGTAACCTCCAGTAAGAGGTTCTAAAGTTTGGGTTTTGAGCGACATAGTGATCCCTTTGTTGTCGAAGAGTCGTTGGTTTTGGGAACTTCGTAACCTTTGACAAGAGGTTCTAAAGTTCGGATTTTTAGCAATATAACAACTTTGAAGCTGATGGATGTGGGGACCACTTGGAGCGATAAAGCGAATATCGAAGGGACGTCCTAATATCGGAGGGAGACGATATACAGTCTCCTCGATAGGGCGATGTATTGATTGTTATTCATGGGTGTCTTTGGTGGTGACAACAATGGATCGTGACGAAGGCCGACAAGTGGTGATGATGTGGAGGATAGATGACATGTGGGCCCATGTGCTTGATGGACATTGGTGAGACTATAATGAATGTCTCTTTGACAAGGCGGCATGGTGTTAGGTGAATAACCCTAAGTTCAGCGATGAAAATTTGAACGACCACTTATTCAACGACTAGAATTAAATGTTGGATGATGGCGTGTGGCTTGAGATGAATAGGAAGCTTGCTGGTGAAGATATAAAGTATGGAAACCCTAAAGGGGTGCTAGAGTTGATCTCGAAGAGCAAAGAAGAATCTCGTATGCTATGAGGCTAAGCGGTTGTGTGGTTGATAGGCCAAGAGGCCAGTGGTTGGGCTGAGAGGCTAGGTAGCCGAAAGAGAGAGGTGATCAAAGTAGGGTTATGCTGCCAGATTTTCTCCATAATGGAACAAGATGTAAATCTCTTGTAAAGTCTTAGAGCCTAAATTGTATTTGTAACTATATTTTCTTGTTGAATAATACAATGGTGATTTGGGCTTTTGGAGTGTGGGGTTTTTTACCTGAAAGGATTTTCCCCACGTAAATTTGTGTGTTTATGTTTTATGTTCCATCTTTCATGTTTATTGATTCTATTTGTTGAACCTGTTTGTGCGCATTGTTGGAACTAGTTATACTTGCATGAGTTTCTCTCAAAAGGATTAATGTGGGAAATGAACTATGTTTGATTCCTCTTTATGGCATAATAGTATGTGTCTTTGATGCAATCTAAAGAAATAAAAAGTCACTGAAGGCACTACTAATCTTGGATTTCCTTTCTGAGATGAACCCACCAAGATTTTCTCAACAAGGAGGGAAACAAGAATATTGGCCTTCTTTAATTTCATCAAATCCAAGGGACATGGGAATTTAATCTCCTCTATTATGACATCTCAGGGTGCTCAACTCTCTTCCTTTCGGGATATATCTCAAGAAGCCACTCAATATTTTTCTTCTTTATTCTCAGAGGATTCTCTTGGGGATCTGGAGGAAGTGAATCAAGTGTTGGATTACATCCCTTATGTGGTTCCCCATAAAGCTAATGTTGATCTTATTCAACCAATTTCCCTTGATGAGTTGGAGAAGGTTGTATTCAATATAAAAAAAGGTAAGGCCCCTAGCCCATATGGGTTTCATATTGAGTTCTTTTAGGAATACTAGGATATTATCAAATGGGATCTTTTGGAGGTAGTCCAGGAATCTCAAGATAGCAAACAAATGTTAAAAGTCGTGAATTCCACTTTTTTGCTCTTATCCCCAAGTGTGATGGTGCTAACTCTTTTGATCTCTTCCAACCAATTGCCCTGTGTAATGCCATTTATAAGATCATATATAAGTTGATTGTTGAAAGACTTAAGCCTTGACAGGTCAATGTTATCTTGGAGGAGCAAGGAGGTTTTGTGGCTAGCAGACATATCTAGGATGGTGTTGTGATTGCAGCTAAGGCTATCCATTCCATGGAGAATTCCAAAGAGAAGGTTATGTTTGTCAAACTATACATGGCCACGACTTATGATCGAGTTAAATGGTCCTTCCTTCACAAGGTTCTTTGTGCTTTCAGGTTTGATGAGGATTGGATTAATTGGGTGATGAGTTGTGTGAGATTGGTGTCATACTCTATGCTCGTTAATGGTGTTCCCTCCTCTTTGTTTGGTGCTTCTAGGGGCCTTAGGTATGAAGACCATTTGTCTCCTTATATTTTCATTATTATGCCTAAAGGTTTGGGAAGAATTCTTAAATCCCATTTGAGTTGGGGCTTATTCGCAGGTGGTCTTAGGGTGATGGCTTGCCTCCAAAGATGCATCTCCAGTTTGTGGATGATACTACACTCTTAGGCATTGCTAGGATCAGGGAAGCAAATAATTTCAATCATGCTCTGGGCATCTATCTTGTTGCATCAGGCCAAAGGATTAATGGAGGGACATCCTCTATCTTTTTCTTCAACACTCCTCCACTTATTCAATCTAGGATTCCTCACATTCTCATATTTTAGATTGGTAAGCTTCCTTTTGTGTATTTGGGTGTTCCACTCTCTATCTCCCCTTTACCAAGAGGAACCTAGCAAAATGTTTTGGATAAATTTAGAGGTTATGTTAATCACTAGACTTGCCGGTGGTTGTCCTTTGCTGGGAGGATCATGCTCCTAAGGCTATGGTTCAGGCACTTCCTATCTATAGGTGTATGGTGCAAGTTGCTCCTGTTGGATTCATTAAAGAGCTTGATGCTCTCTCTAGGCAATTCTTATGGTCTGACAACTTGGATACCAAGAAATGGAGTTTGGTTAAGTGGGAATCTATATGTAGGCCTATTTAACAAGGTGGCTTAGGTCTTTGCCAAGCTGCTTTTATATGCTAGGCATTGGCTACCAAGCTTTATTGGCATTGGTGTTCTAGTCAGGATCAGATTTGGGATAAAATCCTCAAGGCTAAATATTTGAGAGGTGTTGCTGAAAAAGATATTCCTAGATATTCTTTGGATGGTAAGGGATCTATGATTTGGGATACGCTATTTTCATCCACCACTCACTTGATCCCATTTATAGCCTAAAATCACTTAATCATCCTTCTTCTGATGTCTACCTTAGGTAAATAAATCTACATATTTCCTTATCGTGTCTCATAATTTTACACAATCTAGTGCAATAAAATGAATGTCCAAGATATAAATCCTAAAGTATTGTCATATTTTTTTGTAGAAAACACTTATCAAAGACATCATTTTCTTAGTAATCTAGCCACACTTCAATTTATTAAGGATAATTAATCTTGTATGTCATGTGTTTGGAGTCATACTTAAGCATATTATCACTTCAAACGCTTGGGTGATATTGGAGATCAAAATATTGAATTGGTTTATTATCTTTTATCATTTTCTTTTATCCTAAAGATCCAATCATGTATATTATTCCCCTTGCACTTCATGTGATCTTGGGTGATCAAAGTGATTGGATCATCCTTTTAGGGGGTTGTCTACGAATTTCATCACCTTAGGAGATTTCCACAATTCCAACATTTTAGTGGAGTTTAAAAAGTGAGGGGTGAATCAAAAGATACACCTCTTAGAATTGGAATCTTTCCAATCTTGACTAAGCCCCCAATAAATCTATATTTTTGGGTAAGTGAAGGAGAAGGGTGGGTTACCATCTTCTCCCAAATATTTTACACCTTTATCTTTCATCTATGGATTTGACCTTATTTACCCCTAATGTATCAATGATGCACCTAATAACCATCATTTTACATAAAAATGAGAATTAAAAATAAAATTAAGTTAATTATATATACAAATTAAATACTTAATCTTAAAAATTAAGAGTGGATGAAAACATAATGATTTTTTTCATAAATTAACAGTGGATAAATAATTGAAGTAACAATAAATACATGTAGAAGTAGCGAGTAGCAATTGATAAATGTTATTGAAATAATTATTTAAACTTAAACATATAAAAAATAAATTAATTAATCTTAAATTTGATGAATATTAATTGTGACAAATATCAATTCATCTGATAATTTGAAAATTATCAAATGAATGTATATGTGTCATTCATTTTCTTATATAATATGTTTTAGTTATGCACTTGTAGATTTATACTATATTTGTAAATATGAACCCTAGAAGTAGAAATGATCTCCATAGAAATTGATGAATGAAAAATAATTGTCTTAATATGTGGAATATACTACTTTAGACACCTAAAATATCCTAGGTCATGATTCTATAATTTATCATAATTATCCATTTCCCCAAAATCCTAATTCATTTTCCTTAAGTCCTAAATCAATTTCCTAAGTTCTAATTCCTAATGCATGTCCCATTTCCACGTGATTTAATTAATTAATCCCCCTCATAACTACCTAAAAATAAATAAAAGAAATTAAATATTTCTTTTATTTTTTAGTGTACATCTCATAACTATCTCCTACAAAAACAAATTTAAATTAAATAGCCCCTTTTATCTTCTCCCTCTATCTCTCAACTACCCAACCAACTTGATCTAATTCATCCATCTATCTTTTGATCCAAACTATTGATCTTCATCCTACCAAGTCTATAAATCTACCCTCTCATGAGCCATTTTCAAGAGGAAGATCTTGAATTATTGCAATGTAACATTGCTAGTTCGAGCAACCGCATTCACATTAGTATGAGCACGCCAAAGATTCAACTTGTTTGGTAAAATTATAATGTTGTTTTTTACACATTCTAAATCATTTTGCTTAATCAAAGGTCACATTTGATATAGATTTAAGATTTGAATGTTTCATTTGAAATCCTCCTTTTGATTGGCACACCTAGTGGGACTCTTGTCCCTCTTTAATATTTAATTTTGTAGATCTTTTTAACCCCATTTTTGCAGATTTTAATGCTTTCATGGAAAAATTTGAAGGTAAACTTAAAGGATTTACAGTTTGGAAGAAAGTTGAATAGAAAATCCTAGCTTTTAAAGATTTTGTTATATCTTTCAAATGGATATGATTTTTTCCCTTTAATTTTTTACTATAGATTTATAATCATTCAAGAAAGATAATATCAAAAAAATAGATTTAAATTGTTAAATTTGAGTGATTACTTCAATTTTAGGTTTTTTTAGATTTAATCATATCTTACAAATGGCTTTGATTTTTTTCACAAATTTCTTACAAACGTTTGGTGATAATCCAAGGAGGCCATGGTTCAAAAATTAGACTCAGGTCATCAATCTTGAGGGAGTTATGCTAATCTTGCTATTTTTCATAAATATGACTTTTAAACAAAAAAACTCAGGGAAATTATCTAATTTATTTACATTTTTTACATCTAAGGTACTAGGAGTTGGATCACAACTGTTGGATAAGCTTGGTTGGCCAATTTGGTCTATTTTTTCAAGAAGACTTTGTTGCTTCTAATTTGATCAATCTAGAAATAAATTTTCTCACTTCTATTAAAATTTTCTTTTTCTTCTTATATATTTTTATGGTTTTTTTCTTTGATTTTAATTTTTAATATATCATATTCTAACATATTATAAAAAATATCAAAATATAAATGAATTAACAAGAAAAAAAGAGAAAGTAAGTTTAATTTATAGATTTCAAAGATTTATAAAGAAAATTTAGGAAATATGATAACTTACAATACTATGATTTGATTTCACTCAATAAATTATATCATAGGTGCAAGATTCAAATAAATCAATTTGAAAAACAAAAAATAAACACATTAAATTATCATATTCTACAAGTAAATTTAACATGTATTTGTAGACACTTTAAATTGACACGTCATCAATTACCTAATAACCCAACCATTTCCTTTATAATTGATCAAATAAATCCATATTTATCTAATTAATTATTAAGATTCAACCCTTTATTAATTAATTAATATTTTATTATTTAACTATTAAAGTCATTATTCATCCACTACTCACTTGATCCCATTTCTAGCCTAAAATCTCTTAATCATCCTTCTTCTAATGTCTGCCTTAGGTAAATAAATCTACATATTTCCTTATTGTGCCTTATGTTTTTACACAATCTAGTGTAATAAAATTAATGTCCAAGATATAAATCCCAAACTATTAGCATATTTTTTGTAGCAAACACTTATCAAAGACATTATTTTCTTGGTAATCTAGGCGCACTTCAATTTATTAAGGGAATTAATCTTGCATGTCATGTTTTTGGAGTCATACTCAAGCATATTCTCTCTTCACACCCTTTGGTGATATTGGAGATCAAAATATTGAATTGGTCTATTATATTTTATCATTTTTTTATTATCCTGGAGATCCAATCATGTATATTATTCCCCTTTCACTTCATGTGATCTTGAGCAATCAAAAGTGATTGGATCATCCTTTTAGGGGGTTGTCTATGGATTTCATCACCCTAGGATAATTCCACAATTCTAACACTTTGGTGAAGTTTAAAGTGGGGTGAATCAAAAGATACACTTCTTAGAATTGGAATCTTTCCAATATTGACTAATCCCCTAAGAAATCTATATTTTGGGTAAGTGAAGGAGAACGGTGGGTTACCATCTTCTTCCAACTATTTTACACCTTTATCTTTCATCTATGGTTTTTACCTTATTTACCCCTAATGTATCAAGGATGCGCCTAATAACCATTGTTTATCCTAGATAGGAACCATCAATCATCCTTTTTTGTAGTGTGCCAATAAGTCGTTAGCCCCAAGGAGTTACTCACAATGTGCTTTCAAGTGGTGAAAGGTAGAATTAACCTTGGGTAAGGCCTTTGGGCTCCAATAGTAAGGGGTCCCATGTAATTTTGTTAGGTTAGGTGACATTAACTTTGCAAACTTGTGTCATTCACATGCCTTTATATTTCTTGGAATGTGTCCCAGGGGACATGAGAGAAGTTCATTAAATATTGGCATATTGTAATTACATTTTCAAGAGAAGATTTAATGTCGATGGAGGTTACACTTCATTATGGATAAAGTCTCTCTCATAGGCATCCACATTTGGAATATGAAATGTCATGATTGTTGCACTCAAGTTTGGAGGGAAAGAGGTGTCTATTAGTGTTCCATCAGGAAGCTAAAAAGTCACCAAAGCATCTTGAAAGGGAGAAGTTGTAAAGTCTATGGGCTATGTGCCCATATTGGAGACTTGTAAATTTTATTTAATATTTTATCATTCCTCTTAGTCTTTCAAGATGGAGGAATGAATTTTTTCAATTGTTTTTGGTACCTCTTGTTTTGTTTTACCATTGTGATTTTACCTCCCACAAGTTCTATATATTGGATCCATTGGATGATAGTTTCATAATGAGTTATTTGTAGGTGTATGGAAGGATTCAAGATGAACAAGGATTATACGTGAAGTGTATTTTGGTGTATCTCTCTTATGAATATTAATAATATATTTTCCCTCTTTTCTCGTGTGAAGTTTTTTTCATGAAAGGGTTTCTCCACGTAAATGTGGTGTTATATTTTGTTTACTAATTTTTCTATTATGATGAACATGCAATCAAATATATATTATATGATTTGGTAATGTTATTTTCATATTTAAATTTACATACATAAGTTAATATTGTGTCTTTGTTTCACATAGTTTTCAACAAATTTGACACTCACTATCTACCAATAATTTGATAGATAATAGATCAATGGACCTATAACAATTGATACCCCCTCTTGAATAATCATAGGTTGTTATCATTCTTATCATATCTTAATTGTTGGAACTAATGCAACCCCTTAATCCAAATACTTAAAATATTAAAACCATGCGTATGCCTTTAAGTGCTTGTTTTTCAAACGTTGAAAAATATCAACATTCCCCAAAGCTACCTAATCCAAGTCATCCAACCTAATCAAAGGTCTTTTCATCAAAAAAAATATAATTATTTTCTCTAATAACCCTTCCAATCCAACCAAATCCTTTATAATTTAATCACCTATTCCTCCTCCTAATAATTACTATCGTATTCCTCTCCAAATCTTCTAAATCATAATCAATTCCATCATTGAGATTTTAAGGATCTGAGCTCCCTCCTAATCCTTCTAATCCAAATCCCTCATCTCTTGTAATCTAAAACCCCAATCAACCCCTTTCATCCACCTAATCATCTTCGTCTCTAATCCTCGATCTTACACATTTCTCTATAATCGTTTAAAACTAGCCAACTACCCTCAAAATCAAAATTAACAAATGTTATTGGTCAAGACCCTAATCAAATCAAATCATTCAAACCAATATTTTCTCGACGACTTAGCCTACCTCAAGTAGGTAATTGAAATGATCCATAAATAGGAACTTATCCTATTCTAAGTGTAATTAGGGAGAGATTTTTTCTATTGGCTGCAAGTAGCATAAATTATTAAACCCCAATCAACAATAGAGCACAATGGAAAGCAACAAGCAAATAAACATGAAACAAAGTCACTTGGTTTTGAAGCCTCCATTGATTGACCTCCGTTGGCCTTCTCCATCTTGCTACAAATTATATAATTGCCTTCAGATTTGAAGTGCAACAATATCCTATGTCTAAGCCAAGCAAAATATTGAAGTACTCAAGTTCTCAAGCATGCTGAAAATAGCTTTGTGTGTGTCTAAAATGGCTTGGGAGAGAGCCTTTTAAAGAATTCCAAATTGATAATGGATGGCTAGGATTAAAATTTGGTGAATCCCTAAGATCAAAGGCCAGGATTAAATGTGATGAGGAGGATTAGGGTTAAGGAAACATTAGGTCAAAGTTAGGGCAAGCTTTGAAATGAAGGGTTGAGATTTATCCAATTAAATCAATGGTGGAAAATAAATGGGATAAAATAGGGGGTAGTTGGAAAATCAAATAATAATATAAATTATTTGATTTATGGAGGGAGGTTGAATTATGAATTAAATAATGGTTTAATTCATAAATGGGAATAAGATAGAAGCCAATAAATAATTATTTTAATTATTTATTTGGTGGGATGGAAAGTGGGTTAAATAAATAAGTTTATTTGATTGAAGGATAAGTGGTAATGTTATTAAATAATTGGAGGGAATAAGGATTAATTAGTGATGTATTTAAATAAATAATCCTAGAGGAATAATTAATACTTTAATTATGTGAGGGAGAAGCGTGATCATCATAGAAAAATATGGCTTGCAGGTCTAGGCCATTTTTATGTGTCTACACTAAGTATAAAATCATCATTTAAATTATTGACTTTTGACCCATCTCTTAACAAATCCTTCATCCTTCTTCCATCATTATAGTCATCAAAATCCTCTTCCTATCCTTTTAGTCCCATTCTTCTAATTCAACCAAAAATCATTATCTAAGGTCCCAGGTCCAAACTCCAAAAAAATAAAATTATTTCCATCCAAAATCATCAATTATTTACTTACTCCAAATTTTTGTGCATCTACACCCTATTTTAGTGCATGCACAGTGAATCGGTGCATATGCTTCTAGGCTATTTTCTCCCTAAAAAAATTTACACAGTGCTTTAGCATTTTTACACTATTTCAATACATCAACTTCATAGACCCCCAAAACTATATCTCAACACATTTACACCCTTAATCAATGAATACATCATCCATTATCATTTCTACTTCTTAAGCATTACATCTTTGAGTGCATATGCACCTTGTCTAAGTGTGTATGCACTAAAACAACATATTTTGCATCTTGATATGGAATTTCTATTTCTTAAACCACCATTTCTATCCAAAATCAATTTGATCACTTGTAGCATCTAGTTTCATACCTCTTTTATCTTGATTTGACCCTTCTAATCCATCCATTCATCCAACATTATTCAACCTTATCTCAAACCCAAGCTTAATCCAAACTTCCACTTAAGCTTTAGTGGAATGACCTAAGATATGTTGATATAGAAACAGATCTTAATATCTTTTATTCTAACTTCTTTTAATCCATTACACATTTCCCAATCATCTCTTCCCATCTAATCTCATATTTCATTCCCATCCAACTCATGAAACAACCATCGTGAATCCATTTCATTTCAATTAGTCACTTCATGAAAACTATCTCAATAATCCACCCTCTCTTGATGATGATGATATTATTATTGATTAATAGGAGTAAAAAATCAACCCATCATCACTATCGAGATTCCCCTAAGCTTACCCCATGCATAATCCACGATTGGACACATTGTGACCAATACTTTACTAGCACAAGTGTTACCCCGTTGTATACATGCATATTTGTTGGTCACTCTCATGATACTTTTAACAATAGAAACTTGTGTTTTCCTCCATCTATATCCACATCTTATTCCACTCATTCATGTACCATCCTCCATATTTCTATGCAATATCTATTTCCTTCACCTTTTATCCAAATCTAATTTCCCACTATCACAAATCGAAGCACTAATCCTCCATCCAACCCTCTACCAAATACCATATCTAATCATCCACCTAGTCCTAAATCATTTGATTCATTCATCTTCAATTTTCTCCTAGTACTAAAATAAAATTCCAAAGTTATGGATTCATGTCACCCCGCTACTCTAAAATCACTTAAGTGTGTCATTAATGAAGCCATCACTCCCCCAACACCTACCCATAATTCCATCCTAAATTATAACGTCATCCACACCATCAAAACTATCCAATCCCCATCCCATGAACACATTGAATCTCCCATCCCTCTTCTCACACAATCTAAGGAGTCCAACCATGTTCAACCCTCCCACCACATCATGCCATCCATTCAAACCCAAGTTTGTGATGAACTCATTCTAAAGCATGCTCAAACATCCCCCTTTCCAAATAAATATATTTCCATCCCATCTAATCTCTCTCACAATCCCTTACCATCTCTTATTAAAAACTTGAAAGCTAAGTAGTAATTCTCACCTTTAAGAGATACAATAATTACACCACCACTAGCTTCATTTTTACTACTTGACCCATTAAAATACATGTTTCATGCCTCGTTAGGCTATTTTTTGTGATGTTACTCATCACTTTAACAAGATTAGGTACCACAAGATCAACCTCATGCATTAAATAAACACCAAAACTAACCTCTTCCAAATTTTGGTATGGATCAACCTCATGATTTTTAGTTGCTCACTCATCAAGGAGTACATTAGGAATGCCTTTTGTTGGTGTGTTGTTTTCTTCGACAATAGGGTGCTCTTCATTATCAAATATAACACAATTTGCATTAACAATAATAGGTACATAAAGTTCTATGTGGTCTTTGGCTATTGGTTCTTATATTATAGTCACCTTAGTGTCATACCTTGTCCTAAACAACATATGTGACCAATAAGAGGACACATATCTACATATCTACCTATCTTAGCAATAAAATATCTAGAAAGACATAAAGAAAAGTATGGTGGTAGGTCTATTACAAAAACATCTTGAGGAATAACAAAGTTTAAACAAGCATGAAAGGTAACACCCAAGCCCTTAACGATCCCTATAGTATTGATGGATGTCCCATCTAGCTTTATTACTCACAAGTGTTTCATACTCATGAGCCAAACTATCAACAATTTTATTTGGCATCACAAAAATACTTACACTTGAGTCTATCATGCAGTTATGTACTAAATGCTTACCAATGATAAAAAAGACATAAAAATGTGGTGGTTTTACCTCTTTAGATTTATGTTCGCACTTAGCTTGGTATTTACTGGTGAGTACAACTTTGGGTAGGTCCTTAGGAGACTCACTTGACATGCTTAGATTTGATAAGGTAGCTTGTAAGAGGCCCTTTTTCCCAATAATGGATAATGAATCCCACATTGACATAATAATATTTACCTTGTTTATATGCTCTAGAACATTGAAGGGAAAAGTACTAACCTTTTGATTCCCCTTAGGAAAAATAGTATCACTTTGAGCTTGATCTAGTTGAGCATAATTTTTTGGTTGCTCCTTGCTCACTACAACTTGATTTCTTTAAATAATTTGCATATTTGAAGTGTTAGATGGACCAAAATCCCCTACATTGGCTCGTGGAGTAGTAACAAGAACCTTATTATCTTGTTTCCCCAAATCTACAACTCTCTTCTTGGCCCTTGTGTTGGCTACAATTGGAGTTAAGTCTAATGTACCCCACAAAACTCTTCTCCTTGTCAATTCATCAAAGTTGTCTCATTTTGTGTTTATTCTTGAGGGCCTCCACGTTGTTGCAATTTTGTCTCATTAGTTATATTTGGATTCATATTATAAGTATTTTGCACCATCAATGCTTAATTAATCACTCCATTTGAGCATGTAGACTAGTTATATGGTTGATTACATGGAAGCACCATTCATACTCTTGTGCCAAATTATTTTAAACAAGTACAAGCTCCCTTGATGTACTTGCAACATTGAGATTGTAGGCTTGAAAAGGTCTTGTATTAATAACCCACCTTTTCTCTTGGGAATTTGCTTAATATGGAGGTCTATTTGACTGATTTGGCTGATATGGAGCTTGATAAGGTACGAAATTATGATTTTTCTACCTCTTAAAGTTCATCATTTCATTGCAAAATGTTTGGAGAAGTACTTTTATCTCTTGGAGTTCAAAATACGGTGCTAGGAAAACCTTATCTTGGGTAGGTATCTGATTGATTATAGCTGGTATGGGATTGATTATAGGCATTTGAGCATTTATATAGTTTATTTCTAAAAAATAGGCATTGGAGGCCTAGGTGCTACTTTTTTGACTTGAATAAGATTATTTTCAGCTTTAATAGCTATGCCAAATATATTTGGTAATGTATCATCACCCATGGATTGTATCATTACAAAAATATCACTATTTAATGCTCTTAAAAATATAGAAATGTTGATTCAGTAGATGATCTTACTGCTTGAGGAATATTGTCCCAAGTCATTTGGAATCTGAAATTGAAGTCCACCATGTGTTCGTATGAGGATCTTTTGATGGTGGACAACTACTCCATCAATGACAAGTGGTCTAATCTATCTTCAAATTTCCTATATAAGGTATCACCCAGCTGGTCCCAAGTAGAAATAGAGTTCACCCTCAAGCCTCCAAACCATTTAAGGGTTCTTCCCTTTAGTGAAGCAACTAATAACATAATAGCCACATTTTCTTGAGTGATATTATGGATTGAACACAAGGTGGCTACATCATTGAAGTGCTCTATAAAGGTAGTTTGATCTTTCTCTAGTAAAAATGGAAGGTTATTGAGAGCATGAATGGGGACATCATGTTGTTGTAGATCGAGGAGGTTGTCCCTATTAAAAGTCACAAGAGCATGATTTGTAGGTACAACCATAAGAATCAAAGGTGTTTAATTTATAAAAATATGTTGAAAAGGCCTATTAAGAGGAGGTGTAGAAACTGTTCTTACTGTTGGGCTTGTACTCTTTTTTATTGTTCTACCTCTTCATCTAGGTGATGAGAGCTATAAGGAGGCAAATGGTTATTAATTCCCTCTAGTTTGTATCCTTCTCATTCACTTTTTTGCACTAATATATTTGAAACAAAGCTCTAGATTTCCTATAAATGCTCAAAATTCTTCATAAAGTTGAAAGGTACCAATACACACATAAATACTAGCAAGAAATGAAATATTTTCTTTAAGATTGTTTTAGTCCAAACAGTCCCACCGGGCTTGCCAAAAAGTGTTATCAACTAGATATGCACCCTTGGTGAGTTATCAATTCAACAATCCATTGAAACATGGGAAGATATCACAAAGTATGGGCTTTCATATCTTGAGATTGACATCCAAAGAGGGTTGGTTCACTTGAAATTTCACCTATATTGACCTAAACAAATGTTTTTTTCTATCAAGGAAAAGGAGAGAGAAGACATAAAATGATTATAATTCCTAATGTGGTGATGCGCCAAATTGCTACTAAGACCTATGACGTTTTGAAATACAAATTCCCAAGAATTCAACTTTTTTTTACACAACTCAAGTGTTTCACATGATCATGCATGAGTGTTTTGTAAGAAGGTTTGAATTTGTACAATTTTAAGAAGGAAAACTGTAGTTTTTCACAATTAACAATTGATTATATTCATTACACAAACAACAAACTACATTAATGTATGTGTTTTTTGTTCAAAGGTGTTGTAAATGAGACATTTTGTGTAAAAACCACAACCTTACAACAAGGAAAATACTAGGAATTTTAACCATGAAGTAAAATTAGACCATTTCATAAAAATAGGATCTAAAATTTTTCTTTCGGTAATTGAAATTACAACTACATAACTAAATACATAAGCATTTCATAATAAAATCATTTTACTTTTCGAACTAAAAAGAATAAATAACCTTTTCCTTTTACATTTCCAACATCAATGCTTTCAAATAAATAAGATATAACATTTAAATTTTAAGGAGCAAGGCCAAAGATCCCATATTTGAATACTTTCTATCTCACAAGACTCGACATGTCATCTATAAGAGGGAGAGCATCACCTAGGAATTTTACCTCCAACCACAAATTGGTGGTCCCCGCACACTTTCCTAACTGGAAGTGGCCCTACCCTTCAATGAAGAGTATAGTTAAGAACCCCCTAGTATTTCCATCTAAGCTCTAGTTTTGTACCCTACTTCACCAATACCATCAAATAACTATGGATGTCTTCTAACTATGTATGACAACTTTCATTAGTTAAGCAAATCCAGAACACAATGAACCGACAAGTGTAAGTAGAGACTATTGCACTCACTTTGGCCAAAGTATTTGAACTATGTTCAACCACTATTTATGAGTGGAGTCATTCATTCACCCACCTCTAATCGACTTGGAGAACCTTATCTGACCTAAGGTTAAAATTATATTGTAGACCAACTAGTTCTACTATCAAAAGGTTTACATTCATAAGTGTTTACCTACTAATGCGGACAATATGATTGGATTGGTAAAAAATATTGGGCAATTAATCCCCTTGTTACATTCTTATAACATCTAGGGTCTAGGCTACTACCTCTATTTCAAGTCCTAACACAAACCATAAGGTTTACTTCTTACCCATTCTTAGGCTTCTTGGCAAATATTGATGACACTATGCCATCATCTTGACATACACATGATCATACAAAACATAATGGCATTGCATCATACAAGCATGGAAATAATAATATTTAAACCAAATAGATGATTACTTCCTCTTACTCAAGTTTTAAGCTCTCATTATCAAGTTATAAGGTTGGGTTCAAAAAGTATCATAAGAAATAATGGGGTACATGATATATAATATCATCAATATTTCAAGCAACTAAATATCATTCTCAACCCTGATTTCTCATTAAATATACAATGTAATATGCTATTTAGTCTTATTTGACTCTTCCAAGAAAACACTAAATCAGTCTAGCCATTTCTCTAGCATTTGTACTAAGTTTTCCTTTATGAATTCATGGATATTAGACTATATAAAATGTTACATATATATTTATCCTTTCACTTTTGCTTTCAACAATGATAATGTAAATTATATTATAAAGTTTGATATTTCAGACTACACGTATTCTCATTATCTCATACAATCATAATAAGCTCTTTCCTTTAACATACTTAGCAATCCCTAGCATGGACTTAAATGTGAGTTCCTAGCTTCAAGATTATTAACATGATACTATCTTTTTGCAAATATTATTTATTGCTTTTAGATTAGAAGAATATAACAAGTTTAAAACAAAGAAAAACATGTAGATAAATTCCAACTCTTGGCTGTAAATAAGTTGCTCTTAATGATCTCCACATACAACCTCAAACTTTGAATAGTGATCATCGCCACATGAAAAACATCCTCCAAGAGGACCTCACATTTTTTAAGGCTTCACTAAGTTATCTCCATTTCTCTTAGATTTATTATTCCTTATATCCCCTCTAGACTCATTTTGATTATTACGGGAACCCTCTTCCCCTCTCTTATGATAGTCTTGCTTATCATTCCTTCTCTTGAAAGGATGGAAAGACTGGAACCAATTAAATTTCTTGCAATTTTTCTCCCAATAGACAACCATGGACTTGAGATTTTTCTCTTGCTTAATAGCCTTTTCATATACCTGGTCCATTGTGGTGGGATCATGCACATCCACCTCAATTTGGGCATTTAATCCCATAATGAACTTCTTGATCTTGAATCTCTCTTCCTTTTGGTATTGTGGAATATATTTAAGGAGGCATGCAAACTTCTCCTAATATTCATTCATGAAAGGATCTCACTGCCTTGAATTTTGGAAGTCCATGATTTTCTTATCAATGTAGAGTTGTGGAAACCATCTTTGCTTGAAGATGGCTATGAACTTGTCCCATGTTAACTTCAAATAACTCAAACCCAGTTCCATTCTTTTGTTCATCCACCACATGGATGCTTTTCTAGCTAATCAATAAGCTCCCTAAACTGTATTGGTCACTTCAGAGCAAGATCTCAAAGTATTTCTCCATTTCGGTGAGCCATGCCTCTGCAACATCTCCGCTCACTATATTGTCAAACTTCAGTGGAGTAATTTTCTTTATATCTATTGATAACTCCTTGGCCAATTGGTTTATTTTAGCCTCATCTAATCTTGATTCATAATGGGTTTCACTATGTTCACTTTGAGTGTTGTGCTCGTGACGATTCTCATCTTCACCCTTAATAGTAGGTTCCTTTTTGAGTCTACCACTAGCTTCTCCCAGGTTATTGATTCTCTCCCTTGTTTCATGTAATATAGTGAGAATTTGGTCAATTTTTGCCTCAAAATTCCTAGAAGGTTTCCCTACCTCCTATCTTCTTTCTTGGTTGTTCCTAGTTCGAACCATTATGGAGTTCTACTTCACCTGAAGTTTCCAGTTTAAATGTTTCAATTAGTTCCCAATTATTGCATTCATTCATTCAAATTAAAAATATTTGCATACATCCTATTATAAGCAATAGAGAGATTTTTGACACAAATTTTTAAAACTTTCCTTTATTATATCAAAGATGGGTTATACATCACCCTTATTTATTGTAAGCTTTAGCATAGAATGACTATTTGTTGTGGCCAAGAGGAGTATATCCCTTAAATTCCTCATCACTATCAGAGTATAGATCATTATGACCTTGGGTGCTGGATGCACTCACAAATGTTCTCCCAACCCTTTCAGATGGTTCAAAGGGGTATTTATGCTGCCTTCACTTGGCATGTGTCTAGAAGGAGATGTTTTATCTGAATCAACTTGTTGTATGTGTGTTATGGCCTTGGCTGCCTCCTCCATCTACTTTTTCTCTTGTATAATGTGTTTTATAGCATCATTGAGGGTTTCAGAGTCACCAAGCCATACCTCCTCATTAAGGTTATTTCCTTCAATGGTTTTTATTAGAGTTTCTCGCTCTTTCTTAGCCTTGAGATACCATTCATTTCCAATTAAAAAATTCATGGAAGTCATCTTAAGCCTCGCCATTCTAGCACAAGAATATCCAAGCATTAGCCATTGCTAATGTTGGAGGTTATACTTACGTAGTGAGCTCATAGGCCCAAAGTGTGGAACCTGATAACTCTGATACCATATGTAGCAACCACAACCTTACAACAAAAAAATTATTAGGAATTTTAGACATGTAGTAAAAATAAACCATTCCATTATAAATAGGATATATACTTTTTTTCTTTCAATAATTGAAATTACAACTGCATAACTGAATACATAAGCATTTCATAATAACCTCATTTTACTTTTCAAATTGAAAAGAACAAACAACTTTTATTTTTATAATTTCCACATGAATGATTGTAAATAAATAAGATATAACATAAATCTTTAAAGGAACAAGGTCAGAGATCCCATATTTGGATACTTTTTATCTCACAAGACTCGACATGTCATCTACAAGAGGGAGAGCATCACCCAGGTGTTTTACCTCCAACCACAAATCGACAATCCCCCGTACACCTTCCTAATTGGAAGTGGCCCTACCTTTCAACGAAGAGTATAGTTAAGAACCCCCTAGTATTTCCATCCAAGCTCTGGTGTTGTGCCCTACTTAACCAATATCGTCAAACAACTATGGATACCTTCCAGCTATATATGACAACCCTAATTAGTTAAGCAAATTCAGAACATAGTGAACATATAAGTGCAAGCAGAGACTATTGCACTCATTTTGGTTAAAGTATTTGAACTATGTTCAACCACTAGTTATGAGTGGAGTCATTCGTTCACCCACCTCTATTCAACTTATAGAACCTTATCCGACCTAAGGTTAAAATCATATTGTAGAATAATTGGTTCTACTATAAGAAGGTTTACATTCATAAGTGTTTACCCACTAAGGTGGATAATATGATTGGATTGGTAAAACATCTTGGGCAATGAATTCCCTTGTTACTTTCCTGTAACATCTAGGGTCTAGGCTACTACCTCTAATTCAAGTCCAGAACACAAACCATAAGGTTTACCTTCTTACCTATTTTTAGGCTTCTTGGAAAATATTGATGACACTATGCCATCATCATGACATACACATGACCATACAAAAGATACTGACACTATGCCATACAGGCATGAAATAATAATATTTAAACCAAATAGAGGATTACTTCCTGTTACTCAAGTTTCAAACTCCAATTATCAAGTTGTATGGTTGGGTTCACAAAATATCATAAGAAATAATGGGGTACATGATATATAATATCACCAAGATTTCAAGCAACTGAATATCATTCTTGAACCCAAATTCTCATTAAATATACAATGTACTATGCTATTTACTCTTATTTGACTCTTCCAAGGAAACACTAAATCAATCTAGCCATTTTCATAGCATTTGAACTAAGTCTTCCTTTATGAATTCATGGATAACAAACTTTATAAAAAAATTACATATATATTTGTTCTTTCACTTTTGCTTTCAATAATGACAATGTAAATTCTATTATAAAGTCTCATATTTACAACTATACGTATTCTCATTATCTCAGATAATCATAATAAGCTCTTTCCTTTAACATACTTAGCAATCTCTCAGATGAACTTAATTGTGAGTTCCTAGCTTCAAGATTATTAACATGATACTATCTTTTTACAAACTTTATTCCCTGCTCTTAGATTAGAAGAAGATATTAAGTTTAAAATAAAGAATACATGCCTATAAATTCCAACTCTTCACTGTAAATAACTTGCTCTTAATGATCTCCACGTATAACCTCAAACTTTGCCACTACAACTTCCAACTTTTCTCAAACACACGTTCAACTTTCTTCACTTTCTACTCTCAAATTTTTCCCTTTTGTATTTGTTGTCTCATATGAATTGAGGCTTCAATCTCATCTTGAACTAGTAGTACAACATGTTCTGCAATATCTTCTTAGTGTTTCAAATTAACTGGTAAGTTAGGCTCCTATGTGCTCTTTTCAGCTTGCTCAATGAAACCAGGTAATTGATCAAACAAATAATCTAATCGCTCCTCCTCATGTGGTGCCTTCTCAAATGAAGCCTGGGCATCCTGTAAGTGAAGATTTTTGAATGGTAATTCCTGTACTCTGTTTTCATCCATGTTATAAACATCATTAGAAATTTTTTCAAATGAGTCAAAATCCAAAGGGTTCAACACTAAGTTTGAACCAATATCCTCTTTGCATGTAATATGGTAATTTTGAGCTGGGGACACAGTACAAGAAGCAACAACTTTCTGCTCATTTTGTTCATTCTTTTGCTGCTCTAATCAGTAAACTTCCAAAGCTAAACACAATGGGTTTACGTTTCTGACCTTCTCCACGAGGAGTAAAGTGTCCTTATCAATGGGCTGCTCTGTAACCACACTTAGAAGTTCTTCCTCTTGAAACTGATTTGAAATGTAAGAAGTTGTTTGGATATCATGCTTTTGAGCAAGCAAACACTTGATCTGCTCTTCTTGTACAACTAACTCCCTTCTGAGTTTTTCTTCAAACTGTCTCCTTTGTGTCTCCAATTCCTGCTCATGAAGGTAGACCTAATACTCTAATTCCTGCTGTTGTGTATCAAGCTCATGTTGCCTTCTAAACTCTTCTATCTGCTTTGCAATGTCTAACAATACATCCTTCATGTTATTCATGTTATTCTTCATATAATCAACCTCTTGGAGCTAATTTTGGACATCTAAATGTTGATCTAAAGGCTGAGCAGAGGAGGGTGGGAGGTAAGCATGTTGAGCATGTTGATAGGTTGTTGTTGCATGGCTATTTGGGATAAAACTAGCAGCATGATTGGCCTGATATGGCTGATAGGGTGATTGTTTGACAAGATTTTCATGAAACGGAAGTGGGTATACATGCTACTATGAAAATCTGGCATTTCTACTCATATAAATGTTGGAAATCAAAATATTAAACTTGTAATTGAAACATACCAGCACTGAACTTGTTGAAACCAATGAATATGCTTGAAGTCGTCAAGTATAAATTTGTACCTCTGAAAGGTAAAAATGTTGCTGCATATACCAGAACAATAGCTTGTATCTTTGAATTTCTTCTCTGGAGTGATCTTCAGAGTCCCACCGAGTGTGCCAAAAACTATTGTCAATCAGATTGGACCCGAGTGCTTGAATGACTAAATTCAACAATCTGTTGAAACATAGGTCTATCTTCACCATAGGAATACCCACAGCCTGAAGATAGTTCCCATGTTTCAATAGATTGCTGAATTTAGTCATTCAAGCGTTCGGGTGTAATTTGATTGACAACAATATTCTCATGATGGAGGGATAAAAACCAACTAAAAAAATACTAATTTCTTTTTTCAACTCACGCCCAACTCTCCTCATTGTTATTCTTGCGATAAAATGCAAATATGAATAGGAAAGAAATATTACTTCTCCTTCCAATTCATGCATGATTTTCTCTATCTTTTTCTCACAATAAAATGCAAAAATGAGTAGATTTAATTACTTATCCCCCTTCAAATCTATTTCCCTTTTCTCAATAAATGAACTTTTGTCCAAAATAGAAATTGGTTGCCTAAAATGGAGGATCAAACAACTCAAAATATGCCACGACCTACATTATCATCAAAGGTAGGAAGAATACAGTTCAAAAAGGTCACCTATGCAACACATAAGGTTGTCATGATTTGCATTGACTAAGCCCATTCACAACCAAAACCCCCATGATTTCATTATGTTGTTTTGTGCATTTAAAAATCAGTTTGCAAATTGTGGAAGCTATGGGGGAAGTCTTCAAATAATGCCACAACTCTCGCCACCCTTGCCACACGCTTACAAGAAACCACAAACTCATTGCCTAATTTGTGGGCTCCATAAGAATAGGAACATGTGCAAAAAGTTTCATATCACCACTTTGTTGTGGTTTAATTTAAACTTAAAATGTGCATTACTCAGCCACCAACGTGGCTTCAAAAACAAATTAATAATGCCCATGCTAGCGTTACGATATAGCGCTATAACAACCTTTTAAAATACTCTTTTAAGAAGTATTATGAATCAGTTTAGACACCACAGTTTATGAGTGGTTAAACTGCCATGCTAATATGACTTTTTAATTTTCAGTTAATTAAAATATAATATATATTTATATATACATCAATATATATATATATATATATACATCAATATATATATATATATACATCAATATATATATATACATCAATATATATATATATATATACATCAATATATATATATATATATAATATATATATATTGTTGGCATTTAAATTAGCACCTCTGGAGTGCTATTTGTAAATGTTTAGCTATTTCAAATGTTTTGCAACATTTCTTCGTTATTTAAAGAGGAAAAGTCCCTCTTTTGTTGATTTATACGTAAGTGAAAGGTATGGAGCAAGTAAACTACTATCCTATATTTTTTACTCAGTGGTAGGAGACAAGGGTGCATAAACACAAGTGCGCCGCAACTAAGCTTTTTCTCTAGTTTCGACAAATATTAACTACGACTAAAAATTGGCTTATCTATCCTATATCCTCAAGGTAAACAAAGCATGAGGGCGTAGGAGTGGGAATGGATGGTTCAATCGCTTGGTCAAATTAGTCTCTCAAGATGTATTTGAAGGCTCTGAACTCCCAGATTTGTATTGAAATCAAATCCATATAAGTAATCCTTAGGATAACTTATATCTCAGGATTCCCAAGGAGGTACCAAGACCTTTATGAGGTGTAGGCTAAAAAAGTAAGTTTTGAGAAACAACAAAAAGACGATAATCTTATCTCCTAAATTCCCAAGGAGGCACCAAGGCCTTTCTAAGGTGTAGATTGAAAACAGACTATTTAAACACAACACACAATGATAAAACCTTGAGACTTTTGGATCAAAGGCATGGTAACTCTCTTGATTTATTATCTCAATACTTCACCAAAGAATACACGTTGGGACAACAACTTATCTTAAAGAGACAATCACACATGCTGCGATCAAACCAATGAAACATGAACAAAGATTGGACACACCTATTTGAGTAGAGAGAGCACAAGTTTTACTTAGTGCTTAACTATAACAAATACGATCCAAGAACATATAATAAGCGAACAATGTGAAGGAAAAATTGCTCAACATTTTTCTACCGTGAAGTAAAGTTAAGAAAATAACGAGCCTAAGACTCTTATTTATAAAACTCAAAGGAGCGGGCAACCCTAAAATCTCCTTGAGTTAACAATGAGTTTTTTCCAATCAATTAGCAAGATTTATTCCTCTGAAAGGCGAACAGACAGTTAACTGGAAAACTACTTCAGTTAACTGAAAGTAAACAAAGAGTCAACTGGAAACTACTTCATTTGACTAAAACTAAACTAGAGGTGAACTTTAATACAAAGTATGCCTCCAAAATAGACATCCACGTTAGTGGAGATCTAAGATCTATAAATTATGGAAGTCAATTAGACATCCTTAATCAGTGGGATCTGACAATGCATGATTTGTGGGATGTGGAGTTAACTTGGAAAGGGGCATCAAGTTAACTCCAATTACATTTAATGTCTTTTCGAGTTGACTTGGAAAAAGGCATCAAGTCAATTTCAAGTATCATAAATGTCAATTGGAGGATAGTACATCCCAACTAGGTGTCTTTACAACTCCTCATCTTGAGTCAACAACTCCTTTAACCAGTTGTTGACTTTTTTGCGTCTTGCAAACTACATTTGATAATTGATCTTCTTTCCAGCTACGTCATCCAGCCTTGTTGACATGGAATGTGGAAGGTAGTGTGGTAGTGACTGGTGGCGGCTCTATGTTTAGAATGACTACCTTCCATATTTGGCTATGGTGTGAATGGTGATGTCATTAACGCCTTCCAAGGCATCTAATCTTGATTATGAACTTTTTTGATGCATGCCTGTGTTGAGTGTTTTCAGAAATTTGTGAAGTAGGACCATTTTGGTCTTGACTTCAACTTGAGAGCACTATATTCTAAAAAACTCGATCGTTGACTGTAAACACGAATATGTTCAAACAACTTCTGAAAACCCCTAAAAATAGCCACCCGCTGAGAAGTATTTTTTTGAAAAAAATCTAGAACATGGGGTTTGTTTGTGCTTCAATGTTGAACAAACCCAGATCCTTAGATTTTTTATTCTGAGACTTTTCTAGAAAAAATCCCTCAAAATAGGGGTAGCAAGTTTGCTAATTCTGGAAAATTTGAAGAGATGGGTTTCACTAGAAAATTATGTTGATCATACCCAATTGGCCAGATTTGTGATAGCCTATTGTTTTCTATGACATGCAAGAATTTTAAGATAGAAGAGAGGAAGTAGACAAGAGGAAGATGAGAGGAAGAATAGAAGTTATTGTTGCCCTCTCTGAGAAAATTCTTTGCTAGATGCAACCTTTGAAAAGACAAACCTTCCCTGTCACTAATCTTCAAAAAATACCAAAGAATGATTGAAAAACCTTCTTCAGGTCTTGAAAAACATCCTTGGAGAGCTTATTGTTGTTCAAACCCTCAACCTGCAAAGAAATGAGCATAATGGAAATTTAGGCTTGATCATATGGAGATTTGTGCTTGAATCCATGAAGTTTGGGAGCCTAACTCATGATCTAAAGTTGATTTGGCTTGATTTGGAGTTCAAAAGGTAGGTATCCATTGATCGTGAGGTGAATTGGCCAAGTTTTCCTCCAAAATATCTCATTTGGTCAAAAAAACATGCCTTTGACCTTTTTGGGTGTGCCTTTTGAGTTTGAGCCCTTTTTCATCATTTTCATGTTGAATGATCTCTGTTTGATCCAACGTTTCAGGTTGATTGAATGACCCCGAGAAGCTGCTGATAGATTCACTGAATAGTTGGATCTGTGCTGAAGAGAAGTGCCTAGGAGGTTCTAAGCTAGAAAGAGGAGTTTGTGACCCTAAAAAGAAGGGTGCCTTTTCTAAGAAAAAGCATTTTTTCCTTGCCTTGGTCATTCTTTGATATTTGTTCTTTCAATCTCTTCATTCTAACCTCATGTGCTTTGATCCATAATTCTTGTTGATTAGAGAGTCAAATAATCTCATTTGATGTCTCATCAGGTAACCAACTCTACTTCTCAAAAGATGATTGGAGTTTCATTTTATAGAAGTCAGTTGAAGGTCCCCTAATGCAAGGGCACCCCTCACTAAAAAGGGTGCTTTTGCCTTCTTGCTTAGTGATTTTCATCCTGAAAGATGCTCTAATTGATCCTCGTAATTAGGCAATTGACTCATCAAATTCCTGTGCTTATAGTTTTGTTGTTGAGATTGACCTAAATGGTGAAGGTCATCTTAGGGAACCCTCTATCATTTGACATCAACTGGAGGCCCAAAATAAAGGGTGCCTTTCTCTGGAAAGGGCTCTTTTCCCCATGCCTTAGCACATTTTTTAATGCTTTGCTTTTAGTCTCTTTCTGGGACATTTACCACCTGATTGCTTCCACCTGCTGCCTGGAAAACTCGATGAACATGTTGTTGATTTGACTAAGAGGCTGGGACTAAGCTAAAAAAGTTCCTTACACACAACAGTTGCTGACGAGGTCATCAGGTACCTCAAAAGGAAGGGCACCCCTAGCCAGCAAGGGCGCTTTTAGCTTGTAACTTATTGATTAAACCTTCATTTGGCATGTTCAATCAACCAACCATTGCAATTGCTTGACTCATCCCCCAACATGGCTGATAGATCCGTCGATGCATTGAAATAAAGTTGAAGAGACCTCATGAAGGCATGAAATTCCTAAAAATGACATCTGGACCACCCCATTCAAGGGCGCCTTTGCTTGAAAAGGGCTCTTTTTTCAATGTTGGATCATCATTTTTGTTGTCTTTGTCAACTGCCTCTTTTCACTTTGATGACGTTTGTTGGTGATTGCTTCATCAGACGATCTTGTTGAATGTTACGTTGTCGAGTTGACACGAGCACGAAGAAGATGACTATCTTAGAGAAGTCAGATGTTTGCATTTACCCCCTGAGAATCAAGGGCACCCTTCACTAAAAAGGGCTCTTTTTACATCTTGGACTGATTTCTCCTTCGTAACGTTTCTAGAGTTAGCCAATTTTCAATATTTTTTAGTTTAAGAAATCTCCTTCGTCAAAGATCATTTTGTCCTTTTCTGCCATGGTTGCATCGTTGATGCTTAACTTTCAGCACCTCGTACTGGCCAATTTGCCATTAATGGCTGCAGAGCTCCTAACTTTTCTTCTAAAAAAATGAAAACATACCCACTAGAGTTAAACTGTCTTTTGATGATTCTGACTTGACTAGTGTGATCGTGAAGTCGAATAATCCTATCAAAATAATTTTCATTTGTTTCTAGGGAGGTCCTATTTTAAGGGAATTTCCCTAAAAATAGGGATTTTCAAAATTTTAACCATATGTTCCTTGACAAAAACCCTATGTTTGGTTTGACCTAAAACAAACTTTTGATGACATTTTTACATGATTTAACTCAATTTAAGCAAAATGCCAAAAATTTATTTTGGGTACAACATATATATATATATATACTTTTCATTATTCTTTTATCTACATATACATATACGTATATACATATGAATATACGTAAATATTTAAGCATCTTATCTATACATACATACATATATATTAGTATATATTAGTATACTAATATACAATATATATATATATACACTATTCATATATACAATATTATATTTATTATTTACAAAAGATATTTGCAATTAATGTAATTTTGATTATAGGGGTTTTATTTTCCCTAAAGATACTTATCTTATCAACCTAGGTTTAAGACTCACAAAATTGGTACTTAAACTAACTTGATGAAGTGAAATTGAACTCAAATGACATTACTATCAAGTCCTTAAGCTATACCCTTCTCTCAGGTTATACTCTCCCTCTCCCTTTGGAAGGCGTGATGTCTTACTTGCATTTTCACTTAGAAAAACAAACAAGTAGTTAGTTGTAACATTTACTTCATATTCATATCATTGTATATTTACCAGTAATTCATTTAAATGCAAAAACCATCACATTGCATAAAATTCATCATACCATTTATCTTTCATACTTTCATAATCACATAATTCATCATTGCATTTAATATAAGGTAAAAAGTAATTTGTATTTCAAACGTGGGGTGTAACAGTTGTCCAGTGTTGCATGGATCCTTTGTTGGAAGGTTGCTTGTTGCGATGGCAAGGGGTTCCCATGAGGTTGCAGACCTTGTGTCTTGTTTGGAAAATGACTCACATAGTGGTCACCACCACATGAAAACCATCCTCCATGAGGACCTTTCCTTTTTGAAGGCTTCACTGAGTTATCCCCATTTCTCTTGGAATTATTATTATTACCATTCCTTTTGTCCCCTCTGGATTTGTTCTTATTATTACGAGAACCCTTGTCTCCCCTCTTATGATAGTCCTTATTGTTCCTTCTCTTAAAAGGCCGAGAATACTAAAATCAATTAAATTTCTCTCTTAGTAGACAACCATGGACTTGAGCTTTTTCTCTTGCTTAATAGCCTTTTCATATACCCGGTCCATTGTGTGGGACTATGCACATCCACCTCTCCACTAATTTGGGCATTCAATCCCATAATGAACTTCCTAACCCTAAATCTCTCATCCTTTTGGTGTTGTGGAACATATTTCAAAAGGCATTTGAAATTCTCCCAGTATTCATTCACAAAAGAATCTCCCTACCTCAAATTTTGGAAGTCCATGAGTTTTTGGTCAAAGTAGAGTTGTAGCAACCATCTTTTCCTGAAGATGGCTACAAACTCGTCCCATGTTAACTTCAAAGAACTCAAACCCAGTTTCATTTTCTTGCTCATCCACCATGTGGATGCTTCTCCAACTAATTGATGAGCTCTCCAAACTACCATGGTCACTTCAGAGTAATATCATATCTCAAAGTATTTCTCCATTTTAGTGAGCCATGCCTCGATGACATCTCCACTCACCATACCGTCAAACTTAGGTAGAGTAATTTTCTTCATATCTCTGAAAAAATCCTTGGCCAATTGGTTTCTTAAATCCACATCTAAGTTGGATTTAGAATGGGTTTCACAATGTTCACTTTCAGTGTTGCACTCATGGCGATTATCATCTTCGCCCTAGATGGTGATTTCCTTTCTCAGTCTACCCCTAACTTCTCCCTCGAGTTTATTGATTCTCTCCCTTGGATCATGCATCATAATGAGAATTTGGTCAATTTTTTCCTCAAAATTCCTAGAAGGTTGCCCTACCTCCTAACTTATTTCTTAGTTGTTCCTAGTTCAAACCTGTAATGGTGTAAATTTACACCCTGTGCAAATTCCCATTAATTTACCTTCATTTTAGCCTCACAAGTCTAATAATGCAAAAATGCACCACTTTTTCTTTGATTTTTCCACATGTCCCTGTCGTCTAGCATGGGTGAAGGGAATTTCTATCAGGGATGCTTGCACACCATGCTCACATCTTGATAAGATTCCTGTGTCAAGAAAGGGTAAATACATTATGATTCTCTATCACTTGCGAGCATAATATCCCCCTGCTGAATCTTAACCTATAGGAATGACTATTTGCCTCCAATTTTCCCATTTAAACTCACTTCTTTCACTCTCTCAAACTATTTTTGAATTCCATCTCATTCTCAAGCTCATTCTGACTCTCTAACACTTCTTGCTTTATCTCACTATCTCTTGCTACTACCAACTTCATACTTGCCTTCTACACCATCTTCTTGCTTTAGTGCCATTATTATTGCAAGTTCTTGAAGCTCTTCTTCATTGGCATGGTGGCTTTTCTCTTCTCATTTCTCTGTTAGCCTTGAGTGCTCATAGAAAGGGAGGTGACATTGTGTCTATTTGTTTGTTTACATTATCATTCTTGTAGAGTAGCATCTAGGTTGTCTTTGCTATCTATTTTATTGTGTCTATTCTATCTACTTCTTTATCGCCTTTCTACAATCTTGTTATCTTCTATCCATAGAGGTGGGAACAACAAAATGAGGACTTGACTGAGACAAGTTCCAAAACATAGCCCCAACATTTTTATTGTCACTATGTGTAGGTGTTATTTGTTTGCTTGGAGCTAGCCGGAGAACTAGACCTTCAGTAAGTTGGCATTTTTCTTCTTTCTTTTTCTTTTCACTATTAGAGTAGCTTTCATAGTATTCTTCTTGTTATATGTTGCATTTCCATACGTTTCTATCAAATAGTAAAACCAAAACATTTGGGTTATCAATAGACTATATGTTTATGGCTGCTACTTGACCCTTTATCCATATAGGACGTCATTGTGTCTCTGAGACTCCAGTACGACGTGTTGAAATCCGACCCCCACGTTGCCATCCTCTGGTAGAGATTCATCTAGTTTGTAGTATGAGACCTCTGTGGTTAGCTCACCTAGTTCTAAAAAACATTGTCATAAGCAAAAGGGAAGTTCAGTCATGTTTTCCCTTCCTTTTCAGCTGTCCATTCCCTTTCAGCTTATTAGGTAGTCTGAGGTAGTTTAGGGCAATTTTCTCCCTTAAGCTCTTTCGTGACTTGAGAGTTTTGGGGGCAACGAATCCCTCTTCTCTATATTTTGGTGAACTCGACGTGAACTATCTTCTTCCATCCCTTTGGGTCAAAAATCTTTCTCTTGTGTCTTAGGCGTGTCATAGATTCGTGTGTAGTAAGGCTTTAGTTTCACAACCCAATCTACAACCTTCAGACACGATGTTAGAAGGAGCCTTCGATAGATAGGAACGAAATCTATATAGGTCATTTTTTGCAAATCATAGTCTTCTACATATTTTGAGCTAATCCCATCTAAGCACATGAACATGGTCTTGTTCACACATATTCCTCTTGCTGAGAATGCAAGTGTTATGCATGACATAACTTTTTCCTCGCATGATTTGCCACTAAATAGGAAGACTTCCTTGTTGTACGTTCCCGCTCGAGTTAATGGTAACGTAGTGACTGGTGTCATGGTCGATCTGACAAATCAGGTGAATGTGATAATTGAGGAAACCTTGTTCATAAACAATTTGCATAAGGAGAAATATGAAGAGTCACAAGCCACTCTCTGTACTCACAACATACTTTTTATTTCCCCTATGGGCACCATTTCTTTGTTAGTTTTGGTAGGTTGTTGATGTGTCATTTGTTGTGATCCAAGAGTCTAACCTATTTAGAGTTAGGCTAGGCATTCCATGGATGGCCTCTATGAACGATGTTGCCTCTTTAGTCCATAAATGTTTAAAGTTCCCCCATGAGGGTGTTGTGCACACGGTTCATGATACTGGCTACAAGCCACTGGTGTCATGTGGGGGCTTCTCTTTGGATCACTTTTGGCTAGTTGTGATTGAACCTCTCCCTCCATGGGCAGATTTATTATATTGATCTTATTTTAAATATAAGATTGGGTGCTCAACGTTGAAGGTTAGTTTTCTCATGTCTCCCTATTTTGTTTCTGTTAAGGCCTCTATGATAGTGCAACAACGATCTAATTCTTCTGCCCCGTCAAATGGGAAGGAGAAGCTTGCACTCACTTTAGAGCCTTCTCCTTTTGCATATTCTACTCCATTTTCTTCCACTTCTCGAACCATGGTGGCATCCTTGATTCTCTCTCTCATGCCTTGCATGAGAAGTGCGATGGTGTCCGCATGGTGAAAGGCGAAGCATCTGACTTTTCAATTGCCTGTTCTACCCATGATTCCTTGACCCACTATATATGGCAAGGGGAAGCATTCTCATGGGGTTATTCCTATGTCTCAGCCTCTGTAGCCTCTAATTGTTCTTCCACTTATCCCTTGGGTAGCGAATGGGAAGAGACCCGCCACCAAGGCTCTTGTGTTTGTTACTCCTATTATCGTTTCTACTTCTGTGCCTCCTCTTCCTACTATAGACATCCAAATTTTACCACTCCCATATGGTCAAACCTGTCTCATTCATCCATTTATTTCATCAATATTAATTAAGTTACTTATTTAATTAATATTTCCCCTTTCCCTAAGGTTCCTAAAGTATTTAATTTTATAATTAAATACTTTACCTTTCATTATTTTCTCTAAATTAAATACATCAATTTATTTAATTTGGTCATTTAACCTTTTGGAATTTAAATCAATTTTAAATTCCTCTTTTTCTCTATCCTTGTCACATCCTCAATGATCCTCTTCTAATTTGGATTAGTCTAATTAATCCATGGTTAGGATGTGCACACCCTTAATTAGGATTAATGTCACATCCTCCAACTTTTGCCACTTGCTTCTAATATGTCATTAATTTTCTTAATCACCTGTTTGCACAATCTTAATCTAATCCTCTTTCCATTTCTAGCATTTTCTTCAAGTCAAATTTCATCATCACTTTCTCCATTTGGCCATGACCTCTTCCCCATGTGAATTTAAAATTTACTTTTATTCCTCCAAGGACTCTCCTCTTCCCCATGTGATCATTGAAGAGTCACATCAGTCACATGGGGTCAAGAACCTTCCATTATAAGGACCTTGTCTTATCCATAAGGTACTTTTTAGCTCCCTTCATAAGAACCTCGTCTTATCCACAAGATGTTTCTCATGTGAATTTAAAATTCACATTTATTTCTCTAACCACTTCTCTCTCCCCCATGGAGATTTTTGAGGAATACTAAAATTCCGCATATGTCACTTTCCTCTCACATGGGGATAAATAGTTCTTTTTTGATGAAATCTTCTCCCCTTCCAAGGTACTTTCAAATACATCCACCTCATTTGCACTCTTTCCACCTCACCATGTATTTTTTCCATCTCATTTCCACATGGCAAGATGTGAGGGCTTGTGAGTCCTCAACTCACCATAGCCCTCCATCTTGGCCATGTTGGCTCAATCTTGACCATTGAATTTTCTAGAGAATTATCCCCTAAATATAGAGGATTTATATTTTCATTCACACATTAGGCATTGGCATAATTTTCATTCTCATTCAAGCTCTAACTTTCATACTTGCATTCTTGCACTCCAAAACCTCCATTGTTGCATATTTTCAAGCTTCCATCTATTGCACTTGTATTCATCCATCAAACTACCCACTTTGTTCATTATATTCCTCGTCTTACATAGATCATTTTGAGTCCATTTTCATCCACCTTGCCATCAAGGAGCATACAAAACATCACTCATCAAAGGGCCAACCAAGGAGTAGCTCGAACAAGGTAAAAAATCTACTCGTTTATCTTTATTTTGTTTAAGTTTAATGTAGCCCTATCTTGAGGTGTTAAGTGTTGTTTGTTGTTTTTTGCATTATGTTTTGTGTCATTTAGATAGGCTAACAACTCTTGATTACATTTCTGGCAAGCTCAGTGGACCCAAAAATGGGTCCTTTTGCTTTTACATTTGTTATTTTTTGACATTTTGTAGGTTCAGGACATAGAGAGGTGAACTTGCCCCATAAAGGGGTATCCCTGCCCTGAACAGGGGCAAACCTGCCCAACTATAGGCGACCCCGACTTGAACAGAGGCGACCCTGCCTTGCAAAGTTGCCCTTCTGAGCAGCAGAACCCAAGTTTCTTTACTGTTTTCTATAGAGGGACAAACCTACCATGGACAAAGGCTTTTGCAAGGTAAAACAGTAGTTCAAAGTTTAGTTTCAGACTCTGTTTTCTATTGTTTTGATTAAAACTAACCTCCTAACTTGTCTTGTTGGTGATTGTGATAGTTTTTCTAACATTTGTGTAGTTGTTAACGCTTATTTAAGACCAAAAGAAAGAATTCTAACATATTTGTTGTAGGGTGCACGGGTCCCCATTATTAGTTAGTTGTTTGCCTTTTATTTTTCTACTACTTAGACATAGTTTAATTAGGGGAGTTAGCATACTATTTTTCGTATTTTCAAAGTCCTTTGTGTCAACCAAGAGGGCACTATTTTATTCAAGCTATCCCCTTGCACTTCATGTGAGCCTGGGGAGTAGCCAAAAATGGTTAGTGTTCTCTTTTTAGCGATACCTGCTTGGGGATTTCATCACTCCAAGGGACGATCCCAACCACACTTACTAGCGAGGTATACAAAGGGGGGAGAGCCAAAGTAGTACCCTAATCTAGTCACGTCGTGTCTGGGAGAGTGTCGAAGCTAGGGTGATCCTTAGATAGACGTGAAGAGTTGGTCTAAGCCCTTAGTATCTCGCTGGGGTTCCCGAATCACGCTTGTAAATGAGTTGGTGTTCACGGTTGTGCCTCACCTACTGTGTGTATATCGAGGACTCCCTAGTTTTCCCTTGTTTAGCCTAGTTAAAGGATTGTGTTGGCCATACCTTTCATACTAATCTTAGGTTTGTGTTGTTTGTACTATTTTTTTATGCAAAACTAGTGAATTCCTGTTTAGTCAAGCCAACCTTATCTTTTGCATGTTGTTTGTTGTGCTTTTGGTCCTTGTCATAGCTGTTTTCACTTAAGTCAAGTCTAGGTCTATTGTAGAGGGCTGAACCTACCCTCAACAGGGGCGAACCTGCCCCCTATCTTGAAGTCATTTTTCAACTTGTTTCTGTCAAAATTGCCTATCTTTTTATTGAACAGGAAAACCTGCCCTCAACAAGGGAAAACCTGTGCTCAACAGGGGTGAACTTGCCCCCTGTCTCAGTCATTTTTTTTAGCTTGTTTCTGTCAAAATTGTCTAACTTTTCACTGAATAAGCAAACTTTCCCACAACAGGGGCTAACCTGACCTCCAGTTGGGCGAACTTGCCCTAACTTGGGAAAACTTGCCCCCTAAACAACCAATTTCATCTTCTGTTTAGTCGTTCTCAGTACCTGTTTTCTTGTTCTGAGCATTCATTTCTCGTTCCGAGCACTCGTTTTCCCGTTTCAAACACCCGTTTGCATGTTCCAAACACCTGTTTTCCCATTCCAAACACTCGTTTGCCCATTTCGAACACCCGTTTGCCCATTCCAAACACCTGTTTTCCCATTCCAAACACCTGTTTTCCCGTTCCAAACATCCATTTCCTCGTTACGAGCATCCGTTTGCCCGTTCTAAGTATTCGTTTCCCTATTCAAAGTGTTCATTCACCTATTTTGATAGTCCGTTTGACCTCTTTTTTGGTTTAGACAAGTTTGAAAGTTAAGTTAGGAGAACCTGACCTATACTTGGGCAAACCTGACCTGTACTTTGGAAAACCTGACCTGTACTTGGGTGAATCTGACCTTCAATTGGGTGAACTTGACCTGTACTTGGGTGAGCCTAACCTTGTCTTGGGCGAACCTGACCTATATTTGGGTGAACTTGACCTCTGAATAGGTGAACCTAACCTTTGGTTGGGTGAACCTGATCTCTAATTGGGCTACCTTGCCCCTAGTTGGCCGACTTGCACCTTAGTTAGATGATTCTGATCTTTATCCAACCATTCTGCATCTTTCGTTCACCAATAATTTGCATTTGCACTCTCCATAGGTCACACGTTTATCACCCAAATCATATAGGAACATCATAAAACATCCTCTAGGTTACCCATCCCTCGTCGTTTTCTCAATCCAAATCCTCTGAACTTTGATTGAATTTATTATCCAAATTGACCTAGGTGTTTGAATCAATCATCATCCTACAACACCTGCTTAGGATCACCGTCCATCCTGAGTCAGTCATCACCATTCAGCCCAATCAATCCACTTCCATCTCAAGTTGGATTTAGTGTCGCAATCATCTATCTATCCTTAATCTAATCAATCAACACCTTAAGTCACCTAGGGTGATTTTTGAACTTGGTTTAGAATCCCTTCTATCATCTTATCTCATCCATCATCTAATCTTACCAATCATTTCATCAACCAATCTTATCCACTTTAATCCTTATCCAATCATCCAATCTATCAATCCAATCCAATCTCATCTTTATCAAATCATCCAATCAACTAATCCACTAAGTCAATCTAATCAATTATTCAATCATCATTTAGGTCATCTTTACATTGCATCTTAGAGTTTAACCGCATCTTAGTCCACCTGGTAGTTTTGCACTTTCATGCCTATTTAGAATCGATCACAAGCTAAGAAAAAAATGGCTGAACAACAAGCCCAAGGTTCCCAGCTGAATATCCCTCAAGATCCCAACAACACCGCAAACATCCCTCAAGATCCCAACAACACTACAAATATCCTACAAGATCCCAATAACGGTGCATAATCACAATCTAATACTAACGTCCAAAACAACTGACCGCCTAGAGACGAAAACATGGTTAATCAACCCGAAGTCACCGTTGATGAATACCTAAGCAATCCCACTAATGTTCATATGATGGATTGCCTCCTCAATGAGTGCAGGGATAGGATTCTTGCTACTCTGATCATGAAAGGAGTCAAACCACCACCCGATTTCAATATGTCACAATATACTGACACCCAATCTTTTCCTGCATCTAAAAATCCACAGACCTCACAAAATGTTATAGGAAACTCCTATGTTCCCGAAGGTGCGCCTATAGAGAATTGGTACCATCCTAAATTTGGAAATGTTTTGATACACCAAGTCACCACTTATCCTCGCCTCCCATCTGATGCCTCTACGACACCACCTGATCCTAATGATCTATATGCCTATGGCATGCCGTTGAATATTCCAACTGCTCCACCACTTCCACCTCAACATCTTGGTTAACCTTCCATCAACATCGGGGGAACGCCAATCCTTGTATTGATGCCACCTCTAGGACTTGCACTTGCTAGTAATCTACTACCATCACCTCAAGGTAATGTCCCTGCGTTTCAACAACCTCTCGTTAATCCACATCAATCCACTGTGATGCATCCACCACCACAACACACCACTATCCCTTTGCAAGCATTTCCACAACATGCCATTATTGCTACTATTTTATCTCAACCACCTCATCAACAACCCCCACAACAGAATGTCACTATCCCGCAACAGAACGCCACCATTCCACAGCAAAACGTTCTAATTCCTCAACAACACACTACCATTCCTACACATCAAGTGACACAAACTATATCACAACTGTCGAAACCACCCCATGGAGCTTCTACAAAGGTCCCACAACATCACATCCCATCTTGCCCGCTTTATCAGTAGCTGCCACAACATTAACAACCACCCCAACATACACACGTTCCCACGTAGATGCAATGTAATCCCTTCACACAATATCTCTACCATCCGTCTAGCACATATACTGCTTATGCTCCTACATCTAATCCTAATCCAAATATCCATGTGGCCTCTTAGAATCCACCATGGACTCAACCACCTCTTTACACTAATCCTCCATAATCACACACGAATCCATACCAACAACAGTCTAATTCGCAACAACCTCCATACAACACACAATAGCCCAATGCTACGTATAATTACCAACACAATCCATACTACGCCTAGCAGTAGCCCTCATACCAACAATGTGCCTCATCCACGTCCTATACGCCACAACAACCACTTTATCAACAGGGTGCTCAGTCTACCTCCTACTATCAACAACCATTGCCTTACCACCAAGGGGCTTCCATGTCATCATATTATCAAACTGCTACATAATACCAGTAGGGTACTCCATCCACTTCATATTATAAACAACCACCATACCAATAGGCAACTTCCACTTCTTACCATCAAAATCCATCATCCTCATATCCATCTTATGTCAATCCGCAATCCGTTTACACCAATCAGTACCAACAAACACCTCCATATACGTCCCAGCTCGCTTATGATCCAGCTACTTCAACACCATCCTCGTCATATCAATAGTATCCTCCACACAATCAGCCTAATCCATCTAATCTGACTCCTACAGTTCCTATCAATAAAGATCTAGAAGAAGTCAAAGTCGCGTTAAATGACTTACAAGCAGGAACCGATAAACAATCATTTAAGTTTGAAGATATTTGTCCTTACTCGTTTGACCCTTCAATCTCATTGGTTCCTTTCTTGAAGCATTTCGAAATGCCAAAATTCGATAAGTAGAAGAGAACCAAAGACCCTAAGGCTCACCTTCAAGAGTTTTATGCCCACTGTCAAGAAGTCATGCATAATGACAACTACCTCATGAGATTGTTTCCTAGGAGTTTGCAGGGAATCACTATTGATTGATTCATGGGTCTCGAGAAGGGATCTATCAAGTCCTTTGCACAAATTTTAGAAGAGTTTGTCTCCCACTTCTCCTTTAATTTGGAGGACATCCATACACTAGATCTCTTGAAGGAAAAGCAGCGTGAGGGAGAAACCTTCGCGAGCTATCTTCAAAGATGGCAAGCCCTAGCCAGTCGCATGAAATCCCCACTAAGGGAAAAGGATATGATCACCTTGTTCATTGAAAACTCTCATCCGAATATGGCTCACAATTTCAAACTCCACTATGTCACAACCTTTGCAACAATAGTGGAAAAAGGTCCTATTCTTGAGAGGGCCCTTATCGCTAAAGCGCTAGTCAAAATCTTTAACTTTGATAAGGAGAAGTCGTCTAGGGATAAGTCTCGTTACTGGAATAAAAACAAAAACGTTGTCAATGATGGTGTCACTAACACTAAACACATACAAGTAGCTAATGCTTTCCAAAAGCCACAATATCCCCCTCCTCAACAGTCAAATCCTCACGCCATATCAGTGCCTCAAGTGGCACCTTGTCCTAACCAAAAATCCAATCAGAATAAATAGGGGAATGGCAAATGTCAATTCACTCAATTAGGAGAACCCCTAGGTGTTGTGTTTAATAGGCTCCTCCAAGCTAATTACTCGATCACATATCCTGTGACCAAGCCTATTGATGAATCCAAGCCTAAACCAACATGGTACAAAGAAAATGAGTATTGTGAATTCCATAAGGTTAAAGGGCATACTTTAAACAAGTGTCAAGGTTTGAAAACATACATCTAGGATCTCATAGATCGAGGTGACATACATGTGGACGGCAATGCCACATCTTCGTCCAATGCTCAATTGCAAATATACCAGAATGTATTCCCCAATCATAACTAAGGCCCTAGCATGTCAAACACCACCCCAGGACCTAGTAACAATAATAATCAGGATAACACCACCAATAACATTAGTTATAAAAATGTGTCGTTCAATTATCAGGGTATCGTCATGCATATTGAATAAGTAGAACCACGTGTATTTATGATACGCGTAAAAGGAAAGGATCCACAATGTGTTGTTACCACTAGTTGAACCCACATCACAGTCCTTGGAGCCGCTGCATCCACCTAGCTGCAACCTGTGAATTCTCAATACAACATTCTTGACCATCTAGGAAAGACTTCCGCATAGATATCCATTATAGACTTACTTAAGTCTTCTTCCGCATGCCAAGAAATCCTAAATAAGGCCTTACAGGACACCCAAGTTCCTAATGACATAGACCCTATGCAATTTTAAGCATTGTTAGGGCATCTTTCTACCACCTATCAACTAGTTTTCAGCCAAAATGACATGCCCTACATTGACTCTAATCATAATTGTCCCCTCCATCTAGAGGTCCTAGTAAATTGGCATAAAATAAAGAGGGTCTTGGTAGATAATGGTTATACAATGAACCTTTGTACATTAAAATTCATAAAATAGGTAGGATACACCCATGCTGATTTAAATAATCAAGTCATAACAATCAAGGCATATGATAATGTAGAGCATGATTCTGAAGGAACGATATGTCTTCCAATCCAGGTTGGTCAAGTTGTGCAATACACTACATGTCATGTCCTTGATCTAGAACTCCCCTATAACCTCCTCCTCGGCCACCCATGGATTCACACCATGCAAGTCGTTCCATCCACATACCATCAATGTCTGAAATTCCCATTCAATGGGGTACAAGTTACCATACACACATATCCCCAACCATTTGAATATTGTCGCGCATTAGAAGCTTATTTTCCTCATTCCCACTATTGTCCTGGAGTGGAAATGGGACCACTGTAGATGTCATCATCCCACTCATCTACCACCGCACTAGCCACCACTTCATCCACTCTATCATCCACATTTGATTCCACCCTTACCAAAGTTCAAGAGCATTGACAAGGGGTGTGGTGAATATGAAATGCACACAACTTTGAATGTGGCAACTATGCCACCCTCACCACACACATATGGCCAACCTTTGTAGTCCACACCAAAATCAAAAGACAAGACTATCACTTTGAGGTCCAAGAACGTGGGAACTAGTACTTACCGCTCTCCTGGATTAAGACAAGATGCACCAGAAGATGATATAAGCCAATGAGTCTACCATGAGGAACCTGATCCCTCTCCTCCTTTGAAAGAATATTTCTAAGAGACTTGTCCATGGCCTTCTAAATTTGCAGAGAAGTACAATTATCAAGGGGGAGGTCTTAGCGTCGAAGAGCAAGGAATGAAACACCATATTGAGGCTAATATAAGACCAAGATATTCAGGTTTGGGTCATGACACAAAACAAAAAGGACCTATAGCATCATCTAGTGCTTCTAATAACGTCAGTGAAAGCGACGATCTCCTTGAGGATATACTAGAGGAGGAATCCATCATACACGCATACGATGATGTAGATCACATTGACCTCTCTTCCATGTTTGATTGCTTATACATTTGCACCATTGACCTATCCCTCAAACATCCTGAACTTATAGACTGGGACCTACATGGTAGCACACCTATCAATAATTTCTCTACAATGAATCAGTATGTACATCTTATGGGATTGGGGGAAGATGAACACCCTAACTACAAAAGTAAAAAGAAACAAGATCAAAAAAGGTCACCTAGCGAAAACCTCCCCAAGGCGCTTCTTGACTAGGAAACGTAAAAACAAAGGGTGTATTTGATAGTAAAAACCTCAATGAGGCGCTAGAAGATGGGGATGTTCATCTTCCCCTTGTAGGAACTCAACTCTTTGAACGATCATCCATCTTGATAGAGGAAACTCAAGAGATAAATTTGGGAACTGGAGAGGATCCCAAAATCACTTGTGTAGCCAAAACATTGTCAGAGGAAGAACATTCTACCATTTCCAAGCTTCTCAAAGAAGGCATAATTAATTTTTCATGGACATATTCAGACATTCCAGGCCGTGATCCTACGTTGGTATTCCATCATCTGGATGTGCATTCAGATGCCAAACTTGTCAAACATAAACTACAAAAGATGCACCCCCAGGTGGCCTTGCTTGTTAAGAAGGAGTTGGAGAAGTTATTAGACACTGGATTTATAAGGTCTATTGATTATTCTGACTGGATCTCCAACATAGTGTCTGTAGCCAAACCAAACGACGCTATCAGAATATGTACAAATTTTTGAGACCTTAACAAGGCTTGTCCCAAACATGATTTTCCTTTACCAAACATTAACATGTTAGTTGACCTCATTGCAGGGCATGAGATGCTTTCCCTTATGGATGGTTTCTCCAGATACAATCAGATCAGGATTTCCCCTGAAGATCAACATAAAACAAGTTTTTCCACACCATAGGGCACCTTATGTTATAATGTTATGCCCTTTGGCCTTAAAAACGCAGGGGCAACCTATCAGCAAGCTATGAATGTTATCTTCCATGACCTCATTCACATAATAATAGAAGATTATGTTGATGATCTATTAAGGAATTCAAGAACAAGGGAAGAACATCCTATGGTCCTCAAGAAGATCTTTGAGCATTTAGAGTAATATAAGCTAAGGCTAAATCCTAAAAAAGTGTGTCTTTGGAGTCACATCAGGAAAACTACTAGGGTTCATCGTCTCCAAGAGAGATATAGAAGTTGATCCAAAAAAAGTTAAGGTAATCATGGATATGCCTCCACCATGCAACCTCAAACAGTTGAGAAGCCTTTAGGGTAAACTGCAATCCATCTGATGGTTCATTGCTCAATTAGCCAACAAGTGTCAATCTTTCAGTCATCTCCTAAAGAAGGATAACGGCTTTAAATGGAATCAATAGTGTCAACTCAGCTTTGACAAGATCAAAGAATACTTGTCTCACCCACCAATCCTTATGCCACCAATTCCTGGTAAGCCACTCCTGTTGTACATTTATGCTACTTCAGTGGCATTAGGGGCATTGTTGGCACAACACGATGAGTCATCAAAGGAAAGATAAATCTATTACATCAGTCGAACCTTGGTGGGTTATGAGCTCAACTATTCCCCAATGGACAAAGCTTGTCTAGCCATGGTTTTTAGTTCGCAAAAACTCTAACATTACATGCTCAGTCATCTAGTAAAGCTCATCTCCAAGGTCAATCCACTTAAATGCCTATTATCTAGGAAATTTTTGACTGGTCACATGGCTAAGTGGGTCATGCTTTTGAATGAATTTGATATTGAATATGTGGATTGGAAAGCCATTAAAGGACAAGTGATAGTTGATTAGTTGGTAGATGCACCCCTTGTAGATGCCTATCCTCTGACCACAAAATTTTTGGATGAAGGAGTCTTTGCAATAACAGAAGTGACCACATGGACACTGTACTTTGATGGGTCGTACACACACAATGGATCAAGGGCAGGAAATTTTCTCATCACTCCCCAAGGAGATTATATACCAAAGTCATTCAGATTGGCCTTTTTGTGCACAAACAACATAGCTAAATATGAATCTCTTCTTATTGGCCTCAAAATTGCAATCCAATGGCATATCACTCACCTCAAAGTCTTTGGTTATTCTTAATTAATCATCAAACAGGTCAACGATGAGTTTCTCACAAAATATGATAAACTACTACCTTATAAAGACATGGTAGATGACTTCAAGAAGTATTTCACTTCCATCCAGTTTGATCAGATTCCAAGAGTCCAGAACAAAGCAGCAAATGCTATGGCTACCATTGGTTCCTTAATTGACATTCCCAAAGACAAAACAGAGTGTGAATTCCTTGTTGAACAACTCTTAATCCTGACATACAATATCCCAGAAAGTGAGATGGTGTGTGACATTGTAGGTCCCACGTCCCCTTGGTACCATGATATCTACACCTACCTTCGCAACAATATCCTACCTCCTAATCTCACACAAAACCAATGTAAGTATTTCATCCAACGTACATCCCGTTACACCATCATAGGTGATACACTTTATCGACGTGGGTATGATGGAACCCTCTTCCGCTGTCTGAACGAGACTGAAGCCCATACTGTGTTAACAAAAGTACATAGTAGTGTATGTGGGGCCCACTCAAATGGCATGGCCCTAGCTAAGAGAATTATCTAAGCAGGATATCACTAGCTTACATTAGAACATGATTCTTGTGAGTTTGTTAAGAAGTGCTTACCCTGTCAACAACACGCTGATCTGATACATGCTCCAACATAGGACCTACAACCTCTTGTAGCACCGTGGCCCTTCTCTCAGTGGGGTGTCGACCTAATCGACAAGATATATCTCCCATCCTCTAATGGCCATACCTTCATCATCACTACAACTGAGTACTTTACTAAGTGGGTGGAAGCAATGCCACTCACAAATCACAGGTACTCAGATTTCCAAATTTATCCTCTTCCATATTCTCTATAGATATGGAATACCCTCCACCACATTTCTGATAATGGAAATCCTTTCAAGAACCAAGCTATGATACACCTTTATGACACCTTCCATATCCAACATTGTTCGTCTACGCCTTATTACCCCTAGGGTAATGGTCAGGCAGAAGCCATCAATAGAACCCTCGTCAAAATCCTTAAAAAGATGGTCAATAATACTGGTCGAGATTGACACCTTCACATCCATCCCACTCTTTAGGCCTACCGCATGTCCATCCGCACTCCTACTAGCGCCAATCCATACTCCCTTGTTTATGGTGTTGAATCCATTTTGTCGATTGAAGTAGAAATTCCATCACTGAGAATCTCCCTGAAGAATCTTATCAGTGATGAAGACGCTCGAGTTGCAAGACTTAGCCAGCTAGAAATCCTCGATGAATGATGGATCAAAGCATATGATCACCTTCAAGCTTATCAAAATCATCTAAAAATAATCTATAATAAGAAATTCCGCCCTCGCTAGTTCAGCGTTGGTGATTTAGTCCTCAAGGAGAATCAACGCACTCAACAAGACTAAGAAAAGAAGGGAAAATTTGAAGCAAATTGGTTTGGTCCTTATGTCATCATAGCCAAGTATGGATTAGGGGAATACAAAAAATGTAAAAAATAATTAAAAATTACAAAAAAAAATAAAAAATAGAAAATCCAAAATAGTAAAGAGAAATAATTCATCTTATTTGGTGGCGCCTTGCATAAGTACGCTTAGTGAAAATTTGGTGACAAGCACCATTCGTAGAGGGCTTAACCATTATCTACCTTGCGTCCTTCTTACTTTATACTTCCATCCATTTTGATCTCATATCTTATCATCCCATCGATCCTATCCTTTCATTTGCATCCTTCACTTGGTCACTTAGTATATTTTGGTTGAGCATTGGACAAGCTTCAACTGCTATTCATCATCCTGAGCTTTTATCCTAATTTGAGCTGGTGTCATCAGTCTTGTTGTCTTGTCGGTCCTTCGCTCCCATATAGGTTCCTTCATTGTGTTGGTCTTCATTTAGATCCCATCTTGTCATGTCATTATTTTTGTCTTTGTTGAACTATGTTGCCCCTACGCTTTCACATAGGCAAGGCTGATCATTTGATTTTCCCCTGGGGCATTTTGTCCATCTTGTTTTGATCACTCACTGTGGTCTCCATTGTCCACTTTATTCTTTTATCCCTAGTCAGTCCTTTTTCGAACTACGTTGCCCTTGCGCTTTCACGTAGGAAAGGTCGATCTTTTGATCCACCCCCAGGGCTTTGCTTTGTTTTGTTTTTCATTTTCCTCCATCAATCGTCTCCATTAGTCCCCTTTCTGATTTTATCCATGGTTTTTTCTTGAACTATGAGGGCTCAACGCTTTCACGTAGGTAAGGTTGATCTTGATTGGCCCACAAGCCCCTAGGTCGTCAGGGTGTGTTAGTCTTGTGTCTTGTGTCTTTTGTCGTGTAGTCAAGTATGTCCTTATCTTGTTGGTTCTTCACAAATGAGATCCATAGGTATCATGAGATTTAATTAGTTTTCGAATCTCCTACGTCATAATCAATCTTTTAGTTTAGTATCCATTTTTGGTCTTAATAGGATGCATCCTTCCTAACAAACCGCATCAACCCCATCCATCCTCTTGATCCTATGGCAAAGGACATTTTGAAATTGATTGCGATCTTTTAATACTTTTAGCTTTTATTTATCATTTGAGCTCCCTATCACAACTTGTCAAGATCACCACAATCTATCATATTATGGTGTGTTTTGATCGGTTAACCTAGGGACATATCTTGATCTTTTTGCTTTGTTGTTGTCTTCTAGGTTGTCCCACGTGGTATCAACCAAGATCCCTATGGTCTTGTGTTACGTTGGGGCATCCCTTTGTGTTTATGGCTATCCCAATGCCTAGCCCGACCATGGTCCTCGTGACTTTGGGGTGTTGGGATAGCCTTCTTGTCTGTTGTGTTTATTTTATGCATTGGACACTAATTTTTCCTTGGTCTACATACCATGGTACCCAGTGTCTTATGCTATAGCAAAATTTAGTGCTCCAAAAATGGAAAATTACACTAGGATTACATTTCATGATCAATTTTGTTGCATTGCATTCATACATGACCTATGACCTATGATTTTGGTTGTGCAAACATTTTTCCTTCCATCTCCTGTTCTTCTAAGGATACTAATGGTTCTTGACAGGTGCAATTTCATAATACACCTATCATCTACCCTCAGTACTATGCAAGTCCTTATTGGCACTTATATTTATGTTACATTGCATCTCATGATAGGTTCATTGCATTCCATCCCATGTGCATTGTCATTTCATTTTAAGTTGTTTAGATTAATTTTATTTGGTTATTCTAAACATCTTAGATTCATTTTAATATCCATTCATTTCTATATTAGTCTATAGCGCTAACACATTGCACACATCGCCACCTGCATCACAAATTGTCAGATCCATATCCATAGCATTTAAAATCATAAATCAATCATCACATCTTGCATCATACACATTAGTCCTCATATGTATCATCTATCTCATCTAGGTAAGCATAAACATACATCATCATATGCATACCCATACATCATCTCATAATGATCATCCATAATAAAATCATACACATACATGCATGCATAAATAAAATCATTCATCATATATACATCACATAGTGTCAATAAAGATTGTCACATATCATATATAAAAATCAAAATATGAATGTTCATCACACAGTCTATAATAATTTCCATCATATCCATCACATGTATCATCAAATAAAATACAAGTACAAGGCTCTAAATCAACCTTGGTCTCTACTGCTCTATATTATACATCCATCCAACATTTGTCAAAAACTGGTTTCCTATCACTTGTACTTCATCATCTCTACTGTGAGTTGCCCACATCTGACCTCTGTGGAGAGTCGGGCACTAACCCTCTGCACAGAGGAGTTTCCTAGTAGCTGCTATACCCTCGGGTATGTGTCCCTAACGACTGGGATGGTGCAGGCATCTTAGGCACCTGTCGAACATAGTGAGTTGTGTGTTGTGCTGGATCTAGAACTACCTGCTGATAAGAGCACATCTAGTAGGTCACCTCCCTCATATACTCATCTCTCTTTGCATCCTGATACCTAGCTGCATTTCGCTCATGTCTATATCTGTCTCGATCCCCACATATGGATCTCTACTCCTGTGCCCATGCATCCTGTGCCAACCTCAGTTGATCTCTCTCTGCTCCCATCCATGACACTTGCTCTGTGGCCTTGTCCCTCTTAGACTGCATAGCCTGTATCTGTTCCTGCAATCTCTATACCTCTACCCCCGTCTCACCACCCTCACCCTGTGCTGCCTGTACTTTAGCCTGTCCTACATCTCTCTTTCTACAATCTATGCCTGAGCCACTACTTTGTCCCTCTCCTCCTGTAGAGTCTGTACCTGTATTTGTGTTGCATCCCTCTCCTCCTACAGGGTCTGCACCTGTGTCTATCTTGCATCCCTCTCTTCCTATAAGAATTTTACCTGGGCCCTCATAGCCTCCTCCCTCTCCTGCATCAATCCCATCTCTCCAACTCTCTGCTATGCTATCTCGGCTTTGTCGCGAAGCTCATCCCACTCATGTTTCAACTTAGTCCCCTCTCTCAATAGCCCCTCCACCTGTCTCCCTCAAATCGTCCATGTCTCTCTCATCCTGTGACAAGGTCTCCGCCGATGCCTGATCTATCACTCCTCCAATCTCTCGCTACCCCCTCGCCTGCAGTATGGTCACTACTACCTCTAACCTGTCTCACTCCCATCTCACAGCCATCGCCTCCTCATGCTCTCTTTACATCTTTGCTAGCAAACCATCAACCTCGCCCCATAATCCACCCCTCTCCCTCTCCACCTCTCATAGCTACAAGGCTAAGTGGTCGAATAGAACTCCATAATCCCTCTGTGCCTCTGCCTGTAATCTAGCTACCTCTACCTATAGCTTGCTCACCTTAGCCACAAGTTTGCGCCCCTTGGCCTTTGCAACTCAAAGCCTCTGCTATGTCACTCACAGCCTTGCCTCAACCCCCCTCAACAGTATGGTAGAATCCTTTGCTACTAGTGGTACCATGGCTAGTGGGAGAATATCATGAACGTCCATGTCCATCGCCTTTTCCCCGACCTCATTCGTCATCTCCACCTCCACCTCCTCCCTCTCCTGCTCTACCCCAATCTCCACTGGGGCTCCCCTCTATTGTCTCCTCCTCATCCTCTCTTGTAGACCTACAACCCTAACCTCCACCCTTGCCTCCTCTCTCGCATCCATCATATCCACTTATGCCTCCTCTCCCTCTAGATTTTCCTCGATCTCCACCAGGCTCTCCTCTATCGTCTCCTCCTCCTCCCCACCCTTTCTTGCTACCCAACGACTCTCACCTCTCCCTATCCTCTCTCCTACTATCCTACTACTCCAACTGTCGCCTATCCTCCCTCATCTTGCCCAGCTACTTTAGCTGTCTCCTGCCCTCTCCTTTGTTGTCCTCTCCTGCCGCCTCTCCTCTAACCTGTCAATCACAACTCATCCTCTAGCCCAAACCCAATCAGATCCTCTGGAGTAATCCATCAGGGCTAATGACAATGATACCATGCGGAGTATCAAATTGTCACTCCTGTCTCTATGTCTCCCCTAATCCTACCTAGGTAGGGTGATAACTGCAATGTCTCCTAGTGCTCTCTCGCAAACCTTGGTGAAATCGGCTCTCCCCATAGCCGCTCTTGTGTAATCTGTCGAAACCTCTCTAGTCCATGCGAAATATCTTGGGTAATCTTGAATTGTTTGGTCTATGTGCCTCCACGATCAGTGGCTCCCTCCCGACTATGAAGCATCTGGTGCAGAAATAGACTTGGTGTCTCTCCTCCTCCCTCCTCCATCTAGAAAATTGCCATGTCATGTACGGCTTCCACACTATATCCTCTTCCTGAAGGTCATCTAATGTCCTCCTCCATCTGTCCAGATCCCCTTGGCCCTCACAGTGCTAAACTTAGCCATACTCTGACCCATACCACCAAGTTACTGGTGCTATCTCATCCTCCAGTCCTGCTGTCACCATTCCTGTCCTGGCAACACTGATATGCTCCTAGGCCCATACCTACAACAACATCACCTGTGTCACTCTGAGTGCCTCTCGATAGCATATTACATGCATGTCTCTATAGAGTTGTGCTAGTACGCATGTACCCCATGCGAAATGCCCCTCTCCCCTTGACGATGTGTTGAATCATCTCCATGTGGCTCAGGTTACAAAATGACCACTTTGGTCTGGTAATAACAAGCCACTAATCAACCTGCATAGGTACAATGGTAGTGGTGGTACTCCCAACGCCAGACACCTGTCCATGTCTAACCTTTGTCTCTATATAGGCAAGTCATCTTGTCCAAACAACACCCACATGGTATGATCCAACTCTACTCCCCTTGACATTGTCACACTGACTAGATGGCATGTTATAGGCAGTCTCAATATCTGCCATACATCCTCCAATGTCACGGTCATCTCCCTTGTCGGGAGATGAAAATTTGAAGTCTTTGAACTCCACCGCTTTATCAGGGTTGTCAGCATTGCCCGATGCGATCTAATGGTAGGGTATCATAATAAATACAGTAATCTCGCTTGTGACAGAGCCTCGTGATTCACTTCATTCATAGCTGTCATCGTCCTCGCTAGCACCTCTAACCGCCTCTCGCGTGTCCGCAAGCTATCGAACCTCTGCATCCATATAGCATCACATGATAGTCATCTTCTCTTTTTCCTCATCTTTTCCCTTTTCTCGACCCTGGGTTATCTTTTCACTAATTTTTTCCCTCTCCCTTTCTGGCCCCACTTTCCCCGTCTTTCTCGATCTTATGTTCTTATCTCCTTTTTCTCTCTTCCCCCCACCCCTTGGCGCAACCCCCCTCCCCACCTCGACCGATGGCCTCGACTTGGGGTAGACCTACCCCATATTGGGGCGAATCTGCCCTAGCCTGGGGTAGACCCGCCCTGGATTGGGGAAAGCCACCCCATCCATGGGTGGACTTGCCCCTGCCTTGGGTGGGGTCACCTCCTTGGTGGGCGGGGTCACCCCCCTGATGGGTGGGGTCGCCCAACTAGCTCTCCTTTCAGTTTTTAGAGGATCTTCCCATGCCTAGGGCACATCCACCCTGCCCTTTATCCCTCTACCCTTTTTGGGCATTTATTTTTCATTTTTTAGGGTGCATTTACCCTCCAATTGGGAAAATTCACCCCCCTTTTCCCCCGCCTCTCACAGGCGATTCTACCTACCCGCTTGGTGAAATCAAAATTTCACCTTGATCCATTTTCTTAAACTACCTCAATCCCAAAACCCATGTTTTGAACAAGCATTAGAACTTAAAAATACATCATAAAATGCTTAAAATCACAAAGCGGGTTTTGAATCTAACTTGGCGTGGAACCACGCACTCATGGTAAAATTGTCGTACCTCATCCCCCAGTGGATGATGTCAGAATCGTAATTGTCTGACATCCTCGTCTCCTTCCTCTCCTCTTCTCTCTCCCTCACTCAACTGCCAGATGTGCAAATGATGAGAGGTAATTCCTAAAATTACCTTATATAACCTTTTTCCCTCCTTTTTCACTTTTTTAAGTGGAGGGTATTTTTACCCTTTATTTAAACCACTTTTTAATTCAACTAATCCTCTAACTTCTCGAGGATGTCATTTGCAAACCGTGTGTCTGTTTGACTTCGTTTAAAAGCCAATCTTCATGGTTTTTCGAGCTCTATCCAACCATACCTTTTGTTTCCTCATATCGAGAAGTCGCCTAGGGCCCCTTTTTCTTTGCCAACTGCCCTCTTGAGGGGACATACCCTACCATTTTCCTCCATTCCTCCGTTATGGTCATTTCCTTGCGAGATTGGGGCATCTCCTTTCATTTCCCACCATTTGGTTAGCTCACGTAACTCTTCCCATGCTAGGGCATCATTTTCTAGTCGCTTCCTCTATAGAGTCGTCTGCATTTTATTTTTCTTCGAAACACTATTATTCTAACAATAATTTGAAGAGGGGCAAAATTAGACATCCAAATTTGACCACTCCCATATGGTCAAACTTATCTTGTTCATCCATTTATTTCATCAATATTAATTAAGTTACTTATTTAATTAATATTTTCCCTTTCCCTAAGGTTCCTAAAGTATTTAATTTTATAATTAAATACTTTACCTTTCATTCTTTTCTTTAAATTAAATACATCAATTTATTTAATTTGGTCATTTAGCCTTTTGAAATTTAAATCAATTTTAAATTCCTATTTTTCTCTCTCCTTGTCACATCCTCCATGATCCTCTTCTAATTTGGATTAGTCTAATTAATCCATGATTAGGATGTGCACACCCTTAATCAGAATTAATGTCACATCCTCCAACTTTTGCCACTTGTTTCTAATCTATCATTAATTTTTTTAATCATCTATTTGCACAACCTTAATCTAACCCTCTTTCCATTTCTAGCATTTTCTGAATTTTCTTCAAGTCAACTTTCATCACTTTCTCCATTTGGCTATGACCTCTTCCCCATGTGAATTTAAAATTCTATTCCTCCAAGGACTCTCCTCTTCCCCATGTGATCATTGAAGAGTCACATGGGGTCAAGAACCTTCCATTATAAGGACCTTGCCTTATCCACAAGGTACTTTTTAGCTCCCTTCATAAGAACCTTGTCTTATCTACAAGGTGCTTCTCATGTGAATTTAAAATTCACATTTATTTCTCCAACCACTTCTCTTTTCCCCATGAATATTTTTGAGGAATACTAAAATTCCTCATGTGTCACTTTACTCCCACATGGAGACAAGAAGTTCCTTTTTGTGAATTTTTTTCCCCTTCCAAGGTACTTGCAAGTACCTCCACCTCATTTGTACTATTTCCACCTCACCATGTCATTTTCCATCTTATTTCCACATGTCAAGATGTGAGGGCTTGTGAGTCCTCAACTCACCATAGCCCTCCATCTTGATCATGTTGGCTCAATCTTGACCATTGAATTCTTTCTCCCCTAAATATAGAGGATTTCTCTTTTCATTCACACATTAGGAATTGACATAATTTTCATTCTCATTCAAGCTCTAGCTTTCATACTTGCACTCTTGCACTCTAAAACCTCCATTGTTGCATACTTTCAAGCTTCCATCTATTGCACTTGCATTCATCCATCCAACTACCCACTTTGTTCATTGTATTCCTTATCTTACATAGATCATTTTGAGTCCATTTTCATCCACCTTTCCATCAAGGAGCATACAAAATATCACTCATCAAAGGGCCAACCAAGGTAAAAAGTCTACTTGTTTATCTTTATTTTGTTTAAGTTTAACATAGCCCTATCTCGAGGTGTTAAGTGTTGTTTGTTGTTTTTTGCATTCTGTTTTGTGTCATTTAGATAGGCTAACAAATTTTGATCACACTTGCTCCTACTCAAGAGATTTCCCTTCCACCAGAAGCAATCATGAAGGATATCCTGTAGATGAGTAGCAACCTTCGGCCTCTTTTCAGGAATTAGAAGAACTAAAGGGGTACCAACGTAAACAGATAGGGTTGAAAAATTTGGAAAATCAACTACATACTTATCAGTAGGAAGGAGTGGGTTTGGAAAAAATAGCTCAGTTGGTCATCATGTAAATAAACAAGAAAACTCTAAAACCTTATGAACAAAACGATTCTCTAACAACACCTAGAACCTTGACTTTGGTTACCCTTGGGATAAATTAGTGGAATAAAATGGAATAAATTTCTCAATTAAAACAAGAGTGGAATAGGTAAATATCAGAAATGATACCGAACCATGATATAGAAATTGAGAAGAAAATCTCAAAAATTAAAATATTAATGGTAAAAATCAAAGAAATGGATAATAAGATTGTCCAACTCATGAGATGCAAACCACCTACTAGGGTCTATACCCTATTCTTGCAAAAAAAAAATTGAGTTTTCAATTCAATTGATTATTTAGTGATCTTCCCATTTTAGTATCATCAACAACATTGTTCTTGAAAGATTATCAGGAAGCCACTCCAGACATGTAGGATCAACTATGTGAATTTTATTTTCATAATATGGTCACTCCATATGATATTTCTTGGAACCCACTATTTTTTATGGGAGATGTTTAGATAAAGGAACTAGCCTTATTCATTCAAAATTAGCATCAATGAGGCCTACTGTGACAACAATATCATGAACGGGAGAAGTCACTTCCCCTCCACATTGGAGTAGAAACAGAGAATCCTCATGAGGTAATTGAGGATTAGATTGAACTAGTGGATAGACCTAGGGTGGAAAAGAAAATCTTGGAATGCAAGGAAAAATACTATAAAATATTTAAAGAATTGATAGCTAGAACAAGAAAAGAGGCACTCTAGTTCTTCCAAGACAAATAGAATGAATTGACTCAATAATTGAAAAAGAAAGAGCCCCATTATGTTTCTAAATACTTGGCATCAATCATGAGGGCACATAAGTACTTCAAGGATTTCTTACAACACCAAATTACTTGGTTCCCTCTAACTTTTAATCCTCCCCTTCTCCTGTACCCAATTATGCATTAGATAGGAATGAATGGTGAGTATGTTGAAAATGGAGGTAATTATGTAGCTTAATACTTTGTAAAACTATGAGATTGTAGATCTTAATAAGTGTTCTTTGTTACAAATTCTTTGTAGATGATTATTTGTTTAGATTCATTTTACCATTTCTAGAAGTAGATAGAAGATTGTAGAAGAATAAGACCAGAAGATAGAAGTGACACAACATATACCGTGGAGAAACCCTTTCAGGAAAAAACTCCACCACGAGAATCAATGGTGCTTGTATTATTTAACCTTAGAACAAGATTACAATAATTCTTTATCAATCCTTGATTGAGATGCTTCTTTTTCCTTCAACAATTCTTCTTCACAACCTGTAATAAAATTTGATAAAACTCACTTCAACTTGCTGTAATTTATAGACAATAATGAGCCTTGTAAACTCCAAAGAGTTTATAATTACAAAGCACAAAGCTTATCTCACAAAACCTACGCCCATTCTTTGCAAGCATAGTTCTTCCGTGAAAAACAATGTCAAACCAATTCCTTCATCAATTTGGGCATCCCAAATTGAAGTCATAACTCAACGTTGATTCTGAAAATATCTTATAAGCTTATCCTCAAAGTTGGCGCCCAAGAATGGGGCCACTTAACTCAACCTTATAAAATATCTTCTCATGCAAAAGTGTTAACTCCAAGATGCCAACTTGGGCACCCGAGGTGGGTCCAAGTCAATCTTTGTTAACTAAAACATATCTCTCCATCAATTCATGTAAATATCATGCATGATTGATCATCCCCACTTAACTGAATGTATCACCTGTTATCTGTCATGCAACTCAAGTCATTAGTCATGCATTCCAAGTCAACTGAAGTCAACTAGCATTAAACTGAAACTAACTACATGCAACTGAAGATAACTGAACCATAACTCAACTGAACTTAACTTAACTTCATGCATGTAAACATAAATCCCTATCTTCTAGGATCTTTACATGTATTACTGAAGTGTTGTCTTTCTCCAAGCAATTAACTTAACTCAAGGTAAGTTCCACCTTTCATGTGGGTGCTCCATTTTGTAGGAGCTCTTCTTGGGCATCCCCACATGTTCCTATCATTTAGAATTAATTACAAATGTCAATTTACATGTTCATTTCATTTGAATTTAATCCCTTTCTAATCCTAGTGTTGGGGAACACTTTCCAAGGACTTAGAAGATACATGAAATAATGTTTAGGATTGCAATTAAATGGCATCCTATTCCCAACAAAGTAAGGGACAACAAAGCAAGTCAGATGGAAAATAATATCTGCATATAAAGGGTTCTACTTAAAGTAAGGAGAAAGAATTGCTAAACCTATGGACTATAGAAACATTACATTACAGTATAACTAGAGGTCCTAAATTGCTTCTAGACAAGAAAAAAACTAGGTTCCAAGGGGAGTGATGAGACTTGAAATTATCCTCTTTTCCTTGTTTTAAGTTTCATACTTTTCATGATATTTCTAATGGTTTCAAATATATTACCCAAACCTTCTTAATTATTTTAAGTATTAAAGCCTCAAGGATGGTATATACTATATTGCTAAATGCTTGTGTGAATCTATGAATGTTTATGATATTTAAATAAAGTTTCATGTTGATTATGGTTACTAATGATGGAAAGATTCCTTTGAATTAAAATAACCCCCACAACTAAGGATTTGTCAATCCATAACTAAGGATAAATGTCAACATGTAGCCAAAGGGGATGATCATTTGTGACACGTATAGTCTTCCATAGTTGGTGGAGGCAGTGGTCGAAGATTGTGAGAATCATTTGTTTATAGATTATTCTATTTTTACTGAGGTTGTCACTAGATAGCAATGATCATGGAGGAAATAAGATATTTGTGATAACAATTGTCATGGCTCATAAATAGTTATGTTCTATTGAGCATGCTTTTCGACTATAACCATCTCCTTGATAGTGTAGAGTCTTAATGTGATTTTGAACTCTCACATCCACATGCTTAGTTTTTCATTACTGTTTAGAATAAGATTGATTCATCTTCCAATGTTTTTGGGAGAGCTGACAATTGTTACAAGATATTTTCAGTCTAGGAATAATTGAACTCTAAAGATCTTGTATATATGTCTGATCTTGTGAGAGGTTGAGGATCTAGCATCCTAGTGTTCATAGATTTTAATATAAACATATTTCCTATCATTTGATACGCTATTCTCAGTTATCTATTCAAATTGCAATAAAAATGGATTCAATCATTTATATGAAGTTCTAAGTTAAGATTTAAGAGACGTACCATGGATTACAACTACTCAAACAAGGGCTACTTGAGGTAACTGCAATACTCCTTGTAGTTTAGGTTATTATTTATAGTAGAATAAATTGCTAAGTTGTATTTCCTCTAGTTTAAAGTTAAATTAAATTGAGTAAGGGTTAATTGTTATTTAAATATTTCAAGTAAGTTGCAACATAGTTGAATCATTAAATATTGTCTTTGTAGGAGTAGTTACTTGTAGCAATTGTTATTTATTCAGTTAGATTTGCTTCTAGATAAAGATTTTTTAGTCAATTTTTCTTTCAATTGAAGTTTTTATTATTAACTCTTCTATACACAATTGATTAGGATGACTGAAGATTCTTAGCTGAACATATAGTGCCAACATCATCCAATAAATTTTGATTCTCTAGTTGATAAAATAAATGTAGCACATCTAGTTTAGTGAATTACTTAATAAGGGATATGTTGGTCCGTTGAGTTGTATGCATTTTGTGCATCAATTGATTGAGCATAGATGAAGCTAGACACGTGTATCAAGATATACCCAATCCAAGGTGATGTTTAACATATCCCATGCAGACATTCTCCTGCAACATCTTGGTGAAGGTCTTGCAAATAAAAGGAGGCAAACAAGTTTTGTAGACTTTTAAAGGATACTCAAACATATACTCATCTTAGCCTAATTCCCATAATATTCACATGAATGTCAATTTTTTTCAAAATCCATAAAGAGGTAGGAGGATAAGGTTTTGTTGTAGAAGTTTTGGGGACATCTGATTACATCCAAATTGGGCTTGAATTTTCATAAAAGGTAAGAAAAGATAGGAAAAAGCTGCATGCATCTTTTCCACTCAGTTCACCTACTAACAATAATGGCACGATCACCCGACTATCAAAATTTATTGCATATGTTCTCCATCGATCTAAAACATTCATTTTGGGCATGATTCAACCAAGGTTGTCCATTTTGAAATGCTATAGTGTGTAGTGATTAGGGTTATGCCTGGATGCTATTATATTGATGATTTTGATTATTTTGAAGGAGAGATTGGTTGTTTTGTAGTCTCCATATATTAAGAAAGTTGTAAGGAATCCATTAATGGAAAATGCAATTTTCTAAGATATTATAGAGCTATGAGATATAAAAAGACTAATATTGTAATGGGATTTTGTTGTAGAATCTCTCCATAGCATTAAATATGTATTCAAAAATATTTCTTAGTATTAGATAGGGATTTTCCTTTGCCACATTTGTTAGCATGAATATAATGTTGAGTTGGATGAATCTAACAAAATTCTGAAAGCATTGTAAGGGTTGTAATGATCATTCTCGCTTTATGTATGGATTTACGCATTTGTGTTTGGGATTGTTGAGTATGCTCTATTGAAAGATTTCATGATCATTATTGTATGTAAATGCATAGTTACATGTTCTTATTTTTTTGGTATGTTTTGACTTTATTGCCTAGTAGATAAACACTAGTTTGAAACCATTCACCAGTCTCACACATCCATCAAATAAAGTATAAACTGGTAGTGTAAGAGTAGGGGTAGTTGTGCATCCATAACCTCATATCATAACCAAGGATTTATCATTTAGAGAGCCTCAAATGAATCTATATAATGTGGGTTATGCTTGCACAATTATATCAGCTATATAGGGGTTTTGAGGTAGCCAATTGTTCTTGGTTCAATGCTAGTCTTTGGGACCAAGACAACAAGTTGGGTTTGGCTATCCATATATTATTATTATTCCTTTAGGTGATTTCAATACTTGTTAAGGTATACTTGTAGGAACACCCTATTGAATCTAAGCTAAGCTTGAAGCATAGTAGGTATAGCACACTCTTGTAGCGTTAGCTCAAAGTCTTCCATTGTTATTTTGATGAGATGATTCATTTGTATGATGACAACCCTAGCCTTGTGAGTGAAATTTGGTTCTAAGAAGTGGAGCTGTGATTTTGAGACCTAACAAAATGAATGACAATTTTTCTACTAGAGAGAAAATCTTACCATAGTTTATTCCCTCAACCTAGGAATAACCCTTTGCAACCATTCTTTCCTTGTAATTCTCAACACTACTATCATACCCTATTTTTCTTTTGAACACCCATTTACATCCATTAGGATTTCATCCATCAAGCAAAGATACTAGATCCCATGCATTATTTTTCTTCAAAGCAACCATCTCCTCATCTATGACCACCTTATAGGATTCTACATAATCCCTACCCATAGCCTCCTTTACAATCCTAGCCTCATTAGTGTTAGTAATAAAAGAAAAAATACATCTCCAATTAGTGGAAGTATACCTTTATGGTTGTTGTCTTTGCTAAGTGGACCTCCTCAATAATTGAGATGGATGATCTGTCTCTTCTATAGAACTATTTGAGCTCTCTTCCTCTTCAAGTCCTCATGGTATTATAGTTCAACATTCTTTTTCTTTGGGGTTAGTCGAACCACATATTTCTTTCCATCCTTCTTTGACTACAATATTGTTGGAGACTTAACCTATTTAAATATAACAGTTATGATATACAAAATTCTCTTATCCACAGGGTCCCAAAGCTTGTATCCTTTCACACCATCACCATAGCCAATGAAAATACATTTTGCAACTTTTTTTTCAAACTTTGAGTACTTCTCCCTAGGAACATGTGCATATTCCTTGCAACCAAAGGCTTGAAGATATATTAATGAGGGATTTTTTTCTCAAACATACCTGCATAAGTGTCTTATCAACAAGATATTAATATGTAGGAGACCTATTAACTAGTTAGAAAGTTGTGGCAATTACTTTTGTTGATTTTTTCCTTGTTTCAAGTTAGCCCCACTTAGCATACTCCTAACCCTCTCCATTAATGCCCTATTCATTATTTTTGAAATATAATTTTGTTGACGAGTGTATGAAGTTGTTTTATATATTTGTATCCCATGGTCCTTACATAATTTATCAATTTTTTAAAAATAAATCTCACCACCATTATCAATATTCAAAATATTAATCTTCCTACCAACTCAATTCTCTATATAAGAGCATTAAACTTTTTAAAATGATTGAAAACCTCAAATTTACTTATAAGAAAATACACCCATGTCCTTATATCATAATCATCAATGAAATGAACATAATATATAGATTTAAAAAGTGAATAAACATTAACATGAGCAAATATATCGTAATGGATTAAATCTAAAATCTAGAAGATTTATGAGAAATAGAGTAAAACTAAATGTAGTTTTATTTTCCATGTACACTTTAAATTTTTAAAAATTAAATTTAAGATTACAATCACTTAAACCCTCAACAAGGTTTTTATTTTGTAGGGTCATTAAACCTTCTCACTTATATGACCCATCCTCTAGTGTCATAACATTGTTTTCTTTGTTGGTAGTTTAGTCTCCAAAGCATGAGCACCCTTAGGTACCTAGAAAGCATAATCATGAAAATAAGACACAACACACCTTTTTATTGTTGGTTCCAATGATGAAGGTGAAGATTCAACAAAACTCTTCACTACAGGAATTGAAAAACTTTTACACTAAATTGTGCATGCATCTAGCTCAAATAAAGTGCCAATTTAAATATCCTTAGCAATAACCATAAATACTCTAACCATCTTATACCCTCCACTTGAGAAAATAACTTACACACCTGCATCATTCAAATTAATTACAAAAATTAGGTTCCATGCCAAACTTGGGATATGTAGTACACCACTGATCCCCTTTACTTATCCATCAGAGAACCAAATTAGGACTCTGTTATGTTCAACAATCTTCATATGCAAATTGTCCCCTAGGTACACCTTCCCAACAACATATTTTTGATATTTTGTAAACCAACCTTCTTAATCTTCCTACCAACTCAATTCTTTATATAAGAGCCGTAAACTTTTTAGAATGATTGAAAACCTCAAATTTACTTATAAGAAAATACACCCATGTACTTCTATCACAACCATCAACAAAATAACATGAACAAATTCATCATAATGGATTCAATCTAAAATCTAGAAGATTTATGAGAAATAGAGTAAAACTAAATGTAGTTTTATTTTCCATGTACACTTGATATTTATGGAAATTAAATTTAAGATTACAATCATTTAAACCCTCAACAAGGTTTTTATTTTTTAGGGTCCTTAAACCTTCTCACTTATATGACCCATCCCCTAGTGCCATAACATTGTTTTCTTTGTTGGTAGTTTAGTCTCAAAAGCACGAGTACCCTTAGGTACCTAGAAAGCATGATCATGAAAATCAGACACAACACACCTCTTTATTGTTGGTTCCAATGGTGAAGATGAAGATTCAATAAATCTCTTCATTGTAGGAATTGGAAAACTTTAACACTAAATTGTGCATGCGTCTAGCTCAAATAAAGTGCCAATTTAACTAGCCTTAGCAATAACCATAAATACTGTAACCATCTTGCACCCTCCACTTGAGAAAATAACTTACACACTTGCATCATTCAAATTAATTACGAAAATTAGGCTCCATGCCAAACTTGGGATATGTATTCTACCATTGATCCCCTTTACTCATCCATTAGGGAACCAAATTAGAACTCTACTATGGTCAACAATCTTCATATGTGAATCATCTCCTAGGTACACCTTCCTAACAACATATTTTTGTTATTTTGTAAACCAACCTTGATGTGAGGTCATATGGAAAGAGGTACTATAGTCTGTCAATCACACCTTCCGATCCAAAAGAATCACCTTAAACTTGGGAGAATCTCTTAGGCTCATCATTAGAACCTACTTTCTTCTTCTTCTTCTTCTTCTTCTCCTCATCCTCCTCCTCCTCCTCCTCCTTCTTATAGTCTCTTTTTAGATCTCTAGTTTTACTGCGATTCCAACATTTTGCCTTGAAATTACCAAATGATTTGGATCTAGACCTATCTTGCTTCTTGTCCTTCTTCTTGCCTTTTATTTGGATCTTCCATGAAGCACTAACACCTCCTTAATCAACTCAAAACTCTTCCTTCTCATTTCTTCTAAAATAAAATATGTAGCCACTTTATCCATCTTGTACTTGGTGGTAGTGCCCCCAATAGCCATAACAAGGTGGTCCCATGAATTTGGCAAAGAACACAAAAAAATCATATATTGATTCTCCTCCTCCACTTTCAATCTCATAGAGTGCAACTAGGTGACTACTATTTTTAAGATATTTAGATGTTCAACCAAAAACCCACCATCCTCCATCTTGAGGGTATAGAATTTTTTTATCAAGAAAAACTTATTCACCAAGGATTTAGCCTAATAAATTTCTCCAAGATTATTCCAAAGATTCACTATGATAGTCTCTTCATGCACATTAGTAACATTGAATCAAACAAATCGAGTCTAATAAGACCCTTTACTTTTCTATCCATCTTGTCCTAGTCTTTTTATGGTGTAGGTATAGGTTTAGATCTAACTACTATAGACTATAGATATTGGTCTATGATAACATCCTCTATCTTGAGCTTCCACAACTCAAATTTTGTGCATGAGAACTTCTCCATCTCTATCCTTGATGTACTTGCCATCTCTTCTTGCAATAAGATAAAAAACATCAATCCCTCTCTTAAATGAAGATTAATTCAAAATGTATCTACCCAACACCTAGAATTTGAGATGATCATGCTCTAATACCAAATGAAAGGAAACAAGCCACACAATAATCTTCCTACACTAATATTAGATGAAGAGTATTGTGCAAATTTCAATCTTATCATAATTATAGAAAGAAAAAACACATTTTAATAGAAAAAATAATAAATACCATAACATACGTGTACACAGAGAAAACCCTTTTGAAAGAAAAAACTCTATAGTCTAAAGTAGCTCAATGTATTATTTAGTTAACCACGATTACAATACACTTGCAAAGCAAACATTTACAAGCATATCATCAACCAAAGATCTAGAGTAATTCTTACAACTTAACAGTATCTACAATATGCTAAACACAACCTTCATCTCAAACACCTAAAACTATCAAATGGTAATTAGAAATCCATGAGCTAAACCACCCAAAAGTGGCATCCAAATTATCCCCCAATCAAAGATATTTGATGATGTGTCATAATACACATTGTAAATTTGTCAATAGGTGTAAAAACCCTTTACAATTTTTTTATGCATCCAACAACTTTTTTATATTTTCTATGCACACTTTTGAGGCCCATAACTTTTGATCTAGTGGGTCGATTGAGCCTTCTTTTTATAAATTAATGTACTCAAAGAAATCTACACCATGAGCACCCTCATAGGCAATGAAGATATCAAAATTAATTATATGAATAATTATGCATTAAATATAAATTCAATTATAATAAAATTATAAATTTATAAAAAATGTATTAATTTTTTTAAAAATATAATATTTTTAACTTTAGCCACTCTTAAGTAATAAAATATAATAAAAATAACTCAAAAAATCTATAATAAATATTGGAGAGAGTCTTATTTTAAATATATTTTTTAAGGATATAATATAAAACTCAAAAATAGAAAATCAAAATGGTAACAAATATGAATAGAATTTTATTTTAAAATTAGAAAGTATGATTTTTTGGAAACAAATTTAAGATTTTTTTTAAGGATTTATAATATATAGATGTCCATCATTTTTTAAATATATATAAGTTGAATAAACATCTAGAGGTGTATTTTATATAGATTTTTTACTATATATACATAAAAAATTATAATAAAATGAAGTTTAACCTTAGCAACTCTTAAATAAATAAAACATAATAAAATAACTCGAAAAATCTATATAAAATGGGGAGAGACTAGACGTCATGATCTCTTACTTGCAACATGATGCTTTAGCCAATTGAACAAAAGATGCTTTAGTCAATTAAACAATCCCACCCAAAAAAATAAATAGAAAATTAAAATAGAGAGAAAAAATAAAATAAAACTAATATATATATCTTAAATATAATCTATCTTGGCGATATATATCTTATTATTATATTATTATTGTAATATATTATATTATTATTATTGTATTATATTACATTATTATAATTTTACTATATTATTATTATTATAGTCATATATATATTACTATTATGGTATTATATTAATTTTTTGATTTTTTCTAAAATATTTTTTATTTTTTGTTTTATTTCTAAAATGTGTTTGTTTTTGTGTGTTTTTTTTTTGATGGGTTGTGTTGACCTATGAGTAATAAAAAACTTATTTTTTTAAGACTTATAATAGAAAGTAAGTTGAATAGACAACAAAACAAACTAAAAAAATAGAAAAATAAAATACTATTAGAATTTTATTTTAAAATCAGATAGTGTGGCTTTTGGAAAGAAATTTAAGATATTTTGAATTTTATATTTATAAATTAAAAATCATTTACTATATTTATAAATTATCTAAATGTATCATTCTTCAACTTTTTTATTTATTTAATATTTATCTTATTTCAATTTAAATCTATTTAAAAGCTATTTTATTTAGAGCACACTCAATTTCAATTGTGTTAGTCACAATTATATCTAGAATAAATCAAACTTAACATCAAAAATTACATCTAATATGAATCAAACTTGAGGTAAAAGTTAGACTCAACAACTATAATCTTCGCCGCCAATAACATTAGAATAAATAAAACTTACAAGAATCTATTCGAGTCTAAATCACTATATCATCAAATACTATAAAGACTAATGCTTACTTGTTAAAATTAAACACTAAAATAAATATATACCTTTACCTACCCAATATTTTAAAAATAGAAATTTAAAAGGAATGTATTTTACAATTATTAAAAAGCCCTCTTTCTATTTTTAGCCAGCCAAACCAAGAGACAATAACTGAAAATTGTTAGCCGTATATGCGCATTCAATAATAGAGTACCAAACAAACCAATTCATTTAATCCAAATCACAGAGAACTGCCCTAACTTTTCCTAACTCCTCACTCCACAACTCTATATATAGGGATACACAGCTAGTGCTACCACCCGAAATATTAACTGTTAACTACACAGAAAATAAAAATTATGGGCAGAGCCTTTGATTATGTTATACTTGGCGGGGGTGTTTCAGCTGGCTATGCAGCTCTTGAGTTTGTCAAACAAGGGATTAATCATGGCGAACTCTGTATTATATCGCAAGAATCTGTAAGTTTACCTTTCACAATCTTTCTGACATTCATTTGTACAAAGGTATTGGTATGTGTATATTTATAAGTGTGTGTATATGTATATGTGTGTATCTGGGTGTTTTCTAATTACAATTGTATATTTTATTATGAATACCGACGAGACTTCTAGGTAAAAGCTATGTAATTATGTGTGTTGATGTGTATGTGTCTGTGAGTGTTTTGTACTTGCAATTGCATTTTGTATTATGAATGCCAACGAGATGTCTGGGCAAAAACTCTGTAAATATGTGTGTATGTGTGTGGGTGTTTTGTAAGTGCAATTGTATACTGTATTATGAATGGCAATTAGATTTCTGGATAAAGAAGAGTGAGACCGTAACTTTCCAAGATCATAATGTTATAGATCGGCGTGTAGTATGAAATTGGAGTTTTTTTTGCCTCTGGAGTCCCATGGTTCAAATCTCATTTCTAATTTTGAGTTCAGCAAAATAACTCAGAGGATTTCGTGACAGAAAAGAAATTGTGTGGTGAAAACCTGAAACAATTAGTTGCTAGAATTATCAGGAAATGATTAGTTATTAGAATAATTGGACATTGTGCGTTTATTGAATTGCAATTATGTATTGGTCAAGCATTAGGTTTTAACCCTTTTACCTGATGATGGCGAGATCTGAAGAATTGGAAATTAAACACTGCATCCAGGTAGACCAGAAAATCTCTTAGCAATGCAATCCACTGTGAACAAACCATTTTCAAAGTAAAAATGATAGTTTTCTAACAGAAGGATGATGTATCCAATCCCCTCCCCTGTTTGAGTTCTAAAAGAAAAATTCAAAAAGAGAACTTTTAGCCTTGAATCCTGGCACAATTAGTGATTTAAGTATTCCAAGGAGGTGTGCGCATTTTTGAATTGCAATTATGTGTTATACTAGGAAATTATAGAATCTTATCTTGTAATTTTTAATTTTTTGCCCTGGATTTCTGTTGTTCAAATCATCTAACAGCTCGAGTTTGAAATTGTAGTGGACCTGAAAAAGTTGGAAATTTTAAACTTTTACTCTTGATCCCAGAAGCACATCTCAAGAGAAATTTCCAATTAGGTGTTGGAGCATTCTACTGGATTTGTAATGAATTGCAATTATATATTATATTGGATGTGCATGGTCGAGACCCTAAACCCTTCGCTGATCTGCGTTCCAAACGTAAACAAACAATTGAAGTTCCAAAAGAAAAATAGTAAAAACAAAACAGCTCGTAGGGGACTGGAATGTTGGAAGTTTTAAGTTTGTTGGAAAGACCACTGGTAGTCATCTTAATTTCCAATACTTGGGTTATCAGTTTCAGAATCTTGAGTTCAAAAGATATATTCATTTCATGATTAATTGAATTGTAAGTATTTTCACATTTATGACATTTGTTGGTATGAAGTGTGACCCCCCCAATTGTACAAACTTGTGAGTGTTCTTAGCACAATATGCTATTCTGGAAGCTTGATAAGACAAGTTGTTTTCTTTGAAAGTTAGAAAGATCTGTAGAACTGCTTTGAAACTTTATGTAAATTAATAAGAAATGTTTGTCTATCGATTTCTGGATGTTGAAAGCTAGGATATTTGATTTCTAGATATTTTGTGGATCAATATTTTCTTTTAGATTATTTTGTGAGGTTTGGTAATGGGGCCTCTACCCCTTACAACTTGTGGAGATTTTTCTATAAGTAGTGCTCTCCCAGTGGGGATATTGCTGGACTTACAATTCAACTTATGGGGATACTGCACTCCACCCTTCACCTAGCCTTTAGCTCCTCCTCCTCCTTGCGGGGCTGCTAATCCTCCAGCTTTTCCTGTAATACTCCTACTTCGTCACTCCACGTGCTCCTCCTTTGAGACTAGCACTCTGCTCCCCCAACTCCCCCTTCTGCTCCTATGCTCCTCTGTCTCCTCCTATGCTTGCTCTGCTTGTGCTCCTTCATTTCCTGCAGGACTACTGCCGCTCCTTATACTCCTCCACACTATCTCCTTCTTGTGGGACCATTTCTCTACTCCTTTGCTCCACCTTGTTCTTGCCTGCTTCTCTGCACTGTTCTAGCTTTTTCTCCTGCATCACCTGCAAGCCTCCCACTTGCTTTCAACTGTAGCAGGGATACTGATCCAACAAGGCAACTGGCACTAGGATGTCACTTGATGAGATTTGAACCATGGTCTCAAACATGAGAACCAAGTGGTCCTATTGCTTGACCACAACCCCTTTGATTGTTTTGGATAAAAAATTACTCTGTATTCATAACACAAATTTATTTCCATGATATGACTTTTCCCTTTTGATGCAAAATGCCAAACTAAATATTATGCTCACACTTCCATGGTGGGGACAGGTTGGGTGCAGTAACTCATGGCCACACATGATTTACATCATAGGGCAGTGCTCTAAGAGTCATTTGAAAATATATATTTTAATTTTTAACTTAGAACAGACTTATTTTCAATTTTGTATTTGGTTTAATTGTCACTTTGCAGTTCTATATTACTTATATTTGCTTTAGGTATTAATCTATACTTAATTAATATTTACCACATTTCTGGATCTTAACTGTAATCAAATATTTTATAATAGTTGTTTGTTATGTATAGATGTTGTAGTCATGATCCGAACACTTAGGAAGTTTGATAAAAATGTGATGACTGAAACTGGATGAATATTTTTCTGATATGCCATTGAAGACCTTTGCCCTTATCCTTTCGTCTGTCTTCTCTCATTTGTTTTCTGTGGTGTTGGGGTTTTGTGTCTTTCTTTATGAGCCAATTCAGAAAAGCAGGTTTCTGTTGGAATGGAAAATGGTTTGATAGCTTTGGCCATCCATATTAATTTCTGTTAACTTCATATTTATGCATTCCTATCCAAGGTGTTTATGCCTTCCTACTGATGTTTTGATTTCTCTCTTTGTTACCTGTGGGTTTAAATTTTAAAACTATTGTATGTGTAGATGCAACGAAACATGCTTAGTGTGAATCTGCAATCTTGATTCTAATTCTTTCGTTGATTGCCCTTTTTAATATCTGAATATTTTATAGTTGTTAATATCTTATATAGTTTTATGTAATATGTATTATATAGGTTGCACCCTATGAACGACCAGCACTAAGCAAAGGATTTTTGTTACCCGAAGGTACTATATTTTATCTTTGCTTTTCCTTTACTCAATAATTGAAGATGCCAAGGAAAAAAAGACATGAAAACGTGGTATGATGATCTGGAAAGCTTGTTTAGAATTATCTGTTTGGTTTGTCATGGGTAATCTTTTCTCGTACAAATTTCTTTGCATGGTATGATTTAAATCATAGGAGTTACTAATATGTACTGTGCTTATATTTTAATGTTTTTTATAATATAGTTCAATTTAATACCAAGATGAATGTGCCCTATCCAACACAAAGAGGCCTAAAGTAAAATTCTTTCAACTATAAGAGAGGGTGTGTTTAGGAGTTTGGTGACAAGATGCAGTGTGCCCTATCCAACACAAAGAGACCTAAAGTAAAATTCTTTCAATTATGAGAGATAGGGTTTGTTTGGCAGGAAAACCTCTCAATGCCCACTGTCTACCCAGTCTACCCATCAATTTCGTAGGATTGAAATTAGAGGGAACAACACTTGAACGCCGTTGTATGAAAAAGGCAATAAACATTGTTATCACATGGCAAGTACTGTCATTGTATCTTTATGGGTTTCTCCAAGTGAGTTCACTTTTACTATAATGACTAGGACTGTAGAAGCAAATACTGTTTTTGGGAATTTCTTGGCATCCCAAAAGATAACAATATTTTCAATTTCTTGGGATATTTAAAAAAAAAAGACTGGAAAAATATTGGGAACCCAAAAAATATAGTAAAATTAAAAAAAGAGAGAAATAGCTAATACTTTTACATATAAAGCCATCCTAATTACACAGAGGGTGAGAGTGAAAGTGAACAAGAGTGTGCATCATGAATTTAAATATGTCTTTTTCTCATTAATTTTTGCTGATTACAGATAATTGTAATATAAATGTCTTAAACAATGTTAATAAATAACTCTACTAGAATGATATTGAACCTTTAATGCAATAAAATGCAACTAAGGTAAATACAACTTGTTAACCCTACCATTCTCCTTGGACCTTAACTATCAAGTCGAACAAAATGGTAACTACAGTTGACAACAAAGGCTTCCATAACCTCTTCAAATATTTCGTAAGTTTACAGCAGTGGTAACATTCATGCATGGCATTCCAGGACAGCAATCCTGTATTAACAACCTTTCATATCATCATTTTGATCAGAAATATTTCCGATAATGTTGACAGCAGTATTGATACCCATATTAATTGATCACAATACTAATAAGGATGCTGCTGAACACCATACTGATCAAGAATGTATAGGTCACAATAATGACTGAATGCCACTGATCAGTAATCATAAGAAGATTACTAATTGCAAAAGGAGTTATGTCAAAAGACAATAATGATGACAGCAATCTCAATGGGTATGGCATTATTAACATCTGATCTATAACAATGAAAAGTCCCAAACAATTATCTCAATCATATAACTATTTTACAAATGAAATAATGACAATAACATCCATTGATAAGTAGAAATGACAGCAAGTCAACGACAGAACTAAAATTTGTGATGCAACTGTAATGACAAGTCAAAAGATAGCATAATCTTTTGACAGTTTTGTCTAATAATGATTATGCTCACGAATCATGAATAATGACAGCAGTGTTTGTTGTTATCAAAGGCAACAGTCATAGTCACTAATCACAATAATGACAGTCATGTTCCCTATTCACAAGGTTTTGAAACCCAATTATCCTAGGTGTCTTCACAACTGTAGATAACTACGTTTATTTTTGAAATAATGACAGCAATAATTGCCTTTATCCCTTGGCAACAGATCTAACTGCTATTCACTAATGGCAGCTGGAAATCTTAACAGCTACTTATACCGTTCAAGGTGTATAATCCATTTATAAAAGTTCTAGAGTAGAATCACCAAAAATTTACAAGTCTGATGCTTGTATAGAAAAACAACTAATTTACTGTGATATTTTTACTGGTGACATATCGTCAATAATTTTTATGGGTTAAAATTTTGGCCAAAGATATTTTGAAAAAGTTGCATATTTTGAAGAAATTGTCAGGAACCCTGCCGAGAAAAGATATATCAGAATATACTGCAATATTCTAAAGATATCTGTTTCTATGACTTGGACTATCATATCAGACGATGATTCTATTAGCATATCGTGTCAAAATATTGTTTCCAGTTACATGATTTTTGAAGAGGTGAAACTTGTGTTGACCATGAATGTCTTAGTATATATAGGTTGCTAAATTTATACATGTCCATGACTTATAAAACCCTGGAGTTTATAATACACCCTTGTATAGCAAAAGCCAATACAGCTTAATATCTAGTTCTTTGCTATTGTATTTCTATTGTACCTGCTTTATGTTTCAGTCCCTTTGATCTTTTTGGTCATTTGTGCACATTATTATAATTTCTTTATTCCTAAACATTATTTAAAAGGTTGGAACATATAAAATGCGCAGTCATTGAAGAAATCTGAATTTTTAATTTGATAATATTCTTGAAATGTTTATACAGAAAATATATTGAAATATTATCTTAACAAATAATATGACAAAGTCCATTGGGGCTGGGTAGGGTGGTAAATCGTGTCACTATGACAGTACCTAGGTTAAACTCTGTAGGCTGCCCTTGGATGCATGTGTATTCATTGGACCAGTCAAATTCTACCTATGTTGTTAATATGGCATTCCAATATTAAACCTAGTTACATTTACTTATCTGCGAAGGAAATTACTTTAAGTTTGTTGACTACTTTGAGCACATCTTATATTGAAAGGAGATTAAGTTTTTTTGTGATGATTGAGCCAATCCATAAATTGTTCTTGACCTCAAAAATGCAACTTATCCAATTTAATCTTCACCTACTCCTTGCTCTTTATGTTATCTGATATGACCACTCT